>JAODAL010000403.1:0-319906 GCA_025379985.1 Phyllomedusa bahiana | reverse complement strand
CCTGTCCTTAAATAAATCTGTTTCCGCTTCTCCTTTTGCTGTGCCTTTTCTTCCTTAGAGTACTGCAAGTCTGGCACAGTCTCCTCAGTTGCTAGAGCATAGTTGCGAACTTTTCTTCGAAAGTCTACAATTTCATCAACAACATTTAACAGAAGAGCCGAATTTTTGCCATCTGCTGTCACCTATTTATAAAAGGGCAAGACAAAAAACAGAGCTGCATATCAGGAGAACTGGCATGTTTAAAAAAAAAAAAAAAAAAAAAAAATGTATTCATGTGCCGCCCCACTCCCCACCAATGAAGTCACATTCATCAGTCACATGATGCAGCAGCCAATGACTCTCCTCAGTGGTCTCTGACTGTATAAAGTCATGGACAGTCCCTTTTGCCTTCTATATTATTAACATTGGTAGAAGTACATAAGAAGTATGCTTTGACACAAATTGTTACAGGGTACGTCACTGGTCAACAGAGTAAGTGCATGATTATATATATTTACATATATTTTTGATCATGGATTAAACAAATATTTATTAATCATTGCAGACTAGGACTACATAAGACCATACGCCAATAAGGCATCAAAAAGCTACATTGTAGTCCATTGCCAAAACAGGCCTTTTGTAAATAGATATGATGCAATGTGGCTGCAGCACTCATTTATCACAAGAGAAAGAAAAAGAATGGTGGACCAATGTGCCGCCTGCATTTACAAACACAAGAATACACCCAAGTTAGGGAGCACCAACTTAAATAGAAAAAAAAAGTGTGAGCTCTCTACAATGCAAGCTTAAATTTGGTTGTGACAGCTAGATGTAATGTAATTGATAGTAAACTTCACTTAAGCTGCGGCACCGATGACAAGTCAGCTATGAGTTTATCATACGGCATGTCACCAAAGTTTCTACATTGTCACTGTAACGGCATCACTGAACCAAAAACCCTCAAAAGCGTTGATGAAATGTAAGTACACAAACAATGATGCGGGGAAGGTTGGGAGCGTCAATGTGAAACTTCAATGAGAAATGGATCCCTGGCTGTCTTTCATCCATATCCTCCTTCTCCTCACATCTCCTGAAACTAAACGTGGAGAAAAGTGAATTCATCATCTTCCCACTGTCACACTCTATCCCTCCACCTGAGCTCTCTATTACAGTGAATGGCTACGCTCACCGGCTCCACAGGTCCGCTGCCGTGGGATAACCTTTGAATCTGTCCTTCAAACCACACATCCAAACCCTTACGTCTTCCTGCCGCCTCCACCTGAAGAATATCTCCCGTATCCGCTCTTTTCTTAACTTTGAAAGCACAAAAATGCTTGTCCATGCCCTCGTCATCTCTCGCCTAGACTATTGCAACATCCTTCTCTGTGGCCTCCCAGCTAGCACCCCCGCTCCCCTCCAATCCAGCCTTAACTCTGCTGTCAGTCTGATTCACCTCTCTCCTCTGCCAATCCCTTCACTGGCTTCCCATTGCCCAGCGAATCTAGTTCAAGTTAGTAACCTTGACCTACAAGGCTCTCCACAACCTCTCCCCTCTATACATGTCTGCCTTAATCTCCAGATATCTCACCTCACCCAATCTCCGCTCCTCACTGGACCTTCTTCTCTGCTCTCCTCCTATCAGCTCCTCACATAACCATCTCCAAGACTTCTCTCGTGCTTCCCCCACACTCTGGAACTCACTGCTCCTACACCTCAGACTCTTCCCCAATCTCACTTGCCTTAAAAGCAACCTGAAAACCCATCTCTTCAGGATTGCCTAAAACCAACAATAACCTTGCTGTCACTACACCCTCCACAAATATATCCGCCCCTCACCTTCTGTCTCTTCCTACTTTCCTTGTAGATTGTAAGCCCTCACGGGCAGGGACCTCTCTCCTTCTGTACCAGTTGTTAGCTATTAATTTGTCACCTTTGTACTTGTTTGACCTATGTTATGTATGCAACCCGAATATACAACATTCTGGAACCAAGGCCGCTATAAAATAAATAATAATAATAATAATGGAGATAATTCCAGAGTCTTCATAAATGATATAAACTTGTAGATTTAAGGCTAGGCAGCAGGAGACAAACAATAGCATTCACTTACACATTTCTGGCACTTCTTCCCTAATCATAGCATGATTGCGTGCAAACATGAAATATTTAAAAAGTGTACTCCATCCAATAAGAAACAAGAAAATGTGTCACATGCCAAAATGAGCATTGCTTAAAGGGAACCTGTTCTATAGAATGTGCTATCTAATCTGTGGGCAGCATGTTACAGAGCAGCTAATGATTGATATGTAGTTTTGTGGGGAAAGATTCATTTACTGCTTATTCTGGGGTAAGGAGTCCAGTAGGAGGTGTTATCAGTGATTGACTGCCTTCCTTTTATGAGTGTGCATACAGAGATAGCTGTCAATCACTAACACCTCAACCCAATATAAGCAGTGAGTTTGATGAATAAATTCCAAGTTCTACTGATTCTCACCCTACAAAACAATTTGCTCAACTCCTCCTGCTCTATAACATGCAGCCCACAGATCAGATAGCACGTTCAATGTGACTGGTTCCAAGTGGATTTATTAGATCACAATTCAGATTATTGAGAGGGACAACAATTTCCTATCTGTGAGAGCCTTTGTGGACTCATCATGTTTTAAGATCTTATGATATTGTGGATCATTAGATAAAACAAGTATGTCCTTGTTTAAAAAAAAATAATAATAATTAATAAAATATATATGAGAAATATCTTGAAATTCCTCAAAATAAGCAGTGGAAGAAACAACTTTGCATTTAGAGATGCAGTGCAACATCTCTCTGGGATAGTTATGCTGTTCTAAACGAACAAATAAAGCTTTGGACTCCTCTATTAACCACCTTCCGCCGCAACCAGTTTTGAACTCTATGACTGTGTCTTATTTTTCACATCTGACACTTTATGTGGGGATAACATTTTAATGCGTCTACCTATCCATGTGGCTCAGAGAACGTTTTCTCGTGACACATTGTGCATTATGACAGTAATTAATTTTGGCAAATATAATCCTTGTTTATTTGTGAAAAGTATCAAAATGTGAAAATTTGTAAATATTTTCTTTTTTCAAAGCTCGAAAATTTCTGCATGTAAGACAAATAGTTACACCACACAGAATAGTTTAAAACTAGCATCTACCATATGTCTTCTGTACGTTGGCATCATTTTTTTAAATGTCTATTTTTTTTTCTTACAATATTTAAGGGCTTAGTATCAATTTTTCACATTTTCAAGAAAATTTGTAACACATTTGAGTTCTGACGTGGCTTTCTGACACCTTCAAAAATGACTCCATCTAAGGAACTGCACCCCATAAAGTATTCAAAACAGCATTTAAGCAGTGTGTTAACCCTCTAGATATTTTATAAGAATTAATGCAAAGTGGAGTTGGAATTTCTAAAAACACTTTATTTTGAAAATCTTCAATTTCAATCCATTACTCACTATAACATAGTAGGTGTTGACAGGGATACGCAACTCAATATTGAATCCCCACTACTGCCCATATGTGGCTCTATTGCGCTACTTGACTCAATCATAAGCATTAAAATAGGAGCACGAACTCAATTTTTGGGTCCCATTTTTAAAAGGATAATTTTAGGCACCATTACAGGTCCGAGGATACCCTAAGGTGCTAAAACGTAATACACACCACTATAAAGACCTCTAAACTACACTCCGTAAGAAATATATGCAGGGATGTAATGAGTTTATTGACCCCCACACACGTTTCACACATTCTTTTAGCGTTATTCTTTTAGCATGAAAATTATTTTTTTTTTTCAACAGTATGCAGGTTTAGCTGAAAATATTTAATTTCTACAAGGAATCCTGGAAAACAGCATCTCAAAATTTGTTACATATTTTCTTTCTATTTGGCTTTTGGTGCGCAGATTTTGACGAGTGCCATGATGCACTTGCAAACCCCCAAAGAACCAGAACAGGTGAAACTTTCCAGAAGTCACCACATTTTTGAAACAATACCCCTCAGGAAATGCCTCTAGGGGTTTATTCTGCATTGTGGGTCAACAACTGTTATAGAATTGGGCCATGAAGATGGGGGGAAAACCCCCCAGCAATTTCAACATTGTTTTCTGGGTAAAATTTTTCCGGTGTTTGCCGTGCGGTATAAATGACATGATACTTTACTATATTTTTTTGCGGGATGAGTTGACGATTTCATTGGTACCATTTTTGGGGACACACGACTTTAGTATCACCTTTTAGTATGTTTTCTGGGAGGCAGAATGAAGAAAATACAGCAATCCTAAAAGATTGTTTTTGTTTTTTTTACAACACTCTACAGAAATACCCAATTTATATATTTTTGGGAGCATTTAAAAAAATAAATGTTTTCATTGTGTAAAACAATGCTTATGCATCCCTATCTTCTGGTAGCCACAACTACTTCATTTTTCCATATACAGTGCTATCTAAGGGCTTTTTTTTTTTTTCAGGACGAACTGACGTTTTTATTGGTATCACTTGGAGGTTTATATGCCATTGTTTTTTGTCTTTTAAGGTGTTCATTGTGTGGGTTAAATGTAACAGATTTATGGGCTAGGTTGTTATGCATGCAGCCATACCAAATGTGTACTTTTTTTATTTTTGATCCTTTGAGGGTGAGGTGCATTTTAATGGGGAAAGGGTTTTGCGTTTGTTTTAATTTTTATTTTTTTTTTACAGTTTTTTATTTTGTCTATTTTAACTACACTCTGCCATCATTTGATAACTAGTTTAATACAGTGCAGTACATCACGGCCTGGGGTGGTGACATCCCAAACATCCCAGAAGCCTAACAAAGGCTTACTGGTTGTTATGGAAGCCATCGGCGTGCCGATGGATACAGACGGAGCTTCTTCTCTCTGTCATTCTGCGGTGACATTAACGATGGCAAATAAATGTAGCTTGTTTTGAAGTAAGGACACTTCACTGAAGCCCATAAGTAGTCAATTAATCTAAGTTTTCCTTAAGGGAGGTGGGGGTCGGAAGGTATCTATCTATCGATAGTTAGTACAATCAGATTTTCTTGGAAATCGAGCATCACCACTGAGCCCTCGTTATCAGCCCAACAACATCTGAAATTTGAGAACTGTTTCATTGCGAAAATGTGCATCTTGCTTTGCACAAATCTTAGAGGTGTCAAACTGTGACCCTTCAGCTGTTGGGAAACTACAACTCCCATCATGCCCACTGTTTTTAGATTATTTTAAAAAGCATGATGGAGTTTTAGTTCCCAACAGCTGAGGGCCGCATTTTTGACACCATGCCTTAGATTGTCAATAAAATCAAAATGACAGAAAGTCCGAGAGAAAGTTAAAAAAATAAATAAATAAATTGATCAGAAGTAAACTTTTTGAAAGCAAGACAACTTGGGTTTCTGCAGTCCTTTTTTCTTTTACCCGGTTGTTAAAGGGGGAAAACCGATTTAGACTTTTAACATCTGTCTGCAAAGAGTCTAAGTTTCTGATCAAATTCTTTATTTTCTTTTTGCCCACATGCTTTTTGTTTGTTTCAGAATATTTAGATATTGAAAATCTTACTGTTGTTTTGGAATAATCCATGGTCAACTTACTGTTCAAACACTTTTTTTGGGTGTTTCACTAGATAAAAATTAAGGGAAATTTTTTTTAACATAGTTTTAAAAAATGTAAAGTCAGACTGAGCTGTGCTTGCTTGTTCATCTTTTGCAGGTCATGCTTTCAGATTTTCATGCTCTCAACAGCAACTCTATCAACCTAAGACTTTTTCTCCCCTTTTAAGTTTCATCCCATCAATAAACCCCAGCGAGGTTTTCAAGGCTCGGAAATGGAAAAAAGCAATTACACTGTAAATTCATGTAATGGTACATTGCTTCACAGTCTATTCACACCAATACATAAGGATCCTAAGGATACATCTGCTTTGTTATCCTTTATGTGGATGCTGCGGCTGCTTCACAACAGATACCTACAACATAGTAAAACTCATGTGAAAAATTTTAAAATTTTATTTTTTTTTTTTTTTAATTTTTTAAAAATTTATAATTTTTTTTTTTTTTTTAAAAAAATTTTTTTTTTATTTTATTATGGGAAACTGTATAACACCAAAGAAATTACCTGCTTTTCCTCCTTAGAAATTCCTAAAAGTTCCAAAAAATTGTTCCACATAACATACTAAACACCCAAAAAACCCGAGGGGGTGCAGCCTGGACACATCCGCAACAGACAAAAACATTTGTTCCTTTATTAAATACATCAAATTAAACATAATAGTTTTTGTACAAATTTAAAGTCTACAAAGGTACATTTTATCAAACGTGATTGTCACATTGACAATACAACAGTGTCATACAAAGCTTACAGCCACATGATAACCACCAATCCTAAATGTTTGTTTTCTTGGAACCTTGAAAACATATTCATGTCCTATAATATGCTAAATCTAAAAACCTCTAATTTTATGTTGTCCTATGCCAGGAATCTCCCCAATAAAATTACAGAACTGTAATTATTTATGTCTGAAGAAAAATATGACATAATGGGAATAACGGAGACATGGCTGGATGATAGCTATGTCTGGGTAGTTAACTTATAGGGTTACAGTTTATTTAGAAAAGATCATAAATATCAGAAAAGGGGTGGTGTATGTCTTTATATAAAACCCTGTCTGAAGCACTACAAGTAGGTATAGATACAGGAAATCAGCATGTGGAGTCATTATGGGTAGATATACATGTGGGTAATAACAATACAATTCTATTAGGGGTCTGCTATTGGCTGCCATATACAGTTGAAACCAGAAGTTTACATACACTATATAAAACTGCACACATGACAAAAAAAACAGAACAAACCTTGCCTGTTTTAGATCAATTAGGATTACCAAAATTATTTATATTTGCCAAATACTAGAATAATAAGAAAGAGAATTTTTAAGGCATTTTTTATTACTTTCTGCAAAATCAAAAGTTTACATACACTAGGATTACTATGCCTTTAAACAATGAGACAGCCCATATGATGATGTCATGTCTTTGAAAGCTTCTGATAGGTTTATTGGCAACATCGGAGTTAGAGACATATCTGTGGATGTATTGTAATTCACAGGAGAAACGTCACTGCTTCTTTGTGTGACATCATGGGAAAGTGTAAAGAAATCAGCCAAGATATCAGGAAGAGAATTGTGGAGTTGCACAAGTCTGGTTCATGCTTGTGTGCAATTTCCAGATACCTGAAGGTGCCTCGTTCATCTGTACAAACAAGATGGGAATGTCCAGCCATCATACCATTCAGGAAGGAGACGGGTTCTGTGTCTCAGAGATGGACATACCTTGGTCCGACATGTGCATATCAAGCAAAGAACAAAAGTAAAAGACTTTATGAAGATGCTGGCGGAAGCTGGTAAGATTGTGTCATTATCAACATTGAAACAAGAACTGCATCAACATGGGCTGCATCAACATGCCAGGAAGAAGCCATTACTCCAAAAGAAACATATAAAAGCTATATTAGTGTTTGCAAATGCACACAGGAACAAAGACCTACATTTTTGGAGATATATCCTGTGGCCTGACAAAACTAGAATTGTTTGGCCATAATGACCATTGCTACGTTTGGAGGAAGTTTGGAAGCCTAACTGTGAATCACGGGGTGGCAGCATCATGCTGTGGGATTGTTTTGCTGCAGGAGGGACTGGTGCCCTTCACAAAATAGATGGCATCATGAGGAAAGAAGATTATGTGGCAATACTAAAGCAAAATCTCAAGACATCAGCCAGGAAGTTAAAGCTTTGGCGGAAATGGGTCTTCCAAAAGGACAATGACCCGAAGCATACTGCCAAACTGGTTACAAAGTGGCCAGGTCAATATGTTGGAATGCCCATCACAAAGCCCTGATCTTAATCCTATTGAAAATGAGCAAAGCTGAAAAGACAGGTGCGACAGATGCCTTAAAAAATTATCTCTCTCTCATTCATTATTCTGGCATTTGGCAAATATAAATAATTTTGTTAATCCTAATTGAACTAAAATGGGTAAGGTTTATTCTGATTTCATGTCAGATGGTGAGAAAAACATGCATATGTGTCTTTTTATATAGTGTATGTAAGCCTCTGGTTTCAACTGTATAACAGAACTCATGAAAGATGTACTCCTCAAGCAAATAGATGAGGCTGCTAATCATAATGAGGTTGTTGTTATGGCTGACTTCAACTACCCAGATCTAAATTGGGAAACTGAAACCTGTGGCTTTCATAAAGGAAACAAGTTTTTTTTCAGTAACTAAAAGATAATTACCTTTCCCAACTGGACTTAATATTGACTAAGAGACCTGACAGAGTAACAAAGGTTCAGGTTGGGAGGCACCTAGGAAATAGTGACCATGATCTAATAAATTTCAACTTATTCTTCAATAGAGTGTTTTGTTGAGGATCCACAAAAACACTGAACTTCAGGAAAGTTAAATCAGCTTAGAGAGGCCTTTAGGACAAGGTCTTTAAAAATAAGAAAACAGATGCTAAATGGGAGATTTTTAACCCCTTCCTGACAGCCTGTCATAATAGCTCTAAGTTTTTTCCTACTCATTTTCCAAGAGACATAACTTTTCTATTTTTCTAGCTACATCAACAAATGAGGACTTTTATTGTGTGGGGCAAGATGTACTTTCTAATAGTGTCATTCACTGTACCGTGACAAAAAAAATGCAATTTTGACAATTGGAATATTTTTCTTCTACGATGATCAGCATACTGAATAAATGATTATATTTTAATAGATCAGACTTTTACGGACGCAGCAATACCAGTATGTTTTAACTTTTTTATTGCTTTTTAATTTTTAAAATGGCAAAAGTGGGGTGATTTAAACTTTTAAAATATTGAAAACATTTTTATTTTCGGATTTTTACTTTTACATTAAATCCTCACATGGTACTTGACCACTAGGGGGTACATCATCCTGCAATTGATCCATTTTGCCCATAAAAGCAAAGGTCTGTGTGAGTCAAAACATTGATAAACTCTGTCAAGATTATTGTAATGTTGATGGCTTAAATCATGGCTTATTAAAATGTGTTGCAGGTGGCAATTGGTGGATGACCCCACAAATGTTTATTGTTAAATTCCCTGACAAGTTGTACATTACAAAGCACGGTACAATGTTATGCATAATTACCCCAAATTAGGTGTCATAGGCATAACACCGAATTAAAAGTGGCTGTTAAGGATTAGAAACCAAGGCTGCTTTCTTCCAGAATCAATGGCACACCGGTCAGAGACACAGATTCTTTTTATTACTGTCCCTGTCTTCCCCATCGCTGTATATATAGCACTTAATTAGTGCCATGTTTACAGTTTAACTTAAAGGCCTCCTGCTTCAATCCCTGGCAATTACATGACAACAGGAGTTGCTGGGTCGTTAGCAGACCCAGAGCAGTTCTCCAGTCAGTGCTGAGAACTGTATTCCCCCTGTTACTGGGGCTTATTTGCACCTTATGTGCAGCATAGTATGTAAAACTAATTGGAAAGAAAATAAAGACAAAACAAAGTAACATAAATAAAAAAAAACTAAGCCTAAAATGCAAAATGGAAAAATGTCACAATTATTTTACTTCCACTTGTATCTATTCAAAAAAGAATGAATAAAACTCGGTAAAAATTACAATAAAATAAAGTCTTACATATTGCATGAAAAATAAGCCAAAAACAATGAAAGCTGCAGCCCCATATTGTTATACTGATCACACGCAGTTCTGAGAGTTATGGCTCACCTGCAAAACACTACAAGGTGAGGACAACCCACTGTTGTGTGACACTGTATTTGTGTTAATCAATATACTACACTAGATACACCTTCCTGTCTTTCCTCTTGCCTCATAATTCCTCAAGTGACGTTTTCTATCTTACAAAAATTTAAAATTTTTGTACAGACGGCATTTGTGCAAACCTTTGTGACTTTTGGCAGTCTTACGTTGCTCTTGACATTTTTCTTAGAGGGGTTATCCAGCTCCTTAAAAAAATCCAAAAACTAATAGACAGCTCCTGGGGCTGCAATAAAGTAAGAAAGCCCCTAAACTCACCTTCCTCCGATCCCTGGTTCCAGTTCTGCGTCTCTTTAGTCTCCTGTTTTCTTTCGTCTACTTCTGAACATGAGTGTCACCACTGCAGCCGCTGATTGGCTGCAGCAGTCATATGCCTCTCATTTACATCACAGTTCAGAAGTGAACAGCTCTGAAAGGTAATATAAGTGAGGGGCATATGACCACTGCAGTCAATCAGCGGCCGCAGTCCTCATTCAGCAGTAGAAGAAAAAAACAAGACCGGAGAGATGCAGAGGTGGAGGAAATAGAGTATAGGCTTTTTCTATTTTATTATGGTCCCAGAAGCTACCTTAAATGTTTTTAGAAACTGGAAAACCCTTTTAAGTGAGTGGATTGACAGACGCACTATAATCCAGGCCAGAAAATTGTGTAAATTGTAGCTGAAATATATGCCAGCTGAGATGCAGCAGATGCATTAGGAGGTACATCTCACTCCCAAAAATCTTTTTTTATTAAGAATATATAAAATGTTGGTTTTAAGGAATTCCCTCCCACCCCGGCCTCACAATGGGTAGATGTGTGCCAACCTCCTAACAACTTCTAAAACATTAGGATGTGGTACAGATATGGTGTAGATGCTGAGGAACTAGACATGTTCTGAAGGCAGCTTCAGTCACAGAAACCTGGTGGCTACCTTTTAAGAGATGACCCTCCAAATGTTTAAATTTAGTCATCACACAAAAGAAAAGACAATCCAGGACTGAAAGGACGGGGTAGACTATTATAATCCTGTGACATAAAAGTACAGTATATATCTATTCTGCACATCTCCCTCACTCCGGCTATCCCTCTGATGTATTCTTCTCTAAATGCATTTCAAGTGTTTGTTAATGAAGCGCCCATGTCAGATTTACTGCAGAAATCTCAATGGAAAATACTTTTAGTATATGACACAGTGTATGCAATGGTCATACAATGTTCTTGAAATCAATCTTTTCTTGCAGTATAAGGATGTAAGATGTTGCTTTAAATATTTTATACCTTAATAGAAATGGGTATAGGTGTGACCTTTTCACCTTCCTGGCAGGATATCTGCACAGCACATCTTCCAGAGCAACAGTAAAAAGACATTTAATAATTCATTTAAAGCTTTTCTGATCAACACAATATTCTCACAGCTCAGCTAAAGAAGCCACAGTGTATCATCAGCAGAGAACCCTGCCAAGTACAGAAACTACCAAGTCTAAGAAGATACAAGAATATATCCGGCACATGCCTGCCTTACAACTCAAAGCTTAAAGTGCTTAGAACCAAAAGCAACCCATAGGGCACCCTTGAGCCTGCTGGCGTGGACAGCTGCCATGTCTAGATTACATCCTGATGGGTTACCTTGGAAACGGTCTTAAGCTGTCGGTTGCCATGGTGAATGAGGTCCATAATGGCATCGACAGCTCGTAGGGTGTCAAAGTCATCCGCAAACGCTGCTTTAACATTCACTTTTGTTTCATTCAGGCTTTTTGACAAGGAAGGAAAGACATTTGGTGAGAAAAGAAAGACAAGACTGTTATTTCAGTGAATATAGAGGGAGGTTAACAGGCTATAATAACAAAACTGCAATTACCTTTGCCAAAGTATATCCTCCTGTATAGGCTCACAAACGAGCTGACCTTTGATATAGGCATTAGCATCGTTAATGAATGAAGAGATTATTTTAAGGATGCTTGTGGCTTCATTCATGGAATCATTACTGTATTCCACAGCTAGGAATTGAGATGACGACAGGTAAAAGCAATAACAAAAACACACAGTGCATAATCGAGTCATTCGTTATAGACTGCTATGGAATTAGGAATGCTAATATCTTGTGGTGTTCAAGCTTATGTATCCAACTCTACAAGTCAGATTGGCAGGATTTCCTAGGATGTCCATGGACACTTGAAATCAAGAGTTTTACATATAAAGTGATCTTCACAAATTGTTGTGCTATTCCCATACTACTGAAGGGAGCCGTTCTACTGCAATAAACATCAAAGCAAACATTTAAACTTGTAATGTCCTTATTGCTACTGTGTATGTAGGCAGCACACGAGAGAAAAAAAATATATTTCCAGTCTTAGGGTCTGCCCCTCTGTTATATGGTGTATTTATACATAAAAATCTTTAAATGCCATCAGGACTTATAGGGAAAGCCTGCAGGTCCTGCTTCCACAACCTAATGTCAATCAGGGAAAAAAAATTCTGTACACATAATACACATATATATATATATATATATATATATATATATATATATATTATATATATATATATATATATATATATATAATCATCTCGCAAACGTAAGTACACTCCTCACATTTTTGTAAATATTGTATTGTATATTTTCTTTGGACAACACTGAGGATATAACACTTTGACTCAATATAAAGTAGTACAGCTTGTATCAGTGTAAGTGTGGCATGCCCTCAAAATAACTCAATATATAGCCATCAATGTCTAAACCACTGGCGACAAAAGGGAGTACACCCCTAAGTGAAAATAGGCAAATTGTGCCCAATTTGCCATTTCCCTTCATAGTGTCATGTGACTTGTTAGTGTTACAGGGTCTCAGGTATGACTAGGGAGCAGGTGTGTTAAATATGGTGTTATCACACACACTTACTCATACTGGTCACTGGAAGTTTAACATGGCACCTCATGTCAAAGAACTGAACAAAAGAATTGTTGATCTACGTAAAGATGGTCTAGGCTAGAACATTGCCAATACCCTAAAATGAGCTGCATCACGGTGGCCAAGACCATATAGCACTTTAACATTCCATTCAGAACAGGCCTCGCCATGGTCGACCAAAGAAGTTGAGTGCACGTGCTCAGCGTCATATCCAGAAACTGTCTTTTCAAAACAGATGTATGAGTGCTGCCTGCATTGCAGAGTTAAAAGGGTGGGGGTCAACCTGTCAGTGCTCAGGCCATATGCCACGCACTGCATCAAATTATTCTACATGCTTGCTGTCCCAGAAGGAAACCTCTTCTAAAGATGATGCACAAGAAAGTCCACAAACAGTTTGCTAAAGAAAAGCAGACTAAGGACATGGATTACTGGAACCATGTCCTCTGGTAAGAGGAGATCAAGATTAACTTGTTTGGTTCAGATGGTGTGAATAGTGTGTGGTGGCAACCAGGTGAGGAGTACAAAGACAAGTCTGTTTTGCCTACAGTCAAGCATGGTGGTGGGAGTGTCATAGCTGGGGCTGCATGAGTGCTGCTGGCTGTGGGGAGCTACTGTTCATTATTGGAACCCTGAATGCCAACATGTACTGTTACAAACTGAAGCAAAGCATGATCCCTCCTTTCGGAAACTGTGCCGCAGGGCAGTATTCCAACATGATAATGACCCCAAACACACCTCCAAGACGACCACTGCCTTGCTAAAGAAAATTAGGGTAAAGGTGCTGGACTGGCCAAACATGTCTCTAGATCTAAACCCTTATTGAGCATCAGTGGTGCATCCTCAAATAGATTGCGGTGGAGCGCAGGGTCTCTAACATCCACTGTGATATCGTCATGGAGGAGTGGAAGAGGATTCCAGTGGCAATCTGTGAAGCTTTAGTGAATTCCATTCCCAAGAGAGTTAAGGAAGTGCTGGAAAATAATGGTGGCCACACCATTGTCCATTTTCACTTAGGGGTGTACTCACTTTTGTTGCCAGCAATTTAGACATTGATGGGTGTGTTGAATTATTTTGAGGACATACAAAACTTACACTGTTAAACAAGCTGTACAGTGACCACTTTACATTTAATCAAAGTGTCATATCTTCAGTGTTGTCCCGTGAAAAGATATGAGTGGTCTGTATGTGTGTGTGTATATCTATTTCCTCTGCCACCATATCAAATGCTGTGTGCGTGTATGTATATGTGTGTATGTATGTGTATATATATATATATATATATATAATAAATAATATATTATAATTATATATTTATTATATATATATATATATATATATATATAAATATATATATACACACACATATATACACACATACACACATCTACATACACGCACACCGCATATGATATGGTGGCAGAGAAAATAGATTGGAGGATGGTGTGTTCCTTTAATTACACTTTGACCAAGTAAGCAATGTAGTGCACTAAAAGAAGAAAAAAAATGCAGAAATGAAGTCCTTACTTTTATAAATAACTGAACAAATTCTGAACAAAACTGAACAAGTAATTTATTTAACTGGTTTGGAAACTCATATAAAATGACAATACCTGATTTATATTTAGAGCGTAAACAAAACATCCGGAATTGATCAGAGGAGAAAGACTGCAAAAATTCCTAGAGAGAAGTATTTATAACAAGGGTTAAAGTATACAGTCACTGAGAAGCTACACCTAAGTTGGGGTTAGGGGTAGGCATATTTGGACTGGCCCACAGGGGAATAGCTGAAATCCTTGGCGGGCCCCTGAGCATGGTAGAGCTGGAGTTGTTTTTTTAACTGCATATACATCCCCAGAAGAGGCAAGACAGGATAGAAAAAGAGGCAAAAAGCAAGAGGCAGAGAATAAGAGGCATGTACAGTCATTTACAGTAGCAGTAAAATAATCTCCACCGATGGGCCCAGAAAGAGCAGGTGGGCCCCTAGAATCAACTCCACCTGTGGGCCCTAGGCACTCCAGTCCGACACTGGGGATAGGGATAGGTTTTTAGGTCTTTTTTGGGCCAAATCATCTCTCTTCAGCATGGTCTGACAGCACAGCCGCTCTGACATGGAATGTGACATGAAATCAAAAGTGACACAGCAGAAGTGATGTTAAAATGAAAACACCGTCAGGCCCAAAAATGCCTCAAAGAGGTAAATTAACCCTTAAACCCTAAAAACCTTGACCCCAACTTCGGTTTAGGGTATGTGCACACAGCGTATTGTTGTCGAATATATTTGCGCACCACAAAATGCGTTTGTTGCATCATTGAAATTAAGCACTTGCTAGCACGTAATTTCAATGCAAAATGATGTGTAGTGCATGAGGCAGATTTCTGCCTTCTACGCGCTATTATTTTATGGCGCGTATATGCCTGAAAGAATTGACATGTCAATTCTTTCCTGGTGTACCGGAAGGTGCAAGAGTAAAATACACATTGTGTGAATGACGGCATGTATTTTATATTACAGTCTATACTCTATGGGAAGTGTTTAGAACATTGTTTTGGGCATATTTCAGTGCAAAATACGTAACAAAATAAGCTGTATGAACATACTCTTAGTGCTAGAGACAAAGTAAAAATAAATTGGATTTAGGACATCCCTTTTTTTTACTAGTCGAACCAACAGAGACAGCTTTGCACAATACTACATTACATCTCTAATTAGTCTCTGTATTTTGTATTGTGGGAAATCAATTTATACACAAATTAAGTTATGGAGATACAACTAATTTTATAGAAAAGCAATAAAAAAAAATTGCCTTTAGTAAAACCTGAATCAAACAAGTTTTCTACAATAACTTTCATTAGCATGCAGCATACATCTAACACCAAAAGCTTTATTACAAGATCATCTACATACAATTCCCAAGATAAAACGGCAACACAAATTACCTTCACTGTAATGTAGTTTTTCAAAGACTTTGACATTTTTTCTTCTTTACCTTTTAAATGCAAATGCCCTAGAATAAAAAGTTGTGATGTGAGCGTCTTGTTTTTAAAATCTGGAATGAATGTGAATATAGTGGCTTTATATGAAAGAGAATGTTAAGTTGTGCTAACCTAGAGGGGAGGATGAGTTGGGGCCAGTTCACTGGAAGTGATGAACATCTATATTCTCACCACAAGCACACCTACCCTGTTTCAATAAGAGCCTGGTCATAAACCCTTTTTCCCCTACACTTATTTTGGATATTGGAAAAGCTCCTGGCACACACACTAAACATCTGCATAGGAATGCATTCTCAGATGGAAGGTTAAAAGAGTGTCCGTTTGACCTCCATCTATCCAGAATACATCAGTATACAGCACAAAAAAAAAAATGGTACAGCATAGAACAGATACCAAACAAACTAATGGCTGATAGATGGCATCCATCACAGGCATTCATTTTACAGATCAATCATATGCTTTTAAATAACGTTTCATGATGTATCCGTTAAAACGAAAGCTATTATAGGCTGATAAATAATCTGCAACACCTGACAAAAAATATGGAATCAACACATTGAGGGTGCTTTCACAAGGAGCGCTTCTGATGCAATTTTGAGGTGCTTTTTGTGTATTTTTGGATGTGTTTTTTGTGCAGTGATGAACAGCAATTAATGCTTTACAGTTCTGTACAAAAAACGCACCAAAACGCTCCGTGTGAAATCACCCTTAGAGGATGTTTACCCACCTTTTTTGTACCATAGAAATATACAAATCCCAGAAATGCAACAAACCATGTCTGACAGCTGAATATTCTGGATTTATGAAACAGATAAAAGTGGATTATTTTAAATTTTTTCCAAGAACAAGTAGACAAAAAAAGTACAGACTCACTAAATGCTGAGTAAAAAATCATTGCATTGCCTTGTACTGTAATTTGCACTGCGTAAACCAACCAATGCTGGCACACATCAGAGTAGGAATACACAGAATGGTTTGTCGAGGTCATAGTGTAGCTGCGATGCAGCTGAGAACTGCTGCAGACCCCATACCAGTGTCTTTTAATTAGCTTAATAAGCAGTTGCATGGATTTTCAGGTCAACACTACCGAAACCTCACATCCATTAACAATCAGTGAACAGTGATATTTAATGGCCGCTTCGGTTTTGCGGATATTAACCTGCAAATACATGCAACTGCTTATTAACCTAATTAAAAATCACTAATGCAGGATCCTGCAGTAGTTCTCCAGACTGCATGTTTCAGTTCCATTTGCAGATCAAAAGGATGGAGATCAGGGCCCATAGAAGGCAACTTCAGAATAGTCTAATGCATTGCTGTTATCCATTCTTGGATGTTTGTAGCTATGTTTTGGGTCATTAAATTGTTGGAGGACCCATATGACTGGCGATGGAGACCAAGCTGTCCAACACTGGGCAGCACTTTTCGCTCCAGAATGCCTAATATGCTAATCACTGCTACAGAACCACAGCCTTACATTACAGCTGACATCCTGCAGCATAAGCCCTGACCGGAGATTATTCCGAGGGGGTGGTCTATTAACCACTTAGCTGCCACAATCATTCGTGATTGCGGCACCTAAGAGAAACATGATAATATATCTTTTTAGACAAAAATGTCTCTGTCTTTATTCTTCTTCCCCTACTTCCTGTGCTGATCATTTATTTTCAATTTACTACAAAGGCTAGATTCTTGTCTATTTTGGAGGCTCAGTTGTTTTCTTATCTATTAAAATGACAAACACTATGACAGAAACCTGATGGACCCCATTGATCGAGTGCCCACCTCTGTATCAGGGGTCCTTATGGAACCTCCAAAGCAGAAGTGAACCAGGCTCAAACTGGACCAGGAACACTGTCAACTCACTGCGGGATGGGAAGGACAGTAAAAGGAAGGGCAATAAAAAGGAGGGAGGGTGTGCAATGAGAGGGATAGGAACACAGACACAACATTTCCATGGTTTGAAATTTTTTTTTTATGTCTCATCCTGTCTGTTCCCCCCTAAGAAAAAGGGGGCGAAAGGGCTTTTTGGGACGGGGCCCCCGCCCCCCCTTTTCGGGGGCGGTTTTAAGGCCCCGCACGGGGGAAAAAAAACCCCTTTTGAGTTTTAATTTTTTGGGTTGGGTTTTTAGATCTGTTTTTTTTTTGAGATAAAAGGGGGGTTTTCGGGGCCCGGGGGCCCCCGTGCAAGCTTGCGCCACGGGGGGGGTGTTTTTCTTAAAAATTTTGGGGTTTGGGCGTGGGCCGCGCCCAGGGGGTTTTGGGCCCGTTTAAAGCCCCGCAAAAAAAAGTTTTGTTCCGCGGGCCCCCCCGCGGGTTTTCCAGGGGGGGCCCATTAGCGAAAAAATCCGGGGGCCCAAAAAAAAACGAAAATTTTTTGCGCCGACCCCCCCGTGTGCTTTTTTTTAAAAACCCCGGGCTTTTTTGTTTTTGGGGCCCGGGGGCTTTTTTGGGCCCCCGCCCGGGGGGCCCCTTTCGAGGCCCCCTCTTTTGGGGGTTTTTAAAACCCCGGGGGAAACCGGAAAAGGGGCCGTCCCCTGGGGGGGGGGGGAGGGGGCGGGGGAGGAGGCGGGGGTTGGCCCGGGGCCCCAAACGGGAAAAGTTTTTTCCCCCGGCTTTTCCCCCAAGGCAGGCGCGGGTTTGTGCGGGTTTTATGACCCAAAACATGGGTAAAATAGGAAACACTAAGCCCCCTTTATGCTCCATCTCAACTTTCTCTGGCATTCCCCCCCTTTTAATTCTCCCCTCCCTTTCCAAAAAATTTGTGGAAAATAGTAACTGTTTCTTTGTGCATTATTATCAGTTTTATCAAAATTAAGGGGGTTTCTGCTACAATATTGGGTTTTAATTAAAAGATTTTTGAAAAAAAGCAGTTTGAATATATGTTTATTACAAATGTCCTACTGATTTTTGGGTTTTCCCCGGGGGTAGGGTGCATCGCCCTAAAACACCCTATAGCCACCCACCCGTTTATTTTATCTCATGGCTGTCATGTGGTGACTCATCAGCTTCTCAATAAGGTCAGGCACAGACCCCACCGCAAAGTATGTGCCTACTCTTCCCTTTTTTTTTTTTTTTTTTCTACCTATTTATTGAGCCTGTTTTAATGTAATTTTTTAATTGTTACTCATTGAACCTCGTTTGAAATTTTCTTGATTTTTATAATTGTGTAAAAAGCTTGTAACCCCTTGAGGAAGCCCATGGATTTGGCGAAAGGAAAATTTTTACTTAATAATTTTTTGCGGGAAAAACAAATTTCCCTTGTTTGAAAAAAATCTAGCGCTTCAGCACCGGTCCTTTTGGGAAAATGACAGCTCAATCAAGCTCTCAGCCATCTTTGATCACAATCTAGGAAAATTTTGGGCATAAACTTGTCAGTATATGCTAGTGAGGCTGTTAAAAATAAAAAAAAATACTGAATTGCGTATTTTCTCCCTGCCTTCCAAGTAATTGATTTAAAAGCGATCCCCAAAAATGATACCAATAAAAATACCAACTCATCCTGCAAAAAACAAGCCCATACATAACTCTGTACACAGAAAAATAAAAAAGTTATGGCCGGACTTGGTGATGAAACGTGGGGGTTTTTTTTGGAAAAAAAGTGTTTTATGTGTTAAAGCAGTGAACTTTAAAAAAATCAAATTTGTTCAAAGTAATCTTTTTGACCCGGCGTAAAGAAAATGCCCCTTTTACTGCAGGGTGACCCCTGTAAAAAATAAAAACCTACCCGATTGCGTATTTGGGTTTAAAATGCCTCACAAAAAAAAACCCAATAGAGTAATTATAAGGTCTATGAAACCCCTTTGTCCAATAAAAATGTCAATATCCGCAAAAAAACCCTTAATCGCTCCTAGACAGAAAAATAAAAGTTTGGTTCGAAAGGCAACTAAAAAAGCAATTTTTATAAAAGCATTTTATTGTGTAAAAAGTATTAAAAAAAGAAAACTTTTAAAATTTTTAAATTTTAAACCGTGCAAAGTTTTTCATGTAATTTATACCGTATGATGAATGCTGTAAAATTGAAGCCCGAAAAACAACAGCAGAAATGTGTTACCTCCCCCCCAATTTCATGGACAAAGCCAAAAAAACGTGGCCCCCAAAAGCCCAATACACCCCCAGATGAATCCTGAGGTGGTTTAATCCAAAAAGGGCCGATTCTGGGAAGGTTTCATCTGTTCTGGTACTTTAAAGGTTTGCAAATCGACATGGCACCACCAAAGTCGCGTTCCAAAATCCAAATAGCACTCCCCCCCTTGTACCCTGCCTCCCCCCCAAAAACAGCAGGGGTTTTTACATAAATTGTGTGATGAATTTTGAAATGCTTTTTTTTTTTCCAGTATTCATTGAAAAAATGAAACAATTAAAGCTAAAATTGCAGATTTTTGGAAAAAAAATTACTTTTTATTTTCACGTACCTCACTCCCACCCGGTTATATTTTTAAAGGGGTGTGTTTTCAAATGGGGTCTTTTCAGGGGGTGTGTATTACGTTTTAACACCTTAGAGTGCCCACAAACCTGTAATGTGCCTAAAGAAAATCGTAATGAAAATAAGACCCCAAAGTCCAGTAGGTGCTCTTCCTATTTGGGCTTGTGGTTTTAGCCCAAAAAGGCTTAGGGCCACATATGGGTATCTTAAAATGGCAGAATTGGGGGGAAACGATATTTTAAATTGCATTTCCCTTTCCATTTGGGCACATTAAAATTTTTTCAAAAAATTTAAAATTTTTCCCTTTTTTTGCTTTAATTTCTGTGAAAACCTAATGGGGGTTATAAAATTCCTAAAAGCTTTAAAAACTGTAAGGGGGTGTAGTTTTTAAGTGGAGTTTTTATGTGGGTTTATAACAAATGGCTCCCCAAAACCCATAGAACTGGACTGGGCTTTAAAAAAAAATCAAGATGCAGACTTTCTTCAAATTGGGGAAAAAAAAACTAATTTTAATCCCCCTAATTTTTTTAAAAAAATTTTGCCCAAACCCACAGTGGCATAAGGGAGTGCTATTATAAATATTTTGGTGGAATAACTAACTGTCTTGCATGCAGAAATTTTTTAACTTTGAAAATGGCAAAGTTTTCAAAATGTTCACAACATTTTGAAATTTTTCACAAATAAACGGATTCTATGGGCAAAAATTTCTTACTAACTTAAAGCACAATATGACACGAGAAAAGAATCTCTGAATCACATGGATAGGTAAAAGTGTCAAAAAGTTATTCTCACATAAATGTATGAAAACTGTCTAAGTCTAAAATTCACTTTGTTGTCCATAGCAACCAATCAGAGCGCCCCTTTAATTTCATATAGTTCTCTGAAAGAATGAAAGGGGCACTCTGATTGGGCATCAAAGTGAGATTTAGACCTAGACAGTTTTCATACATGTGGCCCATGGTGTCACATGTCAGATTTAAAAAAAGGAGCTCTGTCAGGGGGTCTAAACTGGCTACGTTCTTAAGGGGGTTGTTGTCTCACTACAAAAATAAGTTTTTAAAATGTAGGTACAGGTACCTGAAAACGTTTTCAAAATACTTTGCCTTGTTTATTTTGATAAAGATTTTATCTGCTCCGAGTGCATACAGGTCGGCATCTGAAATGACATTAGCACACGTCGGACTGCTGGCAGCTTAAGAACAGAGTGCATTCTCTTTAACAACCAAATAAGGTAATCACTTTGAGCTCTAGAGCTCTCTGCTTTATAGATAAAATCTCCTGCTCATGTCAGTGCAGTTAGAAGAACTGTGTGGATACGGAGCTGATATGCTAATCACTGCTATAGAGCTACCCACAGCCTAAACGGGAAGAGACAGGATGCATGACTCAAACTGCTTGGGTCTGTGAAACAACGTGGTGAGACAAACCCTTCAATGGGTTAAATATATATTTTAGCTATAAAATGCACTAAAGAGAAGAAAACAAGGCTACATTGGGGTAAAGACAGCAATCATGGAGTGCAGGGGATTGGATGAAAGCATTGGCCAAGGAGATGACGCTAGAAATTGTGTCTGTTGTCTTTCTATTAAGGGTATGTTCACACAGCAAATTTAAATACGTATTTTGGTACGTATAACATGCCGAAATACATACAAAAATACGTAGTTAGTAATGTTCCAGGTAGATCTCAGTGATTTCAATGTAAGATATGTACTGTCGTTCACACGGTACGTATTTTACATACGTATTCATATTGCGTTTTACAGATGCATAAAAATAAGTGACGTCAATTCTTGATCCATTTTATGCATGTAAACTCCCCATAGGAAACAATGGGGTATATTTTTGGAGGCTAAGAAACGTATCCAAATACGTAGCACAGTTTCTGGTATGTATTTAGAGGAGTTTATGCGCCTAAAATAATAATTGGGTCCAAATTTAAGTTAATTGCAAAGAAAACGTAGTGAAATACACATCCAAAAAACATATCCAAATAAGCATCAAATACGGATTTAAATACACATTACAGATGCATTTTTGGATACATTTTTTGGATGCAGAATTCAGACTGATTTCAATACGTAAATTTACGTATAGAAAAAACATATCAGACACGCCATGTGAGCCTACTCTAAAGACACACTGGACCTTATGTATGAAAACGGTCTAGCAGTAAGACCATCTCTGTTCCCCATAGAAACCAATCATAGCTCAGCTTTCATTTCATATAGTGCTCTGGAAAAATAAAAGATGAACTCTGATTGGTTCCTATGGTCAACAAAGACAGTCTGACTCCTAGATAGCATTCATACATGAGGCCCACAGTATAAAAATGAATTCTGAACAATCATATTTACACAATCAATTATGATATGGGGTTGTATGTCAGTAAAGGACCAGGGGAGATCGCAAACATTAGCTCAACAGTCAGTGCAGAGGTACACAAAAAATGTTGAACATTGATAAAAAATAGATAAGGTGAAGTAATTTTTCTAAATGATAATGTATCTTGCCACAAAGCAGAGAGTATTATAGAGTTTCTTCAGCCAAGGCATTTCACGTAATAAATATGGCCAGCAGACAATCTGGATCCTAACCTGATTGAAAGCTCTTTGACAAGGCTCCATCATGTAAAGCTTATCTGTCAGTGGTTCATCAAACTGATGTTGTCTAATTTTTATCATAAGGGTATGTTCACACTGCGTGTTGACTCCATGTTTGCATACGTTTTTTAGATGTGTGTTTGGATCTGCATTCATTCCCAAAACGGACCCAAACACGCATCTAACAATGTGCAGTGTGATTTACATTGCTTTCAATAATAATAATCTTTATTTATATAGCGCCAACATATTACGCAGCACTTTACAATATAGAGGGAATAAGCACAGACAAACCAGACATTACATTATAAAAAAGCTAATTACAAATGAGACACGCATCAGTGTTCAGACATAGTTACATAGTCCGTTAGGCCGAAAAAAGACAGACATCCATCCAGTTTAGCCTATTTTTCTAAAGTGTTGATCCAGATGAGTGATCGCCGATGCGTGTTTACATGCGTTTTTCTGATGCGTCTTTCGGATCTGTTCAAAGAATTGTCATGTCAATTCTTGACCATAAAGACATAGCGGACGCCGTATTTAAAACTATAGGGTGCCTTCCTTCTGCAGCCAAAACTCAGCCAAACACTCACCTGCTTGTTGGATACGATTTACGCAGCAATTATGGATGCATTTTTCGGATGCAAAACGGATCCAACACACCGTGTGAATCCTAAATGAAGCCCCCACATCAGGTATTGCAAGCTTTCAAATAAGCCTCGGAAAGGAGGCAAGGAAACAAAATACTTTTTTGGGGGGGAGGGATAATGCTATAATTTTTTTCCAGAGCAATAAGTGATTCCATTTTTTTTCCTCTACCGAAGCTGGAAAAATGTAAGAAATTAATTATAATAGTTATATTTGTGGGTTGTTTCACATACCCAAAATGTTCTGCTAAAATCTCTGATGGAACTGGGCAGTCATACACTGAGGTTAGAACAATCTCCCATAAGTGGATGGAAATTTACTCTTCCATTTAGCATATGTAAACAAATCTCTTTATAAAGCATGGCAACTCTACTGTGCCGCTATTTGTAAAAGACGACTAGACAAATAGTAAAAGTTGAGAATCTAGAAAAGCTATGAAGTGACAACTAGAACAGGCTCTCTTCACATCATCAATGGCGGACAGATGTACCTGTATATACAGAGAGGATGCACCATTCTAAAGCAACCAACTGAAGGCACATCTGAACATGAAAATAAAGCAAAAAAGAATGTGCCTAAAATAGCGTGTGATAAAAGAATATATGATTAATAACGAAAATAAAAATAGCAGAACAATACAATTAAAAACATTAAAAAAACGTTGCAGAAAAGATGGGTAGAAAGACTTATCAAAGCAAAAACACGTTGATACACATTCAGCAACCTGGTGATCCGAGAAATTCAATGGGGACAAAATAATTACATGCACAAAGAAAGTCAAAAGAAATATACTAAGGAAAATATACACATCAGTAGAAGAACAAAGAAAACGACCCAAGAAAAGGCAAATAACCAGGTGTTGAGAAAGATTACCCGACACGTGTCGTCCCAAACAGGCTCCATCTGGGATGTCACGGATGTACCTGTGTCATTGCTCCAATGAGCAGCACTGACCTATAAACTGATTTATGCGAAGCTACAATTCCACAGTTTTCCACTAGCCGTAAACAACCCTGATCAAACACTTCTTATTCAGAAAGGTTACATTACCATTTACAGTTTCCTGCAAAATAATGCAGAGTGGTCTGTTTCGTAATGCGCCGATACTGGCAATTCTAATTCCCACCACCCCCAAATTGAAGATAGTAAAAGGATGTCAGAAAAGAACTATGGTTGACATGCATATCAATCTGACCTCTAAATACAATAAAGTTACTTAAAAGAAACAGCAGGTGGCGCTATACTAAAAGTTTACCTGGGACATGAGTGATATGAGCATTTCAGTAAAGAAATGCAAATACAAAAATGAATAGGATTTAGGGCTTACAAAAAACTTATGTACACCGGTAAGGCTGTATGAAGCAGGTTCAGGAGCAGAGCCCAGTCCATGCACGCAGGGTGCAGGCACCTGCCTTCAGCGGTCAGGCCCGGAGAGAACTCTGATGACAGTTGTTTAACTACTTAGATGCCATCCTTAGATGGAAAAGTAAAAAAAGTTATTGGAAAATAGCGATGCAAAGCGTATTAAAAGAAACAAAATTATTGTTTTAAAGTAGTAAAAAATATTGATGACTGTAATTAATACCAAATAGTGAATGACAGAACAATAAAACCCAAAATACAATGGTACAATTGCATTATTTCCTCCATTCCACCCAACAAATAATTCTTTTGGTTAATTTATATGATACCATTAAAAAATACAATGTGTCCCACAAAACAAAAATAATGTTGACAGAAAAAAAAAGAAAAAAAAGAGTTCCTGGAAGGTGAAGATGAAAAAGAGCAAATTGTTGCCAAAAATCGTTTTGCCCAGAAGTGAGCCCCACTCGCCCTAGTACTGGAAAAAATACAAGATTTTAACGAATTGAACTATATATAATGTACTCCACGACAATCAAAAGAACGTTACCAGATATCTGCCATTGTATGCAAGCATGCTTGAACAGGATGCTCCGTGTTTAGAAAGGTGCTTGCTGGTATATCCGGATCCATTATGTCCTTTTGTGGCCGGATATTGGCCTGTAGTTTTGCAAATGTTCCTGGTTTACTCCAGTACACTTGTTTCTTCAGAAAAAAAAAATCAGTTGGTGAACAACCAAGTAGTCACCATGGATTACTTTCAGCAGGATAATGATATATGCCATACATCAGCATGGTTGAAATTGAGGCTCTCTCTTTCACTAGAAGGGCATGTCCCCACGGCACAGGTTTTTGGACGTTTTTTCAGGCGGTTTACGGTTTTGCAGACCGCATGAAAAACCGGCCGAAAATGAGCACAATGGGGCTCTATGGTAAACCCATGCAGCAGTCCCCACTGTATGGGTTTTCTGCCCGCGGGCCGCCCGCAAGACATTGTGCTTGCACAATCTTCCGTCCGGTTTTTGGACGGAATCTGTGTAAGCCAATGTGAAAGGGGGGGGTTTCTCAGCTTATCGTGTAGAAAAGCCGTCCCCTCCGCATCCGAGTGCAATGCGAACAAACCGGACAAATGCCGGTCGGATAAACCGACCGGTATTTGTCCCTTGCCGTGGGGACACAGCCAAACAGCGCCCAATTTTTTTTCTCTTAGGTTTTCAGAAAGTGAGTGTACTGGAACAAGTAAGGTATGTACAGTTCACATTTTTCTGTAATATGTTGAATAGTTTAACCCCTCCCAGTCATAATAATATGGCTTTTCGCTTTTTTCCTCCCCGCCTTCCATGAGCCACAACTTTTTTATTTTTCCATCTACATAGATGTATGAGGGTTTTACTTTGCGGGACAAGATGTACATTTCAATGATGTAGTTGATGGTAACATAGAATATGCCGGGAAACCGGAAAAAATTCTAAGTGGGGTAGAATGTAGAAAGAAAAATAAAACGGACTTGCGCCATGTTTGCGAGGAGTTTTGTTTTTACGGCATTCACTCTTCGGTATAAATGTTATCTGTATTGTGCTGGTTGACTCTATTCCGGTAATACCAAATATGTAGGGTTTTCTTCATGTTTTAGTACTGTAAAAAAATGTATTTTCTAAATTTGCGCTGCAGCGCCATTTTCTGCAATCAATAACTTTTTTATTCTTCCAACTATGGGCTTTTGAGTGACGTTTCATTTTTTGGAAGGCTGAAATGTACTTTGATGATACAATTTAATAGATTTGGCTTTTACGAACACAACAATACCAATTATGTTTACCTTTTTATTTGTAAAATGGCAAAAGGGCGATTCAAACTTTTAATACTTTTTTTATTTTTATTTGGAACAATAAGCACCCCTACGGTACTTAACCACAATACAGTGCGATTGTCAGTACACCCTTCTGTATTGTATAAAAAATGCAGAAAGATGTACAAAATAGCAGTTCTATCACTCCCTGCCTGGGGAAGTAAGTCATTAGAACGAATACATGGCTGTTAAGGAATCCTTCATAATGCTTCCAGCCAGGGCTGTGGAGTCGGCAAGCCAAAGCCCTGACTCCAAGTCCTCAATTTCCCAAACCTCCGACTCCTGACACTCCCTCATACATGGTGCATGTTTAAATGATAACTTTACTGTAGTAAAATGGTAACATCAGGCTTTTTATCACCTTATGATACAATAATCAAGCTATTTAGGTAGAAAATACACTGACAAGCAAAAGGGTAACAATGTTTTGACTTTCAGGCTCCATATCTCACCATCCACTACAGCTTTGTACATGAGCCTACTGTAATTTTATATACAGTCATCTTACCTATCTTATACATAAATCTGACTTGCAAGTATTTAGCATCTACTTAGTTCTGCAGATTTTTTGTCATGTAATTGTATGGTTATTGTTTTGCACCTAAACATTAAAATGTTAATTTGTATTATTTTGTTAGTATTTGGGAAATCCATCTTTTATTTTCAATATTGCCTGACTCCTTTTGGGCCATGGTTCAGACTCAAGCATATCCTGACCAAAATCTGACCCCAGGTCTCTTCTACACATTCCCAAAATTGGTGCATACTGGACTTGGATACAAATACAGCTTTTTCTTCAACTCTACCCACAAGTGTTCAATTGGGTTGAGGTCTGGGGACTGTGGAGACCAATACAGCAACTCTACTTCATTGTCATTGAACCATTCCTTCTCCAACTTTGAGGTCTGCTTCAGGTCATTGTCCTGCTGGAACACTATGTCATCCTTTTCATACCCATAGTACTCGAGTGTATGAAGTAACTCATCTTCTAGGATACTCACATATAGCTCAGCATTGAAATCAACATTAATCCTGGTTAAAGGGGTTGTCTCACTACAAGGATTGCTTTTTATGTTAAAGATCTTGTAAAAATGAGTCATTTTGCAATATATGTCCATTAACAGTGTTCTACCTATTCTTAGATATCCCCTCTTGTATGGGCTGCATCAGCTCTTCCGGTCGCTATAGCTACAGACCTGTTTGATCTCTCCTGATAGGCTGCCAGCACTGGTCACTATAGCTACAGACCTGGCATCTACTGCAGTCTAGTAGAAGTCAGTAAACACGCCCCTGAATTCAAAATGAAACCAAGAAAACATGGCTGAGGTAAGACCAATCAATGTAGCGAGACAACCCCTTTAAGTATCCAACATCTTTGGTTGTAAAACAACCCCATATCATCAGGCTTCCTCCACCGAACTTAACAAGTTCTTTAATTCCTTGATCCGTTAGCCCCATTCTTCCAAACCCATTTGCAGCCCAGTCTATTGACTTTCATCTCCTTGCTCCAAATCCCCCGTTTCCAATCTTCCACTTTTCGTACTTTTTTGCAAACTCTTTTCCAATGCTTATTATTGAAGATTGAAGTCGAGGCTTCTTCACCTTTTTTCAGGCCATCATTCCAGACCTGTGTAATGTGTGTTGCATGGTGCTTGCATGAACGTCTGTGATCTCACTATTATGAAGCCTTTGAGCCGCGCTCCACTGCTGTGTCTGTCGCGTCAGAACTGATAGACCTTGTGATGAGCGACTTGTTGACTCTGATATTTCATAGTTGCCAACTTTTGAAAATGAAAAAGTAGGAGATTCTAGTGGGCGGCAAAAATTTGCATGGACACGCCCATCTTGTCAGTATACCACGCCCCTTCAAAAAGCCACACCCACTCCACCTAACTGCATAACAGCTTTGGAAGAAAGCCAGGTAGATGCCCTTATAGCCAGGTAGTAACCCCCATAAGCAGGTAGTGCCCCTTACAGGCAGGTAGATGCCCCCTTGTAGCAAAGTAGATGCCCCCTCTTCTGGTGCCCAGACCAGGTAGGTGCCCCCTTTGTTAGCCAGGTAGGTGCCCCCTTTGTTGCCAGGTAGGTGCCTCCTTTGTTGCCAGGTAGGTGCCCCCATTGTTGCCAGGTAGTGCCCCCTGTGTTTGCCAGGTAGTGCCCTCATTGTTGCCAGGTAGTGCCCCCATTGTTGCCAGGTAGTGCCACCAGTTGCCAGGTAGTGCCCCCTCTGTTGCAGGTAGTGCCCCCTTGTTGCCAGGTAGATGCCCCCTCTGTTGCCAGGTAGTGCCCCCTTGTTGCCAGGTAGATGCCCCCTCTGTTGCCAGGTATGCCCCCTCTGTAGCCAGGTAGATGCCCCCTCTGTTGCCAGGTAGATGCCCCCTCTGTTGCCAGGTAGTGCCCCTCTGTTGCCAGGTAGTTCCCCCATTGTTGCAGGCAGAGCCCCCCATTTAGCTAATAAAAATAAAATAATAAAATCCACTTACCTCACCAGGCTCCTGCAGCGCGGCCCGCTCCGGACGATCTCCTCAGTGGTGCAGGGGGAAGTGAGAGCAGCCGCGCGTCACTCCCCTGCAGCCGCGCGTCACTTCCCCTGCGCCGCGGACCTGTATGTACGGCGCACACCCCGGCGCCGGACATACAGGGGGAGGAGGGAGCGATCCTCCTGCCTCCTCCCTGCACAGCGAGACTCCAGGCGGGTGAAGCGGGCGCAGCGGCCGCTTCACCCGCCTGTGAGAACGGACCGGGGGCGCCAGAGTAGCGCACTAGCGCTACTCTGTCGCCGGGGCCATTTAAAGAGCCCCCGCCGCCTGCTGGCGGCGGGAGAAATGCCAACTCTGCTGGGAGGGCGGGGGGGGACCCCAAATAGCGGGACCCCCCCTGCCAAAAACGGGAGAGTTGGCATGTATGTGATATTTTGCCTGGACGTCCACCTCTTGGGTTTTGAATGAATAGATGGATGGACTTCATTTCATATTCTTCCAGCTGTCATGATGCAGTTTGGCAATTTTCTTGGCACAGAGACGCTATTGATGGATCGTGGCATGGATGATGCCGCTTCTGTTTTCTTGGGAAAATCTTCTTCATGGGCGCTTGAACCAGTGATCTTTTACTTGGAAATCAGACTAATAACACACTGAGCTACTAGGGAATGTGAGAACAGGTTGTAATTTCTAGTATACAAGAAGAAAAAGATTGTTCCACCACCAGGAGTAAAACAATAGCATTGCAAGAATCTGCAGAACTAAGCATATGCTAAATAGTTGCAGGTCAAAGTTATGTATGAGATATCCAAGATGATTGTCTATAAAATGATGGTAGTCTCACATTCAAAGCTGTAGCGGATGGGCAGATATGGAGCCTGAAAGTGAAAAGTTCAAAACATGGTTAACCTTTTACTTGTCAGTGTAAATATATTTATTGGATATGACTTTAGAACACAAAAACATTGTAAATATGCAAAACTGCAGGAACATTTGTGAAGTCTCTGAATTTGTTCTGAGAAATAGTACTGCTTCCATCAGATCCTGCATACATGACCTCACATCTGATGTCATTACTTCTAGGCTAGAGAACGGCCTCTCTACACTAACTTGGGTTGGGGGCAAAGCGGTGACCACAGGGGCAACATCTCTAACAATGTCAGGGTATAAAGGAATTGCCTCAGCCACAGTCAGTTTTGATGAATGGTTGAACTCTTCTACTTCTTTGAAAGCAGGTGAAACATTTTGCTGAAATCTGTTTGCCATGGAAGCAGAATCTTTTCCTCTGGGTCAGCACTTTGCCTGCTCCATGTCATCAATTACACTCCTCATGTGATGAGGCTGAATATATGGGAGCAGTAGCACTGGCCGGACCCAATTCCTCTTGCTCTTTGCACTGCATCGAACTAACTGGACCAACTTATTATATATTTTGGGAGTTGGTTTATTTTATAACGACTCCGACTCCTGCAAAATAGGCACCAACTCCGACTCCACAGCCCTGCTTCCAGCCACCATGTTAATGGATTCGCACCCCATGATCTCACCGCGGTGTATAAGAGCTTAAACAGCAGGGAACAGCGGTGTTGGCTGCAATTAGCAATTACCGAGTAATACTGCAATATAGGAATGTATCCCAAACAAGGACGTACCATTGAGTCCTGTGTTGATTAGTGTTGAGCGATTACGTTGGCCATCGACATCGGTCGATGGTCGATAGACGACCATCATCGACAAGATAGTCGATGGTAGATTATGATCGATGACCATTAAAGTCTATGGGAGAGCAACAAAACCTTCATTCTTACACCCAAACAGGGATGGAGAAGCTGGAATTAACATCCACAACAGTCAAATGGATACATGCTACATCTTAGGCAACACACTTAGGTTATAAAAGCCACAGAAAAAATCTCACACAAAATTCACTATCCCTGTCTTGCACCACAGCATGACCCTTAAACCTGCAGGACCCACAAATTAAAAAGTGCCAGAAGGCAGTATGATTTGAACCATCATTTCACTTGAAACTGGACATTTAAAATATCCCTGTCCTGGAACGCAGCATGAGCCCCAAACCTGCATGACCCAGATTAAAAAGTGCCGCAAAAGGAGTCTTTCAACCACCTTTTTTAGTTTCACTGGACATTGACTATACCTGTCCTGGACCGCAGTATGACCATTAAACCTGTCTGACCACCAAATTAAAAAGTGCTGGGAAAAGGAGTCTTTGAACCACCATTTTAGTTTCACTGGACATTGACTATACCTGTCCTGGGCCACAGCATGAGCCCCAAACCTGCATGACCCCAGATTAAAAAGTGCCGGAAAAAGGAGTCTTTCAACCACCATTTTAGTTTCACTGGACATATACTGTCCCTGTCCTGGGTAGCGCTTGCCCCTCCGTATGAGTGCGGACCAATTGAGCTTCACTTGGAAATACTGGTGGTTAACGCTCCTGTTCCACCCAGGTGCCCTTTTTCTTGGCATTCTTTTTCTCATTTTACTCAACGTGCTGGAGGAAATTGTCTCTGTACTTTGTTCTCTGTCCGTGCTCCATACTCCATGTCCTCTGAATAACCTACATCTGGTCAAGTTCTCCTGTACCTCCCTTGTACAATTCAGAGGAATTTTTTTACCAGCTATTTTGTACATGCAAGTTTTTTAGTAGTTTAATTCTAGAAAACACATTTTTAAAATAGGATGGAATCCCACCATGTCTTTGTTTCTGTTTTTTAATTGTATTAAATGGGTTGTCTCAATACAGGGATTGATAGCTATGTTAAAGATCTTGCAAAAACAAGTCATTTTGCAATATGTGTCCATTAACAGTGTCCTACTTATTCCTGTTTCTGACAGCACCATCACCCTTGAGTCACTCTTGACAATTGTGAAGAACAAATGTCTGTTAGAAACAACATTTTTTTATAATAGGACCTGTAGTATAGCTGCATGTCACAGCAAAATGCCCCCAAAAATTCAAAGCATGACCCTTGAGCCACTTTGGACAATTGTGAAGAACAAATGTCTGTTAGAAACAACATTTTTTTTATAATAGGACCTGTAGTATAGCTGCATGTCACAGCAAAATGACCAAAAGTGAAAAAACACGTATCTGAAATGTATTCGGATAATAAAAGGTATTTTTGGCACCTTTCAATTCACCTGTGGTGACTACAAAATTGCTGTATTCACATTTAAGTGCAAGGTGCCTCAATGAACAAAGCTGTAGTGCGCCAAAGTGAAAAAAAAACGTATCTGTAATGTATTCGGATAATAAAAGGTATTTTTGGCCCCTTTCAATTCACCTGTGGTGACTACAAAATTGCTGTATTCACATTTAAGTGCAAGGTGCCTCAATGAACAAAGCTGTAGTGCGCCAAAGTCAAAAAAAAACATGTATCTGTAATGTATTCGGATAATAAAAGGTATTTTTTGGCACCTATCAATTCACCTGTGGTAACTACACAATTGCTGGATTCAAATTATAGCTGCAAGGGGGCTCTATCAACAAATTGGACTGGGCAAAAGTGCAAAAAACACGTATCTGTAATGTATTCAGATAAAACAAGGTATTTTTGGCACCTATCAACTTGTGCTGACTACATAATTGCTGGATTCTAATTTAACTGCAAGGTGGATATATCAACAAAGCTGGAATGGGCAAAATTGAAAAAGAACACCTATCTGTATAAGTTCAGGCTGCCCAATATCCAGGAAATATTTCAATAGAAAACTGTCTCCCCCCCGCTCCCCTCCGTGACTTTACAGCGGTAGATGCTTCTTTAAAATTCTCTACCTAACTACATAAAATCTTCCAATCTCTGATCTAACTAAGTTGTAAGGATCACAGCTAACAGTAGAGCTTTCTCTGTGAAGAAATAGAATAATTTCGCTGAGCTGGTTGGACACAGGCAGAGCGCACATCCTACTGCTATGAGACGCTGAGAGACACTGATCATGAACAGGAAGGGCTGTTCTATGTAAAACGAGGTCATGTGATTTTTCCAGCCAATCGCAACCATACACATCCCAGTCATGACGTCGCACACACATCTCACCCTGCTCTATTCTGTAAGCTGATTTGCTGGCCGCCAAAATGACAGGCAGCGCCGAAAATGTCGCGATATTAATAGATGATGCACTGCTCGCAATGTAAAACACACATCAGCGTTCAAACGGGTGATCACCGATGCATGTCTCATTGCGTCTTTCGATCCGTTCCAAGAATTGACATGTCAATTCTTGGTCCAAAAGACGCAGCAGGAGCCCTACTTAAAACTAAAGGGTGTGATCTTGCTGCATCCAACACATATCCAAATACGCACCTGTGTGTTGGATACGTTTTGGATCCATTTAGGATTCGTTTGCCGCTGCGTTTTTGGATGCAATTTTCGGAACCAAAACGGATCCGAAATCGGATCCATTGAACAAGCCCTTATTCAAGCTGTTTTAGATAGGAAAGTGAGTGGGACACTTGGTACAACAACCATACTGTGGGAAAGTGAGTGGGACACTTGGTACAACAACCATACTGTGGGACAACCTCTTTAATAAGACATTACTAGCTGTATCAGCTGCTTTCCACAAGGGAGTTGCATTAACCTCTAGATACCTCCCGTCACGTGATCTTCGCTCCTCACAGGACCTTCTGCTCTGCTCTCCTCTGATTAGCTCTTCACATAACCATCTCCAAGACTTCTCTGGAGCTTCCCCCACATTCTGGACCTCACTGCCCCAACACATCAGACTCTCCCCCACGCTCACCAGCTTCAAAAGCAACCTGAAAACCCATCTCTTCAGGACTGCCTAAAACCAACATTAATACCATTGCACTACTCCAACCCACCTGTCTGCCCCTCACCTTCTGTCTCCTCCCTCCTTCCCTGTAGGGCAGAGCCCTCTCTCCCTCTGGTCCAGTTGTTAGTTATTCTCATCTTTGTACTTGTTTGACCTATGTTATATATATAACCCTCCTCGAATGTACAGCGCTTTGGAACTAAGGGCGCTCTATAATAAATAATAATAATAAAAGGGCACCATGGCTGTCACACACAGTGGAGGAAAGCATCCGTAAGTGCTGGCTCATAGTTATTAAACTAAATATTTGAGTTTGGTTGCTCTCTGGCACTAGGCTGCACTATGTGGGCACAATTTCTCAGTCTCTAGGAAAAGTATTACTTATTAAAGTGAATCCAATCGACATTTTTTTTACTAATTAAAATCTGATACTGATACATATTCTTTTCTCCTTAGCAGTTTTTATTTTCTGATTGTAGATTTTTTAATTCTGTTATCTGTATAAGATAATGGGGGCAGCCATCTTACCTGCGCTGCTTTTAACAGCATTTAGAGAGATGCTTGTGAGGTAAGTGGCTTTTATTATTTTATTTTTATTAGCTATAGGGGGGGCTCTACCTGGCTACAAAGGATTAATCCGGCCGGTATTTTTTCGTCTTCAATGGTTTAAGGAGAGAGTTCTGTCAGAAAACAGTCAGAAAATCCGACCAATATACCATGCCATGTGGACAGACCCTTAGGGTATGTTTACACTGCGTTTTTGGATTTGACTTTGGATCCGTTTGGATTCGAAAATCGCATCCAAAACCGCACAGTGATCGGATCCAACACTCAGCTGCGTGTTTGGCTGCAGCAGAAACACACCCTATAGTTTTAAATAGGGCGCCTGCTGCATCTTTCAGACCAACAATTGACATGTCAATTCTCAGAACGGATCCGAAAGACGCAATTAAACACACACATCAGCGATCACTCGTCTGAACGCCAATTCGGGTTTTACATTGTAAGCAATGTACATCACACTGATCACTGCTAGATGCATGTTTGGGTCCGTCTGACGGACCCAAACACGCATCTAAGAACATGTGTTCACATGGACTAAACACGCCGTGTGAACATACCCTTAGACACAACCATTTTCTCTACTTGGCAACAATTAAAATAAATAAATGATATGGATTTGACCCTAATGCCAAGTTTAGGTAATACTGTAACATTCTTGGTGCCAATAACAGAAAATAATTTTTTTGTAATTTATTTAATTTCTTTTTCAACTATACAGAATGTGCTATTTTGTAATAATGAAGAATCATTTACCATTTAAAAGTTGAGAAACATAAACTATGTCTCCCTCTAGTGGTTTTTCCATTTCTTTGCCATAAAGCTGATTATTTGAGCCCAAAAACAGGGGAAGTAGAAGCAGCAGAGATCGCTCTGTACAGAACCCCACTCACATCACATTCTTGGCCTTCATTGGTGGCAACCATCAGGATACCTTGAAAAAGTTATCCTGGCGGCGTGAACATGACAGGGCCATAGGAGCCTATATGGCAAATGTAATCTGAACTGATGTTTGCTCTATATCCCGGAAGTTTATGCTTTATGTGCCAGATTAAAAATCTATATATATATATAAATCTATATATATATATATAGTATATGCTACATACATACATTCATTATATATACACGTCGCACACACATTTATTGTCACCCACATTACACATAACTCTCCAGATCTGTTACATCCCAGCATGGTGAGCAGAGGACACCACCTCTCTGCAGACTGCCCCCTCCCTGCTCTGCCCATTCTGACAGAGCTTATTAGTATTATTTAGAGCACCATTAATTCCAGGGCACTGTACAAACCATGAGGTTCAGGTACATAATACAAGACAAATTGGTAACACTAAGTAACAGACGGACACAGAGGGAGAGAAGACCCTGCCCGTGGGAGCTTACAATCTGCAATGGAGAAGGGGGAGACCGAAGTTGAGGGATGGAGATGTGTGTATCAAGGTATACAGGCAGCAGGGTTATTGTAAAGTGTAGGGTTTTCATGTTTCATTTGAAGCTAGTGAAGGAGAGCTGGATTAATGTTGCAGTAATTCAGGCACAAGATGATTAGGACATAAAACAAACAATTTTGTGGAGTCAAAGTCAAGAAATGAATAGATTTGGGAAATATTTTTCAGGTGAAGGCAGCGGGAGGTTGTCAGGACTTGGATGTGTGGTTTGAAGGACAGAGCAGAGTCAAGGTTTATCCTAAGGCAGTGGACTTGTGGGCCTGTTGAGAATGTGGAGTAGTTGACTGTGATAGATTGGTCAGATGAAGGGATGAAGTGAGATGGGGAGGAAAGATGATGCACTCTTTTTTTTCCATATTGAGTTTGAGATATCGGGAGGTGAAGATGAAGGATATGGATGATAGACATTCAGGGATCCTAGAAAGCAAAAGTAGACATCTTGACCAGAGATGTAGATTTGAGTTTCGTCAGCATATAATTGGTACTGAAAGCTGTGTGATGCTATGAGTTCACCAAATCCAAGGGTATGGAAAGAGAATAGTAGTGGGCCCAGGAATGACCCCTGATGGACTCCAAAAGAGTGAGGGGAGGAGAAGAGGTGGAGTGAAGGAGGCAGAACATCTGATCACGAAGGTAAGAGGAGATCCAAGAATCAGCCAAGTCTGTGATGCCAAGGGAGGAGAAAATTTGTAAGAGTAGTGAGTGATCAAAGGCAGAGGACAGACCTAGGAGGAGGACTTTAGTTAAGGCAGTTTTAGTAGAGTGGCGGGGTTGGAAACCAGACTGCAGCTGGTTGAGAAGCAAGTTAGATGAAAGATGGAGGATAATTCAAGATATACGTGCTGTTCAAGGAGTTTTGAAGCAAATAGTAGTAGAGAGATGGGGCAATAGTTAGATAAAGAGGATGGGTTGAGAGATGACTTGAGAGAGCTGCTGCATGGATAAAGTTACAACACATTTTGTGTGTCTGTACTTGCTTGAAAACTTCAATTTGGGAAAATCAAGTGAAATAAATATTGACCCTGGTTTGTTTTAAATAACCCTAGTAAATCGAGTTTGGCAGAGTTACACTTTAACGGTCAGGAGAGTTCCAAGTGCACCCCTACAGTTTTATACATGAAATTTCAGGGTGAAGCAATGTAATCCCATGTTGTAAATTCTTTAATCTGGCAAGAAGTGTTATTGTCTCAAACATTTATAATGATAACAGAAGGGTTTATAACATGGGTTTTGCAAGCCTTTAGTATCAACGTCACATTACCAAGTAAAGCCAGCAACATCAGCTTTCAGCATTAATCTGACTGGAAACCCTGGGTAACTAGTTCTTACCATTTAGAACGTTTGTACAAAATCGAATATCAATTGTTTCCTTAACAGATGTCTTTTTTTTTTTTTTTTTCAACCTGTTTTTATTGATTTTCGACAAATAGATCAAATTAAGTATACACAATACAATATGATTCATATCACAAAAAATTGTTTACAGGTAACAAACATTTATCCAGCGCTATTCCTTTCTGATATATGTTGCTAATTTTGTTAGAGTAATTCTAATGATCATTTGCCCAATTATTTTAACCCTATCTTACAAACTAACACAAACTTCTAAACTAATGCTCCTGATTTCCACCACTTTTCTCTCTCTCCAACACCCCTTCTCTCGAGTGAAATTCCCTTTCCACTTCCGGTCAGTTGGCCGGGGGTGGTCGGGGAGATGTCAGGGTATAAGAGGGTTTTTGTTTCAGTATGACCTATGAGAGTGTTTTATGTTTGGTCAATTTATGTGTTCAACTAGGTTAAATTCAGATCAACACCACCCAACCCTGTGTCCACCGACGCTCCCAGTATCGAAGTGTCCGGGATTAAAAAATCTGAGGTGTGGGCGAGGACTGAGAAACTTAGAGGTTCTTGGCCCGCTAATTGTCTTTCAAGATACCATTCTGTGGAACCGAAACAGTCCCTAAAGATTTTCTTGGTGGTGGGTGGTAGTTTATCTATTATTTTACCCCAGACCTCAAAAAAACCTTTTACTTTTCTTTCTTTGCGCTGCATTGTGTCTACCCAGTCCATTTTCAGAACAAACATGCACTTTTCTAAGAATAGTTCCATTGTGGGGCACGCCGGCTGGACCCATAGCTGTAAAATAGTTTTCCTTGCGATAGCCGCGATAATGTGGAGGAGTCTCTTTTCCGAAGAGATACCCGTAGGGTGCATTTCCTCATTGCCCATTGAGCCGAAAATGGCCCATGAGGCTGAAATGTTAAATTCCCGATGTACTGTTTGTTTAACGAAATCAACGACTTTAGCCCAGAACGATCTTATTACCCTGCAATCCCATAGGCAGTGAAAAATATCCGCTGCCGGAGCTTTACATTTGAAACATCTATCTGAGTTATAAATTCCCATCTGATGTCCCCTCACTGGTGTCAAGTATGCGTTATGCATGATTTTGAGTGTCATTTCAGCGTATCTTGCAACCGGGAGGAGTTTGTATGCAGTTCTGGTAGCATCGAGAATTACCTCCACTGTCAGACTGGGATCAGATCTTTCCCACTTGGCCAGTTGGGTATTGGATTTGGTGTAGTCTACTTCTTCCGTAAGAGACCTGTAAATGCGTGAGAGAAGAGCTCGGCGCGTAGCTGGGTATATTAGTACCTTCTCGAATTGCGAATCCCATTCTTTGTTAGAAATCTGGTCGGTCACCTTGGACACATAGCTATGGGCTTGTAGGTAGTTAAAGAAGGGGATGCGGATGTCCGGAAAAGATCCAGTTAAGGTCGTGAATGTATGTGGAGTTTTCGTGGTTTGGTCCACAAATTGTTTTATGTGTTTCAGCCCTGCTTCCTGCCATCTGATAAACAACCTATGTGGGTGTCCCATTTGGAAGTTCGGGTTTTTTGTGAGTGTGATGTGCGGAGAATAAGAGGGGGAAAGCTTCCAATGAGTTCTAATTTTTTGCCAGGCACGCCATATTGGCATTAGTAGTGTGTTATCCCGAGACTCCAGTGGGAGTGACGTATATGGTAAATGCAGAAAGTTCCCTAATGCAATATTGGGTAATTGAGATTCGTCCATCGCTGGGAATGTGAAGACATTGGTATATTGGAACCAATCAGGGATGTATCTCCCCAATGCCGCCAAATTATAAAGTTTGATGTTGGGGAATCCTATGCCTCCATTCAGTTTGTCTTGCTGCAATATGTGAAAGGGGATTCTTGCTCTCTTTCCGTCCCAGATGAACCCACGGAAACTTTTGTTTATTAGTTTTTCTTCCTTTGATTTCAGATAAATCGGTAACATTTGAAAAAGGTATAGGAGGCGTGGTATTTCTACCATTTTCAAGAGGTTGGCTCTCCCCATGAAAGAGAGCGGTAATTGTTTCCATGAGTTCAAGGTGCGGTTGAGAGCTGATATATAAGTTTCCATATTGTGTGCGTAAAGTTTGGTTAATTGGCGAGGAAGAAGAACACCCAGATATTTCAGGGTCACCGGTTGCCACCGTATTTGTAAAGATGAAGACCACGATGGATTAGAGGGGCCTCGTAATAGTAAACCTTCGCTCTTATCGATATTAATCGTATAGCCTGAGATATTTCCTACTCTCTGGATCTCCTCTAGGGAGCTGGCCAAGTTTTCCTTTGGGTTGGAAAGCATTAGAAGGATGTCATCTGCATACGCAGTTACTTTCAGTACTGTGTTACCATGGCGGATTCCCGGGAACTTTGGAGATTGGGTGATGTGGTATAATAGGGGGTCTAATGATAAATTAAATAAAATAGGTGACAAAGGACAACCCTGTTTGGTTCCTCTAAATAGGTCTATCAGTGGGGACGGTTGGCCATTTAATATTAGGGAGGTTGTCGCGTTGAAGTGTAGTGTGGTTAGGAAATTAAGAAACCGACCTCCGAATCCTCTCCGTACCAGGGTGGCCTCCAGGAACGGCCATGCCACTTTATCAAATGCCTTTTCGGCGTCGAGGCTGAGTAGCATGGCTACTGGGTGATTCTGTTGTTGTGCTGCCAATATGGCCGTTGTCGCCACTCTAATGTTCCGAGTAGAATGTCTATTTGACACGAAGCCAGCCTGGTAGGGATGGATTATCTGGGGGAGGAACCTAACAGATGTCTTTTTAATTTTCATTTACTTTCACTTAAAGCAAAAATCCAACTTTGTTCACACTAGCATCATAGCCTCCATTTCTTAACCCCTTCACTATGATGTATCAGTATGTCATGGTGATGCTAAATAACCTACTCCTAACATGGTGGGTGCTGGCTGTTAACTCTGATCATAGCTATTTTACTACTTAGATGCCATGGCCAAAACGGCCGCGGCATGTTAGCAGAAAGAAAGGGGTGTGATGTCCCCTTATGCCACCCGTTCTGTAACCCTACAATGAGATTGTAAGGTGCCAGTTGGTTGCCTCCCATGAGTGTACTCCTATACCAGCCTGCCACTGGCAGGGTATAATAGGAAATCAATAAAATTCTATATACTGAAGTACTTTAGTTCTCCAGTATATAATACAAGCAATTAAGTGCTAACATGTTCAAGTCCCCTAGGGAACTAAATTTTAACATTAAAAAAAATAGTAAAAATGCAAAAAAAAAAAAAAAAACCATTTCCTAATTAACAAACATAAAAATAAAGAGTGAAAAAAAAAAAAAAACTAACATAGTTGGTATCAATATGTTGGTAAAAATCTGGATGGTCTTCTTTGGTAATATCACTGCCCGTAACAAAATGGAATAAAAAGTAATCAAAAAGTTGCATACACTTAATAAAAACCAGACCTTGCCCTGCACAATACAAGCATCACACACCCCAAATGCCATACAAAATAAAGTTATTGGTCTTAAAAAATTGCAATACAAAGCAAATTTATTTTGAAAGTTTTTTGTTTTTTTTTAAAGTAGCAAAACAAAATGAAAAATATATAAATTTGGTATAGCTGACATCATACTGACCCGCAGAATATAGATAGCATCATTTATATTGCTTGCTGAACTCCGTAATCCTCCCTCCGCAAAAAAATATTGCACAATTGCATTTTTTGTTTCTGACTCCATCCCATGAATAACTTTCTTGAGGGCTTCCCAATACTTTATATGGTGCATTCAATTATTTTATTACAAAATACAACTTGCCCTGCATAAAACACAAGCCCTTACATAGCTATGTCACGAAAAAATAAAAAAGCTACAAGTCTTGGAAGACTATGATAAAAAAAAAATATTAAAGTGATGTGGTCCTTAAAGGGGTGTTCTGGGCCCTAACAATGCTCTTTGGTCCTTCGGGATAGGAGTAAAAATAGAATCTAAAGGCCACGCGTATGAAAACGGTCTAGGTCTAAAACTCACTTTGTTGCCCATAGCAACCAATCAGAGCGCTCCTTTCATTTCATATAGTGCTCTGGAAAAATGAGAGGGGCAGTCTGATTGGTTGCTTTGGACAACAAAGTGAGTTTCAGACCTAGACAGTTTTCATACATGTGGCCCTAAGTCTCATACTTACCTCCTGGACGCTCTCGCTCAATCCCGGCTGCCACTCCTTTCATCCCCACTGAACGGTCTTCATTCAGGTGACAGCTGCAGCTAATTACAGGCCACATGAAGGATGAACGTTTACTGGCTACTTCCGGAATGAACACACCGGCAGCCGGAACGAAGGAGACCATCCAGGAGGCAACTATGAGTTTTATCTTCAATTTTTACTCGTGGCCCGATGGACCAACGAGCATCGTTAGATCCCAGAACACCTCTTTCAGGAGAATGTCTGACATGTTTCATCAGGGTTCTGGTATTTTTTGAAACCAAGAACAGGACTGAAGACTGTACTAATCTTGCCATCAAATATATTGAAAACCCCGATGGAAAACACACTATGCAACTGTGAACAATGTCATCCATGCTTACCTGCTATTTAAAGGGGTTTTGCCACGAAGTGAGTTCATTACCTCTTAATCTGATCAGGAGAGACTATAAACAAAGCACAGCAGCCTCACAGACTAGAGGGAGGGGGCCTGAGCAGCAACTCTGAGGAAGCAGGGAGCGTTGTGCAATGTGTACTCAAATAAAACATTAGAACCAGTGGATTCTCTATACAAAAGACACAACATCTTTCTCCACAGCCCCTTGCTAGCTCCTGAGTAGTAATGAGAAAGCAGGGAGCGTTGTGTAATGTGTACTCAAAACATTAGAACCAGTGGATTCTCTATACAAAAGACACAACATCTTTCTCCACAGCACCTTGAAAGCTCAGTCATGTTCCCTGTTATCAGATAAGAAGTGCAGACAATGCAAGCACGGCCAGATCAGCTCCTCAGCTCCTGTCAGCTGCTGGTCGTGTCTAATGCAAACTTTTAAGTAACTAAGGGCTTGTAAAGAAAGCTGTAGCTCTCAGAGGCTTCACTTTTTGTTATCACATATATTTAGAAAAGTGATTAAATACCCATTTTGGAGGATCCCACGTCAACATTACATCATGGCAAAACCCCTTTAATTTTATCAGTAATGCCCTAATGCTCTATTATGACACCGCTATGACTTGTATTGTCTATTGAGCATCTGCTAGAGTATAAAATCCACCCTCTGTCTCTTAATGTCAGGCTGCTCTCTCTCCAATATACTTCACACTTCAGACTGGCTAGCACACCTATTAGAAAAACCAGGGCTATATCAGAGAGAAAACTCGTAAGACCCGCAGTATATCTATACACACCTATCAAAGAAGGTTTACGAAATGTAAGTAAAATAGAATAGCTTTATTGAATATACACAAATCCATAAAAACCAATAAAAATGACAGTGAAACTACACAGATACGTGACCGCTATACTCACCATCCAGGATAACTAATAGACCAATACAAGGTCAGGGTCAAGGTCAGCGGTCACGTATCTGTGTAGTTTCACTGTCATTTTTATTGGTTTTTATGGATTTTTGTATATTCAATAAAGCTATTCTATTTTACTTACATTTCGTAAACCTTCTTTGATAGGTGTCTTCAGACTGGCTATCAGCACAATTCAAGCTGACCAGAAAGATAACACCTGGAGAGCTGAATTTTTTTAATAGCAAGAACAGAACAACTATTAATTACAATCAACTAATCATCAGAGAAAATGAACATTAAAGCAAGTAACTGCCACCCTATTCTAAGGCAGTCTTAAAAAGGTGTGATCTCGGATAGTCGTCAATACATACAATATCACATGGTAAATTGTACTAGAACTTAGTTACAGAACAGAAAGTATACATATAAGACATTGCATTAGAAACCGAGACAATTTTTAACCAGGCTCCAATCTTATATTTCTACACATACACCTACCAGAATGTAGAAAATAGTTCCCCCACTGGTCACACTGGTGATAGGCCTCACATTGAGCAATTTCATTTTCATGATGAGGGAATGCCAGATCAATTCCACCGGTATGAATGTCAAGCTCTTTTCCAAATACAGTACTATAAGAGAAGAAATTGTCACATACACTGAGTTAACACACAAATACATATCAATAGTTATATGCAGGCTATGCTTCAAAGTGTTTCCCAATACTTGCCTTCAATATGCTAAAAGAAAAGTTAACTCGTACTTACCACCTTGTTGCTGCAGTTTCAGCACCACCAGAGCTCTGGTGTTCCCATTGGGCCCTCACTTACGTCTCATTCATAGCTCACCAGTGAACCAATCATTGGCCTCAGTAGTCACGTGCCTGCATGCATGTCATATAACTGCTGAGGCCAGTGACTAGCTCATGGTCAAATGAGCCAGGAATAGGACTTCATTGGTGAGGGACTGGCGAGGGATGCTAAAGCTTTTAGCACGCTGGAAAGGTGGTGATTGGAGTGGCGAGTACCAGCTGATATTTTTTGTTTTAGCACAAAAGGAGTTGGTGGGCAACTATTTTGAAAGCCATTTGAAATGTGCACTGTCCTATCAACAAACTGTACATAAATTAATTTTAAAAGTAAATATAAGAAATAATATGTTTGTAAAAATGCATCTTTCTCCACTTGTGAGCCAGTTTCCGCTACTTCATAGAATGCTTACGCTCTATCCACAGTTAAAATCCTAAGTAAAAGACTAGATAGATTATCAAATAGATGCGGACTCAAGTAACATGGTACCTGTAGAAGTCTCTGGAGATGGGAGAAGGTGCAGTGAGAAACATACAAAAACACTGCTCTAGTAAAGCATTTTACTGTCTCACCCCAGTGCTGTATTTACAGCTATACTGCGTATCCAACATTAGGCAGGGACAGTAAAACACAGTACTAGAGGATGCAAAACCTTTGTCTGTATGTCTATTTCTCATTGCCGCTCCTCCCTCTCCATAGATTTCAATGGGCAGCATGTACCCTATTAGAGTATGTTCACACAGCATTTTGGATGCTTATTTTGGGGTGCATTGCGTGCCCAATAAACCTCTAAGCAAGTGTCAAACATGCCAGTAGAACACTTCCCATTAACTGACTTGTAAAAACAGCATTGTCATTTAGACGATGCTGATTTAACTCGAGGATACTTCACCACATGCTGCCTGTGTCTGCAAAGAATTGACAAGTCAATTTTTTAAGGTGTTTTACACTCAGGCAATACTTAAGTATTGAGGCAGAGTAATCCGCCTCTGGCATTGGCGTTGTTTCCAACAAGAATACAACGCGTTTTCGACACGGAAACTACTCCATGTGAACGTCCCCTTAGTGAGTCGATAGCTTGTCTTGTATCTAGAGAATATCCAAGGCAAATCTAAAGGGACTGAAGTGAAACACAATCTTTATTGATACAAATTCAATTAAAAATTATTTATGAAGGGATTCAAAATTGCAAGGGAAATTTCTGCTTAAAAAAAAGAATTAATTCCCTGTTGTGCAGTTCTATAGGTAAATGGACGAAAAAGTTCACAAGGTCAGCATATAGCTTGATCAAGAGGGCGAATAATTAAACTGTATACTTCCATATCAAAGTCAGCATATAGCTGAACCAATAATAGTTTGTCAGATTAGTCCAAGATTAGTGTCAGCAAGTAGCTTATCAGAATCCAATGCTTTCAGGATGAAAGCATTGGGTTGCCGAATTAACCACAAGTGGGTTGCCGAATTAACCACTATCCTGGTCCTGGTTGCTGTAATAGACTACTACAACTGTGTCAGACTGGAACTTGTACACAGCAGAGATGACCCAAATGGCTGTGAGTTGTCTAATGAGCAAAGGAAAACTGAGCTTTGTAATCCAAGGGACAGTATGGGCGTTCCCCACTCCATTCAGATAAATGCAGTTCATGTCATGGATGGAAGCAGTGGGACTATGTATGTCATAACATTTGGTTCAGCCCGAAACGTTTATCAAGTGTGCACTGCTTCATATGTAAAGAAGCACGTAGAGCAATGCGGGTGGATGGTATGATACTATGTCTTGTGTCTCAAGACAGATTTTGACAGCAAACTGACAGTGAATGATCAGAAACCAGGAGGCAGAAGAAGTAGCTTGTAGAAGAAGAAAAATAAAATTTTTACCATAAAATATTTAAAAAAAAGTATTTTTTATATTTGCTTGTACTATTGAACTATGCAAATGTTCTTGAAAGGACAGAATCTATTTAAAAGGAACCTATCACATAGTGTATATCCCCCTTGATGAGGACAGCACAAGCTAGTGACAAACATGCTGTTTCCAGCACTGTGTCCCTTACTCTGCAAGATGCAGCAGTTTCACAGAATTTAGGGCAACATGTATGAATGGGGCTGCGGCAAAATTCTGGCATCCTTTCAGCCCAAAAACTGGAGCAGCCCCGTTCTCTAGATTTATAATCAGGCACACTCCAAAATTAGGCGCATTATCAGGCGCCCACAGAACTTTATGCGCCTGGAGGCGTGTTGTATCAAAACCGTATGACTCTACACATTTTTGATGGGAGGACGGCAAAACTGGGCACATTAATGCTGTAACAGGTAGACCCAGTTAAAAATGGTTTAGCTGAGCCTGATTTGCTGTTTTGGAGCTAGAAAGCGCCTAATCTATGACCCGCTAATATAACGGGGTTAAATAAATTCTGGTGCATTCTACTCTACTAATGCATGCAAAAAAAATGTCATCTGGGTGCTAAAATACATACATGTCGCCGTTAATGCTCAAATCTGGCAGTTTGCAACCTGTTCTGCCAGAGAAGACTCCACTTAATGAGCAAATGTTTACCCCGCCCACCCTAGCCACACCCAACTCAAAGTTATTCATAGGTTTATACCTATTCAAAGTAAAAGGTTTAATTATCTGAGAGTGAGGGGGCTAGTGATTTGTGGGTGGGGCTAATAACAGCTCAATAATTAAGTGCAGAACAAGCTGCAAACTGCAAGATTTGAGCGGTAAATGCTCTGAAACTGCAGCATCTTCCAGAACAAGGGACACAGCGCTGGAAACAGCAGGTCTGTCACTAGCTTGTGCTGTCCTCAGCAAGAGGGGCATAAACTATATGACAGGTTCCCTTTATCTTTATGCATTAAAAAAAATATGAATGCAGGGTAAAGGGGTGTTTCAAGATTTACTTACATTTTAGAAACCCCCTGAAAAGCACAAAAGAAATTTCTCACAAGCATTCTAACTTCACAAATAAATGTTTTATGCACCTTGCAATAGTGGAGCACTCAATATGCCAACCAGGCCTTCCTTTACCCCATGGAGAGACCCAGTGGGGCTCATTTGGTTTAGCAGCCTTCCATAAGGCAAAGTCTCTAGGGGATCTCTTATCACTTCCAACTGCAATATGCAAGAATAGTAATCAGAATCAATAAATTACATACATACATTTGTTAATTTCATAAGACAAAATTACAAACTTGAGACTCCTATATGAAGATACTAGTGGTCCATGGGTTATTTAAATCTTTACTATAAAGCTAGCACTGCATGTGATACTTTAAGGCTAGGTCTACACCGCATCGGACAAAAAAAAGGCACAAAAGCGGCCATTTTTTCCCAATGCATGACCGCGTTTTTTGTCACGTTTTGCGCAAAAAACGGTTGTTTCTCTTTTTTTTACATCGCCCATACAATTGTATTGTACGGGAAGACGCCAAGAAAACTAAAAGCGCGGGTGTATTATACAACATGTTGCATAATACACCGGCGCCAGAAGAGGAGTGGAGAAAACACGAGCTGTGGAGCTCATCTTTTTTATAACCGCCTATGGGGCCGTACAAACAATCGTAGCTTCGGCGCTTTTAAAAAATTTAAAGCGCCGGAAATACGATTGTAATGTTGTGCAGTGTAGACACAACCTAAAGGAGCAGATGTTTCCTTCTGGTAACATTAGCTTTAGCAACATTCAGCACATGGCTGGGACAGCACACCACTTTCATGCTGCCCACAGTTGTGTGTTAGTCCCCATCATGAACTACCACGTAAGAGAAATTAGAAGGGACAGGTTAGTGCTGAATTCACCTTTAAGGCTGTGTCTACAGAGCACAAGAAAACCGATGGATTTTTGGCAGTTTTAGTATTTTGAAACCACTGAAAATCCAACAGTGTCCTGTGCTGCATACACAGCAAAGAAAAACCCGTGCTGTAGTCTGTCGCACAGGTTTTTATCGTTACGTTAAAAATTTGGCGGAACATGTAACATGTTGTATACGCCACCAAATTTGCCATCAGTCACGTACACCAAATGTACGGGGCCAACAGCAGATCTGAAAAGCGACCGCGACTTTTGCGCAAATCTGCGCCAAAACCACAGTCAAGCAATGACAAAATGCCGTCGGTTTTCTGATGGTATTTTATCATATGCTGTGCAGACCTAACCTAACATGGTCATCAGGCAGTCCAATCAAAGCGAATAAAAACAACTATGGTATTATATATTTGGTGTGTTACCATTTTGACACGCTGATGTTAAAGGTAAAATAATCATTACAGGCTTATGCTGCAAATCAACTTAATCAGCTCTAGTATATTATAATAAGCTAAAAGTGAATGAATAATGAATAGTGTTGAGCGATTATTATCGACAAAGTTGAAATCGGCACAGTTTTTAAGTTGATCGAAATTTTATATCATGCGATAATTTAGGTAAAATCTGTGCATCATCTATTAAGATCGCGCCATTTCGGCACTTCCTGTCATTTTGGCGGCCAGAAAAATCAGCTTACAAAATAGAGCAGGTGAGATGTTGTGTGCGACGTCAGACTGGGATGTGTATGGTTGCGATTGGCGGGAAAATCACATTACCTCGTTTACATAGAACAGCCCTTCCTGTTCACCTCAGTGTCTCTCAGCGTCTCAGAGCAGTAGGCGGCGCTCTGCCTGTGTCCAAACGCTCAGCGAAATTATTCTATTTCTTCAAAAGAGAAAAGCTCTACTGTTAGCTGGATTTCCCTTACAACTTAGTTTAGATTTGAGATTGGAAGATTTTTATGTAGTGAGGTAAGAAATTTTTAAAAGGAGCATCTACCGCTGTAAAGTCACGGGGGAGTGGAGGGGGAGGCCCCCGGGGCGAACACAAAACAAGCTCTATAAAGAATACTGGATAAAGTTCACCAAGAGTTAGTGTAGACATTGCACTGCAATAGCTTTATTTTTATCAGTTTTCTATTGAAATATTTCCTGGATTTTTGGGCAGCCTGAACTTATATTAGGATACACATCTTTTCTAGTAACTGCAGTCTCTTTTTTTAGGGGGAAAAACTCCACTTTAATTATCAGTATACATTCAGATAGGTGTTCATTTTCAATTTTGCCCACCCAAACCTTTGTTGATATATCCCCCTTGCAGTTATAATTAGAATCCAGCAATATTGAAAGTCAGCACAGTTTGATAAGGGCCAAAAATACCTTGTATTATCCGAATAAATTTCAGATACGTTTTTTTGACTTTGGCGCACTACAGCTTTGTTCATTAAGGCACCTTCACTTAAATGGGGAATACTGCAATTTTGAGTCACCACAGGTGATTAAATAGGTGCCAAAAAATACCTTTTACTATCCGAATACATTACAGATACGTTTTTTTACTTTGGCGCACTACAGCTTTGGTTAAATTGAGGCCCCTGCACTTAATGTGAATACAGCAATTTTTGTTTTCACCACGGGTGAATTGATAGGTGCCAAAAATACCTTGTTTTAAATCCGAATAAATTTCAGATACGTGTTTTTTTTACTTTTGGCGCACTACAGCTTTGTTCATTGAGGCCCCTTAGCACTTAAATGTGAATACAGCAATTTTGTAGTTACCACAGGTGAATTGAAAGATCCAAAAATACCTTTTATTATCCGAATACATTACAGAACGTGTTTTTTGCACTTTTGCCCAGTCCAGATTTTTGATAGAGCCACCTTGCATTTAAATTTGAACCCAGCAATTGTGTAGTTACCACGGGTGAATTGATAGGTGCCAAAAAATACCTTTTATTATCCGAATACATTACAGATACCAGTTTTTTCATTTTGGGCGCAGGCGCTTTGTTGATAGATCTATTTTGCGTTAAATTTGATACAGCAATTTTTGTAGTCACCACAAGGTGAATTGATAGGTGCCAAAAATACCTTTTTATTACCCGGGAATACATTTCAGATACGTGTTTTTCACGTTTGGCGCAGGCCAGCTTTGTTGATAGATCTACTATGCAGTTAAATTTGAATACATCATTTTGTAGCACCACAGTTGAATTGAAAGGTGCCAAAAATACCTTTTTAATATCCCGTAAACATTCAGACAGGTGTTTTTTTCACTTTGGTCAGTCAAGCTTTGTTTATCGATCACTTTGCATTTAAATTTTAATCCACAATGTTGATTTGATTTGAGGATTTGAGAATAGCTGTGATTTGCCGTCTTTTAATAAGAGACTTTCCAAAACTCTACCATACCTTCTCAAATTTTTTATATTTCTGATGACATGGAGCGTAAATTTCAGTTGTGTAAGCGAGCAAAGAGGGGGGTAGGACATGGAGGTAGAGGTACGAGGAGAAGCTGCGCTCCTTTCCAGTGGCTGCGACAACACGCATGCCACGGATCGTCAGTTTGCAGACCGTCAGCCTGTCTCGCTGGTCAGGTCCCTGTGAAACTCAGTAAAGTGAAACACGTCGCCAATCTTCCTTCAGTGGTTAATGCAACCTGATCCAGCAGTCTTACCTCCTCTCCTCCCCAGTCACGGACAAATGTCGGTCATCAGCATCACCAGCATCCGTCCAACATGAAGCATGCCGCAAATGACAACTCGTGTACCCACCACTGTGGATAATCCGTTTCTGAAGACCTCCATTGATGACAAATGCGGTTGGGGTCAGAAGGCATGTTAAAAGATAAAGAGGCCAAAGAGGATGATTTTTCCCTGGCTCTGACCTAGTTACTGAAGCCATCAGAGGAGGAGAAGGAAGCTGGTCAATCCCGGGCGGTCGTCAATGCCCATTGCAGTCCCTCTTGCTTGAGCCTGCAGCTCCTGGATGCAGAAATGTCAGGACGACGAAGTCACCTGTGGTTGATTTGGGGAGATGATGACGACATTGGCGGAACCAGACTTGGTTTTTTCAGCAGAATTTGCTTGCGAGCGCTTCATCACTGGACAGAAGGAAGACGATGAGGTAGTGTCATTTACGGGTCCGCCTCAAAAAGGGAGAGGGCGGTCGCAGAAGTCCGTCTGATATGATTCCGCCAGCCCACGTCAGCTGCAAACCCCGCTCCTCGCTTAACCGCCGTCAAAAAGGTCCATACCTCTCAAGCCTGGGCCCTTCTTTGATAAGCCTCTGATCACCCAGAGCTATGTCATATGCCGCCTTTGCCGTAAACGCATAAGTGAGGCAATAACCATAGTGGTTAACCACCACCAACATGTCCTAGTCACTGGCAGCAAATGCATGATTTGAAATGGGAGCAAACACTTGGCCAAAAAAGGCCAGACCGACGCTGGTCCTCCAACCACTGACACACCCTCTGTCACCGGCCTCCTCCTCCTCCGCCACCACCAGCATTCCTCAGCTGCCCTATGTCTCTCATAGTCATGATCAGGGATCACCTCCGCTTCAGCTCCACCGCGCCCGAGAAAACCACCAGCACCAACCAGAGACCCATCCTACCCCATCTCCTTCCGCCATTTGACGACTGCACGCCGAACATGGCGGCTGTCTAGCAGCCAGCCTTCTGTCTTCCAGGTTTGGGAGCAAAGAACACCTTTAACCTAAAACCATCCCAAAGCCAAAAGCCTGAATGTCGGCATTGGCCAGGCTTTTGCCTTGGAAAAGTTGTCCCCATTTCCGTCTGGTGACAAGATGGGTTTCCGCCACGTCATGGCGCCTTTGCCGGCCCCAAATTAAAGAAAAAAATAAATACCAGAATGCCTAGCAGGCATTTTCTTTGCCAGAAAAAGCCCGTCCCTGTCCCTGGCCAGCCACGTGTCCTCAAAAAATTTCAAGCGCGTGTCTGCATCTGTGGCCGGAAAAGTCCATCTGACCACCGGACACAAGGACTAGTAAGCAACGGCCAAGGCCGCTATATATTTCTTTGACAGCTCACTGGGTGTCTGGTGGATTTCTCTGGGGGTGACGGTGGCTCTCAGCTCGGCGCATGCTCTTCCAAAACGCAGGGATGGTGCAAGTTTTCTTTCCCCCAAGGTCCTCTTTGGCATCAAACGGTGCCCAGAGAAACCAGTGTGTGTTCCGTGTTTAAATGTAACTGTGCTTGGAGACCGTCCACACACAGGTCAGGCGCTGTGGACGGCTCCCGCAACGAGACCGTAGCCTCTTGGCTGGGTGCCAAATAACTCGTTGGTCCAGGCAAGGTGTTGAGCGATAACCGTGCGAAATCTGCTGGCCGCCCTTAGAGACGGTTAGGCTGAGCACATCCCTTGACTGGCACATGTCATGAACCTTGTCGTCCAGATAATTTGCTAAAGAGCTACCCGGGTCTGGACTGCCTGCCGGAAGGTTCCGAAGTCTAAGTTCCACTTCCGCCGTTCGCACCCTGCTTCCGTCCCGCCTGGCTGCGTTGCATCGTCAGCTCGGCCTCCCCGACAAACCGTGTCATTGTTGACGTGGCAACACCTGGAGATTCCACCCTCCAACAATGCTCCAGGCGATTGTGGCAGAAAACGCAATGCCATTACGCAGTAACGAAGGACACATGGCCTGACAATCAGCGTGCGGACCTCGGGGTGTTTTTGAGCCACCAGAGTGGAGCGTCAGGTGAAAGAGACTCTGCACCATCCTTGCCAGTTTTGAAGAAGCACCAAAATGGTCCAGTGCGGACAATGCCCTTGTCAGCAGAGGCATTGTGGTGACTTAGTTCTGGAACGATCGTTTGGACACTCTGAAACAACAGGTCCCGCCAGCTGACGGAGGAGGATACGACACAGATCGGACACGGAGCCTTTCTCTCCGTCAAATCCACAAGGCCTACAGAAAATCAAGGGCTCCATCACTCACATTGAGTGCGTTGATGCTCCATTTCCCCAACATGATCGCTCGCATTAAGGCCATGCAAAATGAACAACAGTTACTGGGTGGCCACCCTCCTGGATCCCCGGTACAAAAACAAAACTCAGGCACTTTCCTTCCACCCCCCAAATAAGGAGAAGTAAACCGCAGGAAATGGAGACCTTGCTGAATGTCAACTGGAGCATCTGTTTGGTCTAGCTTCAACGTTCCCCAAATGGCACAGTGGAACAACATCATGACGTGACAGCAGTAGAGTTCCAAGTACCGTACGGCAGCAGCAGCAGCAGGCAAGTGGCTAGAAGCCTAATGTGTGACCTCAGGCAATCTTTTATTTACCACCTCACCATAAGCCTGCAAAGCCAGGGCACACATCCAACACACAGAGAACCAGCTTAAGATCATGGTGGACGACTATCTGCGTCTCAACAACCGATGTTTTTTGTATGTTTTTCCGGACCAATAGACTTCTGGGTAATCAAAAATGGAAAAATGGCCCGAGCTCGCTCGCCACGCCATAGAGGTGTATGTCCTGCCCAGCAAGCCAGCTCCATAACTGAGCGGACCTTCAGCACAGTGCTGTAGGATTCCCATTACAGACAAACGCATCCGGCTATCCTGGCTGATAATGGGATCGTTTGACTTTCATCAAGATGAAATCATGCAATGATCTCTGATGTATGTTGGCCCCCCCAATTGCCGAGGGTCACCGATTAGTGCGGTCTACTTCACATTCTTCTTCAAACAGAAATGGTTCTCTTGAAAACTTTTTTTAAAATGATCATTTCTTACTGCAATTTTTTTTCTCTTTCCCAACATTCATTTTGCTGGTTTTGCTGTGAGGGAGACTGTAAAAGACGCAAGGTTTCATAAACAACACCGTATTCCATTTACTCACTATATCTTTAGAAGTTTTCGCATTGTCAATGTTTTGAGGTCATTTTGCTGTGGATACAGCTATAATTATGGTCATTTGGAACAGAAATGTGGCTTTTTTAAATGGCATTCTCCATCACAATTTTTAATAGTGGCTGAGAAGTTTATTATTATAATTTTTTGGGGTCATTTGCTTTTGAGATACAGCAATAATCATGGTCCTTTGGAACAGAAATGTGGCTTTTAAGTGGCATTTCTCCCTCACAATTTTTTAAATAGTGGCTGGAAGGGCATATTTATAATTTTTTTTTGGGGTCACTGCTGTTTGAAATGCAAAGGGGCAATTTCTATAGGTCCCATTATAAAAAAATTATTTTTTCTAACAGACATTTGTTCTTCTCTATTGTCAAAAGTGGCTGTATGGTCTTTCTTTTAATTTTTGGGGGCATTTTGCAGTGACATGCAGCTATACTACAGGTCCTATTATAAAAAAATTTTGGTTTCTAACAGACATTTGTTCCTCACAATTGTCAAGAGTGGCTCATGGGGGATGGTGCTGTCAGAAACAGGAATAGGTAGGACACTGTTAATGGACACATATTGCAAAATGACTTGTTTTTGCAAGATCTTTTTAAAAGAGCTAAACAATCCCCGTATGAGACAAACCCATTTAATACAAATTTAAAAAAAACAGAAACAAAGACATGGTGGGATTCCATCCTATTTTAAAAATGTGTTTTCTGAATTAAACTACAAAAAAACTTGCATGTACAAAATAGCTGGTAAAAAAATTCCTCTGAATTGTACAAGGGAGGTACAGGAAAACTTGACCAGATGTAGGTTATTCAGAGGACATGGAGTATGGAGCACGGACAGAGAACAAAAGTACAGAGACAATTTCCTCCAGCCGTTGGAGTAAAATGAGAAAAAGAATGCCAAGATAAGGGCACCTGGGTGGAACAGGAGCGTTAACCACCCGTATTTCCAAATGAAGCTCAATTTGGGCCGCCACTCATACGGAGGGGGAAGCGCTACCCAGGACAGGGACAGTATATGTTCCAGTGAAAACTAAAATTTGGGGGTTGAAAGACTCCTTTTTCCGGTACTTTTTTAATGTGGGGTCATGCAGGTTTGGGGGTCATGCTGTGGCCCAGGACAGGGATAGTCAATGTCCAGTTCAACTAAAATGGTGGTTGAAAGACTCCTTTTTCAACACTTTTTAATCTGGGGGCATGCAGGTTTGGGGCTCATACTGTGGCCAGGACAGGTATAGCAATGTCCAGTGAAACTAAGATGGTGGTTGAAAGACTCCTTTTTCCGGCACTTTTTAATCTGGGGGTCATGCAGGTTTGGGGGCTCAGCTGGGCACAGGGCAGGGGATACCTGTCCATGAAAACTAAAAAAGGGGTTGAAAAACTCCTTTTTCGGCACTTTTTTTCTGGGGGGCATGATTTGGGGCTACTTGGGGCCCGGACAGGTAATATCCAAATGCCGTGAAACTAAAAAAGGTGGTTAAAGACTCCTTTTTTCCCGGGACTTTTTAATCTGGGGTCAGAGGTTTGGGGTATGCGTTTGGGCCCCGGGGCAGGTATAGTCAATGTCCCGTAAATTTTAAAAAGGTGGTTTAAAGACTCCTTTTTCCGGAAATTTTTAATCGGGGTCATGAGGTTTTTGGGGGCATCTGTGGCCCCGGACAGGTTAGTCAATTCCAGTGAAACTAAAGGGTGGTTGAAAGACCCCTTTTTCCCGGGGCCTTTTTTTAATCGGGGGTATGCGGGTTTGGGGCTCATGCGTGGCCCAGGACAGGTATAGTCAATGTCCAGTGAAACAAAATGGGGGTTGAAGACCCTTTTTTCCCCGGCACTTTTTAATCTGGGTCATGCAGGTTTGGGGCCTCTGCTGGGGCCAGGACAGGTATGTAAAATTTCAGTTCAACTAAAATGGTGGTTAAAATCCTTTTTTGGCCCTTTTTTAAATTTGGGGGGTTGCATTTTGGGGGCTCATAGTGGCCCCAGGCATTTTAAGTAATGTCCAGTGAAAAAAAAAGGTGGTTGAAAGACTCCTTTTTCCGGCACTTTTAATCGGGGGGGTCATGCGGGTTTTGGGGGGCTCATGCTGTGGCACGGACAGGTATAGTCAATGTCCAGGGAAACTAAAATGGTGGTTGAAAGACTCCTTTTTCGGACTTTTTAATCGGGGGTCATCAGGGTTTGGGGCCATGCTGGGGCCCCCAGGACAGGTATAGTCAATGCCCCAGTGAAACAAAAAATTGGTGGTTGAAAGCTCCTTTTTTTCCGGTTTAAGGGGGGGGTTTGCAGGTTTGGGGCTCATGCTGTGGCCCGGGACGGGTATATAATGTCCAGTGAAAAAAAATGGTGGTTGAAAGATCCTTTTTCCGGCCTTTTTAATCTGGGGTATGAAGGTTTGGGGCTCAGCTGGGGCCAGGACAGGTATGTCAATTCCATGAAACAAAATGGGTTGACAGATCCTTTTTCCGGCACTTTTTTCTGGGGTCATGCATTTTTGGGGCCATGCTGGGGGCCGGGGCAGGTATAGTCAATGTCCATTCAACTAAATTGGTTTTGAAAGACCCCTTTTTTTCCGGCCTTTAAATTGGGGTCATGATTTTTGGGGTATGTGGGGGCCCGGGGGACAGGGATAAAAGTCCAGTTCAAGTAACAGATGGTTCAAATCAAACTGCCTTTCGTCCTTTTTAATTTGTGGGTGTGCAGGTTTAAGGGTCTGCGTGGTACAAGACAGGGATAGTGAATGGTGTGGAGTTTTTTTTCTGGGGGTTTTTATAACCTAAGCTGTTGCTAAGATGTGCACGATCCATTTGACTGTTGTGGTTTTTAAATTTCCAGCTTCTCCACCCCTTTTTTGGGTGTAAAAATAAAGGGGTTGTTGCTTCCCAAGACTTTAGGTCATCGATCATAATCTACCCTCGACTATCTTGTCGAGATGGCCCACTATGACCCATCGACCGATTCGATGGCCAAGTAATGCTCAAAATAATAATGAATAAGACTAGAAAAGTGTAAGTGCTCTGAATAACAGAAGTGCTCATTATAAGTTTAGACTTATGCTGCATCATCAAATGTATCTAATGTTATCATATATATTGGAGATCTCCTCAGCCTCTAACAGACCTGGCTCGGTGTCCATATCTGAAAAAGAACCAATAAACTTTCCATATCTTTCGCCAACTGACTGGACATCAAAATATACATTTCCTGTCAAAATAAAAAGAAAGGACAGTTAAAATGTGAATGGAACACTAACCTAGTTCATTGTAATATAATCCTTATCCATGTGATCTTGGTGCACCAACGCTTTAATAAGGACTACTCATTGACCACATTATTAGAACATGCAGGCGGGCAAAACTGAGAACCAATTAGTGGCCTATCCATAAGATCATATTAGAGCTCTGTACAAGTACATTTTCATACAGTGGCACCAATTGTCACGTGGGTTAAAAACCCCTAAAATAGTCATCTTTGGGGGTCCATTGGCGTTCATGTAAAACTCCTTTGAAGTCTTAAGTAACATTCACATGCATGTACACCGTTTGTGGTGACTAGTTAACCTGTGGTTCTGGACATTGAACCCTTTTGATCCTATGTTCAATAGCAACCATTTCATCTAGGTGGTTTGACAGATGAAGGGAGCTCAGTCTGACATCCACTGGTGCTGTGGGCCTGACAAAAGTTCACTATTGAGATGAAATAAAAAATGTAAAAAAAAATTTAAAGAAAGGTAAATGAAACTTAGGCTATGTCCATACGATAAGTGGCATTCTCCATCCGGTTCTGCAGGGCATTGTTTACAATAAAGCGGTCAACAGTGTGTGATGTCCCCAAAGGCTTCCCCTTCTTTGTTTTCTGTGACTTTTTCCAGTCTCTCTGTTCTTTGTTGCAACCTGCTGATGACACTCTGTGACACTAAGCTCAGTGGCCACTTCTGTCTGAGAGAATCCTGTGTGAAGCCTTGCAATGGCGTGATACTGTTGATTATTTGTAAGGTGTTGTCTTGGTCTCAATCCTAAAATGTAAACTGCATGATGAGGAGGACTATTTAAATCCCAATTCAAATTGATCCTCTAAATGTATTTGGGGATTCAATATCAAGCCCTGTGTGAATTTGCCATTTAAATCCTTGTTGAGATCACAATTGTACAAAAAGTACTGAAACATTGAAAATTGGACATGTGCATTCTAAAGTTAAGAAATGGTCTCATTTAGTTCAATTAAAAAAAAGTTCAAAAAAATGTCATGTTCATTCTGAAATTTCAATCAAAAGCCAAATATCCCTATCTTTTTGTCAGTAGCTTATATGGCATTGCTAGAATCATAATAGCCTAAATAATAAAGGTAACATTTTATTGAAACCACATGGCGAATGCCAATAAAAAAAATTCTGGAATTGCCTAAATCACTAAGTCCTACATAGTATTCCAAAATGGTACCAATAAAAACTCCCACAAAAACAAAACCAACAACCAGTTAATTGAAAAGAAAAATTAAAAAAATGTTAGGCTTTTCAAGGGGAGGGGAAAATAGTTCATGGTTGTAGGCTGAAAAAAGACAGTCGCGATCCGTCCATCCTATTGTGCTGATATTTTTCCAACCCAACCCGGGGGGGGAGAAAATAAACGAGTCCTAAATAATAGGGAAGCCTTTTGGATTTTTCTTTGAAACTCGTGCCCCTGGTTTGAATTTTCGGAGGAAATTATGTTTATTATTTAATTTTTTTTATGACCATTGGGGCTTTTTTTTTTTTTTTTTTTATTTCATCATGCTTTATTATCATTTTATTGCATTTTTTATGTGGCTTCTTTGTTGGGCTATGGGCTGATCTATGTTTTCCGAGTATACTGGGTCAGAAAATGTTGGCCCTCCCATTCTGTTTCTTTTAAAAGGGATAACTTTTGTACGCCCCGTCTGTCATCTTGACATAGGGTAATGCTCCCCCAAAATTTCGTTTTAAAATTTTTTTAAATTGCGATATACCTTTCTTTCCAATTGGTTCGTTCCCCTATTGCCCGCTCTTATTATTCGTCTTTTTGTGATGTCTGCACATTTGTCACGGACGGGGGCAGTTTTTTGCTCCCGGGGCCCCGGCGGCCCATGGCGCTTCTGCGCACGCCCGGAAAGAAAAACGTCATCCGAAAAGGGGGTCATAGGTTAGGGGCCGGCTCTATTTTCGGGCCCTTACCAGCTTTAGCCCTTTATAGTGCTAATGCGCTTTTCCCGGAAGTATTTCCAAACCGGGGATGCCCCCACTTTCCCAAAATTGTTTTTTTGAAAATCGGGTGTCCACGGGCTGTCGAGGATGAAAATAAAGGAAACTTCCCAATGATTTTATAGTGGGGGGTTATATAAAGGGTGTTTGGGTATATCATGCCTGTTTGCTTGTTTAAAGGGGTGTTTTTCCCCCCCCCCACCCGAAACACTTTTAAGGCGCCCTACATTGTTTGGGGCCCATTTTTGCATTTGGGGAAAACGCGGGGTTTTTTTTTATCGGTTTTTAATAAAGTATCAATTTTTAATTGCTTTCTCTCTGGTGGATATGCTGCATCAACTAGTTTGGGGGGGACTATTCCCAATTACACCCTGGCCTGGGGATGAATGGTGCAGTTCCCCCAAACAGGGGGGTGGATAACGTTGGGGTGAGTGACCTTTTTAGTTTTTTTGAATTATATTTGGGTATATAGTATAAATACCCTGACCTTATGTAAGGCAGATGGAAATAGTTATAAAATGGAGGGTACAAGAGGGGACCGGGGCCCCCAATTTTGCTTGGGTCCAGTTTATTTATATTGTTTGGCTATGATTTAAAATTGTTGCGTTTGGGGGAAACCCCGGGGTTCTTTCCCTGTTTTAATTAGGAGGGGGAAAACCTTGTGTCCATTTTTTTTTGCGGTACTATTGCCATTATTTTTTATTGTTTTATTTTACATTTTGTGCATTATTTTTTCTAATAAAGATTGTATTTATATATTATTTTTAGTGGCCCAAAAACTTGTTATACCATTTATATAGTTGAAAAATATTTTGGGGTTAGTTTTACTATTTTTGGCAATCTGCCTTTCAGTCTCCAGCTTTGCTGTCTTTACATTTTTACAAAATTTTATTTTTTTCCTTATAGTTTTTTTTTGGCCCCCTTCACTCCCCTTTTTTTAAAGGATTTTGGAAACTTTTTTCTTTTTTTTTTTTTATTCCCTCTTTTAAAATCTCTGTTGATCCACTTTTTTTTCTTTTTCTTTTTTCTAATCATTTTCCTGGCTTTTTTTCCCCTTTTCTTTCCATTTCATCCCCACTATTGTCATGGGAGTTTTTAAAACACCCCAATTTGGGATGAAACCCTTTCGGGCCCCAGCCAAATTTCCTTTTCACCTTCGTTTTCCCTTTTTTGGCCTTTCTCACAGGGGAAATTTCTGGATCCCCCACCAGAGAGGGGAAAACACAGCGGGGACCTCCAATCTTCCCCGGGGGTGGGGCGCCTTCCGGGGCCCCCTTTTCTGAAATCCCCGAACCTTCCCTTTTCACCCCCCTTTAATCGGCCCCACAATTTGTTTTTTACCTTTTTCCCCAAAAAATCTCCCACTCCATTTGCCCCACCTGTCTCATATCTTTTTTGGCCACCCCAAACCCCAGGGAACCTAAAAACGCTCAACCCCCCTGGGCCACCTTTGCTTTTGACTCTTGCCCCTTGGCTTTTTTTACCATTTTCCCCGAATTGACAAACCGGGGGGGGACACCAGCCTTTGCTTTTCACAAAAAAACCGGCAATCAAAAAAACCCCCTTTGGGACCCCGGGTCGCTCCTCCACACAAAAAACAAAAAACGGCAAATAAACCAGAAACCTGGCACCAGCCTCCCCCAAAGAAAACTTTGAGGCGAGTTTTCCGTTTTTGCTGAACCCCCGCTTGGAAAAAAGCCACCCCCACCGCGACTTCATCTTCCCAAAAACAATGGGCTAACGCTTTTAAGTCGGATTTCACTACCCCCAAAACAGGATTACTTCCCCAAACTCTCATTTTTTCCCCTTGGGCTAAAAACCCCCAGAAAATTTTTTCAACCCCCTTTTAACTTTTCCTTCCCCCCCCAGCCCTTTCCTACCCCATCGCCCCTTTATCAGCGGACGATTTTGCAAATCATTTTTTTAAAATTAAAGGATAAACCCTCATTAGAAAAAGGGCTTCACCCCTCAGTCCCACTCCCCCCTCCTCAAAACCCCTACCAGCCCCCAACCCACCCACCCTCACCCTGACCCCAAGTCCCAGTAAAACCTTCCATAACCTGTTTTCCCCACGGGTTATTTCTTGATAACCTCTCCTCTCTAGGGGCCAAACCCAACCTCACTCCCTTTTTAACTTGACCCACTCCACCCTTAAACCTTCCACCCCAGCCCTCAGCACGGTTATTTTCCCCAAGCCCTAAACCCATCTTTTAAAATTTTATTTTTAAACCCTCGGGCATTTTTCCTTCCTCTCTTAAAACGCGGACATCCCAACCTACCCTTTAAGAAACCATCTCTCGACCCCCTCACTGTCCAAAACTATCGCCCTTTCCCCCACTGCTCCCTTTTGACCCCAAAACCCCCCTCGAGCAGCACGTCATTTCAGCTTTTTCCCCCCCACCTCCCTCCAAAAACTCTCTCCTTGACTAACCCCAAATCAGGTTCCCAAAACCCAAACCCAAATCATGAAATGCCCAAACCCAAAGGTCCCCCAATGACCTTTTAACCCTGCTAAAAGCCTCACCCCAAAACCCCGTCCTTCTACTCCTAGACCTGTCCTCTGCCTTTGACACCGGGACCACCCCTTTCCTGCTACAAATCCTTTCTCCTCCCTCGGAACCCGGGCCCTGGCCCTCTCCTGGTTTCTTAAACCTCTCGGGAACGGACATTCGGGTGTCTCTCACTCCTGCCCCCAACCTCCTCCCCCCACCCGCTCTTGTTGGTGTCCCTCAGGGGCCCGGGTCCGGGCCCCCCATCCTCTTCTCTTTTCCCATTTTTGGGTTGGGTCAGTCTTCCCTCGCATGGCTTTAACTACCCCCTGTACGGGGAAAGACCCCCGGGCTTTATATCTCCGTCCTGACATTAACCCCCTTTCTCTCCGGACCCCCGAAAAATGCCTTTTTCCTCCCATTTCCCTTTTTCTCCTCCCTGGGGTTTAAAAAACCTAAATGTAGATAAAACAGATTATTTTCTTTCCCCCGGGCCCCTCTCTACCCCTCCACTGATCTTTTCTTTTCACGGGTTAATGGCCCACACCCTCTTACCAGCCCAAGTCCGCGGGCCTTGGGATAACCTTTGATTTCCTCTTTACCCTTCAAACCAAAACATCCAAGCCCTCCCCTTCTCAAACCAACACACCCAAAAGCCCTCACCTCTGGGCCGCCTCCCCCTGAAAAATATTTCAGGGCATCCGCCCATTCCTCAACTCTGACACTACTAAAACGCAAAACCCAACCCCCTTTTCGTTTTCTCCCCTTGACTATAAACATCCTTCTCTGGGGGCCTCCCGTTGGGCCACCCCCCCGCCCCCCCCAAAATTCCCCCCAAAAAACTCTGCTCCCGTCTGTTTCACCTCTCTCCCCCGCTCTCCTCCCCCTTCCCCCCTGTCGCCAATCCCTTCCCCCGGCTCCCAAATTCCCCAACGAATTCAGTTCAAATTACTGAACCCTGACCTAAAGGCTTCCCTTTCCCTCCCCCCTCCATACATCTCTCCCCTAAATTTCCAGATACCTCCCCTCAAGCAATCTGGGCCCCCTCACGGAACCTTCTCCTCTGCTCCCCTTCCCCATCAGCTCCCACAAAAAACCGTCCCCAAGAACTTCCCCCCGTGTTCCCCCCCAAAATTTGGGAAAACATTAACCCAAAACTTTGGATCCCCCCAAATTTTCCCCCAGTTTCAAAAAGCAACCTGAAAACCCATCTCTTGGGATCCCTCCCAACCCACTTTAAAACCCACCACCAAATAAAACCGGCCGCAAGCTTTGTTGCCCCACCTTTGTTTTCCCCCCTTCTTCCCTTGTAGATTGAAAGCCCTCGGGGGCGGGGCCCTTTTCCCTCTCTTTTTTTCAGTTTCTATCTTTTTTTTTCACCTTTGTATTTTTTCATATTTTTTATGTTTTGAAATTCCCCCTTAAAAAGATTCAGCCCCCTGGAATTAATGGCGCTCAAAAATAAAAAAATAATAATAATGTAATTTTATTTCCATAAGGTATGTTTTTTTGGACGGGGGGGCCCCTTAAGATGTTTTTAAAAAGATTATTTTTTTGGGGGTTTTTTTAAATTGCAAAAAGTTTAAGTAAAAAAAAAAAAAAAAAAGATATATTATTATATATATTATATTTTTTATATATATATTTTTTAAAATTATATATAAAAATTATATATATATTTTTTTTGTTTTAACTGTTTTGGTTTTGATGCTTGAAAAAAGGTAACATATTATTTATTTTTGCAATGTGAGGGGGGGCAGTCGGGGAAAGGCTGAAAAATAGTGTAGAAAACCCACCCATTTTCCCTACATATACCTGGTAAATGGGGGGTAATTTGGATTTTCAAAGACAGAAAAGGGCAGCAAAACCCCCGTCATTGGTTAATGGAAAGGTGCCCATTTTCACCAAGGTCCCGGGGCCTTGGTGAGGTGGGAAAGCCGTGGGGTTTGGGTTTGTTTTCCAGTGCGTAGGGGGTTTGGGCACCTTTATAATTATCATAGTGTTTACAAACGCCGATCCAGGAAGGCTCTTATTTGGGAATAGTCAAAGTTTTGGGGGGGGGAACTACCCCCTTTGTTTCGGGCCCACAGTTTAGGGGTTTTTTAAAGTCAGCTATTAAAGGAAACCCTAGGCGTGGCTGCTTTTTAAGGGACAAAAATTTTTGGCCCCCTGAGAGGCTGCAAGCGGGGGGAACCAGAATTTTATCTCTTTGGCTCGTAGTTTTTTTTATTTCCACTGAAAATCCCGTATTTTTTCGGCTTTTAAGGACGCATTTTTTTCCAAAACATTTTGGGAGAAAAGAGGGGGGGTTTCTTCTAGCCGGGGAATTGGGTTATCTAAGGCCGGGCGGAGGAAGGGCGGAAAGGAGGGGGCGCCGCTGCGGGAAGCGGGGCGGCGTGGTTTAACGGGTTAAACCGGGTCCCAAACGGCTTCCTGCAGATTGCTGCACTCCAGTTTTTTCCGGGGCCGGTTTGAGATAGCACTGTGCGGTGGCTGTTGTGGGGAAAAGCCGCTATTTAACAGAGGGGAGGGACCCGGGGCCCCTTCCTTGCTTTTTAATACTTTGGGATGCAGTGAAAAATTTCAGGGGCCTTTGGTGTCTAGCTGAATGGGGAACGGTAGGGAAAAAACCGCCCCTTTCCCCGGATACGCCCCTTAAAGGGGGGCTTTCACACAGCCCCATTTTTGGGGTGCAGTTTTAACGGCGCTCCAATTAAAACTGCTTTTAAACTAAAAGCTTTTTGCATTTTATCAAAAACTGTTTGGAAATTTGGGGAATCAATTAGTGCTTTTGTAATCACCAGACTTCAAACACAGCAATTGATTACTTACTTGAAAAACTTTCTTGAACATTTAGACAACTGAAAGAAGCTTGTTATTCATAAATGCAATTTAATTGGAGCGCAGTTAAAACTGCACCAAAACTGCGCTGTGTAGAAGCACCCTAACGTAATTGCAGGTGGGTGATCAGTAGCCATGGCACCCGGAAGCCTCATGCAGGTTTCCACAGCTGGCATGTGTTTACACCTATTACAATAAAACTGCTATATATAGGACAACAGATTGTGCCCGCTAGTTGTCATGTACCCTAGGAGGACTAAGTATTACTTTTTAACAAACAAAAAAGTTATATGTATTTGGTATTGCCATGTCTGTAAAAGACCAATCTATTAAAGTATAACTGTAGGGATCAGCTCACTGGTAGCACGGGAAAACACAGTCTGTGACCTCCGTTTACTCCTGGTACTGGTGTTTATTGCTCCAATCAATACAAAAGGGAAATACAACTACTTATCTTCAGCCGAACAAAACCAAGTCAAAAACCCCTTCTGTGGGGTTTAAAACTCACATTTTTTTTGGGATGTTTTAAAAGACACCTCTCCAGCTAAAAAACTGTCCGTCCCCCCTGAGCAGACAAAAACCCTGCCACCTGACCTGCCAGGACTTACAATCCGCAAACACACAAACCCGGCCTGGCCAGAAATGAATTCCAACCCACGGGGCTTTTGGCTATCCGTAAAAACCTCCCCCGAGTAACGCAAAAGGGAGTTATGCTAAACTACAGTAAACCGGGGGCCGAAGCCCTGCCCAATACTACATGGTTTTTCCCACCCCCAGACCGGGCAAATTCTCGTGAGAAATATCGACCGCCCCACCAGGGCCCCTTGTGCCTTTCTACAATAACATTTTTTTTTCCCGTTATTTCATATCCCCAAAAAGTTGGGGAAAAAAAGTAATCTAAAAGTCGCATCTATCTCACAGTGGTACGAACAAAAAAAAATACGCTTCAGCCCAGACTTTTTGCGTTAATTTTTTTCCTATTTTTCTCCTCTAAAACCTAGGTGTGTCTTACGATCCAATGCGTCCGAAAAATATGGCAGTTAGTGCTCGGACAAGCAGGTGTTTCTGTTCATTTTATGTTGTGTTTACTTTTGCATAAGTTGCCACTGTTGATGCCTTTGTGCTAATAAAAATATGGATGACCCAGAAACCTGTTTATGCTATGATCCCGGGGCAGTAATTGCTCACATGCAACAAACCATAAAAAAAAAATAATTAAAAAACAAGGGCTAATTTTTACTCTCCTACCAGTTTACAAAACCTCAGTAAGTCATGCATACCCCAAAATGGTGCCACTGAAAAATACAACACACACAAACAAAACAGTACAATACCAAAAAAAATCCATACAGATCAGTAGACAAAATAAAAAAGTTATAGTTTTTGTAATGTGACCATAAAAAATTTTAAACAAAAAAAAGATAAAAAGTTCCTTAGGGCTAAAATAGGGCTAGTGATTAAGGGGTTAATGTATAACTTTATATGTTATTTGTTAATCTTTGTTTCGTAATTTAGTTTACAAAACTAAATTGAAAGTTACAAAAAAGTGTGTACGGGAACTCTAAAAAAAAAAAAAAAAAAAAAAAAATAAAAATTCTGTAAGTCACCAGCTACTTCTGGTCTATGGATCTCAATATAGACATGCACATTAAAGGGGTGTTTCGGGATCATATTCATACCTTATACTTACCTCCCGGACGGTCCCGGTCCGTTCAACCAGGAAGTAAGCAGTGACCGTTCATGTGACAGGTGCAGCCAATCACAGGCCACAACATCACCTGCACGTGATGAACGCACCGCCAGCCAGGAGTGAATGGGAGTGTCCGGGAGGTAAGTATGAGGTTTATCTTCTATTTTTACTCATACCCTAATGGGCCAACAGGCATGAATAGGTCCCGGGACAACCATTTAAACCTTTTTTGGCAAACAGCTTCCTGGTTCTATACCGTCCTTGCTACTCAACATCGATGGTAATTCGTGGAGCAATAAATATCAAATCTGTAGATCCATCCTGCCCACGCGAAGACCTTTGATACCAATTTAGATCTGGGTAGAGCGGTTGGCCAGTCTTGTCTAAATAAGATTGGATTCATGTTTGTCATCCATGGCTGCAGTGTATGATGAAACCGTATCCATAGTGTTCAATATCCTGATGGAGGCTAAATGTATGTCCTTTTTACTTCTGTTTAGCTGGTATACAGCTGTGCACCACAAAAATAAAGAACTATGCTAATCCATAAAATGGCATTCAATAAAAAACATGTTTAGTGTACTTTTTTTTTTTTTTTTACAATAGGACACTATTTGGAATACATTAGAGGCATCTGTTTAACTATACTTCCCTGTGTACATGTTAAATGGTGACAGCAAACATGATCTGAACCCAGCCTAAAGCTTAACTATTGTATAATGAAATGCTATTTCCAACATACTTCATGTCTGAATGCCGAGCCATTTTTGAAATTTTTGCTTGCGGTCGGTAAACAAGAAAAATCTATTTTTGAAGACTGAATAGTAATATCAAAGCTGACAGTTTATTTTAATGCATCAGTCTAGACAAGAGCATAACTAATGCTTTATATGTTCCACAATTACAGCTTTATGTTATATTTGTAGCAAAATCTAATTAAGTAAGTAGTTTACATAGCAGATTAGAAAGAGCAAGTAGAATATTTAATTTTATCTATAAACTCACTGAAGCAGCCATTGCTACCAGTACTCAAAAAAATAAGCTATGACTAGGGAAAAAAACAATACAAAGATTCTTCTAGTAGTCAGATCAAAAGGAGTAATCTTCCTCATTAAGGAGAAGCACAATGTTGGTGTGTAGAGACATACACAATTAGCTGCTCCACTGAAATTCAAATACATGCAAAAAGGCTTATGGGAAATGAGTGACAACTCTGCAGCGCCAACTTTTGGACTTAGCATTCCTCAGGTCACATCCAACTCACTAAGCCTTATGAATGGGATCAGAGCCAACTATGTATTTATCTGCAGACAGCTGTTTTGGGGGGTGGGAGTTGCCCCTTATCAGTGCAGAGTAGAATGCTGATTGTTTAGGTGAGAGGCTCTAGGCGTATATATAGAAAGTGGTAAAATTCCTTATTTAGGGAGAAGCACCTATATTCTACTCTGCACTGATGAGGGGCAAGACCAGAAACAGCCATTTGCAGATAACTAGTAGGTTGGCTCTAATCCCATACACATTGTAAGGCTCAGTCAGTTGAATGTGCCGTGAGAAAGGCTACATCCAGTAGGTGGCACGGCAGTATTCTAGCTCAATTGCCATGAGCATTTTGGAATACATCTAGTGATCAGCTCACACATTTCCAAGCATGACATTCAAAACAGATCAGAAGTTTCTCAAGGAGATTTTAGCTTAGCTGAAAGCCACTGGGAATACAAACAGCAAGCTGCAAAGTTCCTGTATTACACAATATTTTCTGCCTATACAGCTTAAACAAAGTCAGCCACGTTATAAGCCATAACTGCTCAATAATATTTCAACTGGAAACCCTACGCAATGCCCTTATCATCAGACATTACATTAATGCATTTTCTTTAAAGAGTTCTACCCACGAATTAAAAATATGGCCGCAACTCTCAGCGCAGACTGGAGTTTGACCACTCTTACGAAGTTACTCTCCAGTCTCTTCTATGGGAATTCAGCTGAGCGATGTGTTCAGCTCCTCCCAACTATTGTTAGAAGCTTGTGGATATCCAAAACGTTTGACCCAAGTCATACAATTTAAGGACAATGCTACCAAATACTAATGAAATGTATGCAAACTTTTGCAGAAGTAATAAATGCCTTAAAAAAATTCTCCCTCTAGTCCGGCATCTGGCAAATACAAATAATTTTGGTAATCCTAATTGACCTAAAAAAGGCAAGGTTTATTTATGGGAAATGAGTGACGACTCTGCGGCGCCAGCTTTTGGATGTAGCATTCCTCAAGTCACATCCAACTCACAAATGGGAATAGAGCCAACCTTGTATTTATCTGCAGACAGCTGTTTTTTTTTAGGAGAGGGGGGGAGTTTACCCCTTATCACTGCAGAGTAGAATGTTGATTGGTTAGGCGAGAGGCTCTAGACGTACTTAAGAAGCTTATTAACACATTAGGTGTTTCACAGAAATTAACGCAAAGTGGAGGTGAAATTTCAAAATGTCATTTTTTTATGCAGATTTTCAATTTTTAGCCATTATTCACAGGAACACGGTAAATGCAAGCAGGGAAATGCAACTTAATATCGATTTCCACAATTCTGCTGTTTTTAGAGATATCTTATATGTGGCCCTAGTGCGCTATTTGGCTCAACCACAAGCCTTAGAGTAGGAGGAGCACCTACTGGACTTTGGGGTCTTATGTTCATTACGATTTTATTTTGGCGTCCTTTCAGGTTTGCGAACACCCTAAGGTGCTAAAACTTAATAAACACCTCTAAAAAGAGGGGTGTAGTGAGTATATCAACCCCACAGGTGTTCTCACAAATATTTTTTGCATTAGGCTGTGAAAATAAAAAATGTATGTTTTTCCCCACAATCTGCAATTTTAGCTTAAAATATTTCATTTTTACAAGGAATCCTGGAAAAAAAGCATCCCAAAATTTGCTACGCAACTTCTTCCACATACCCTATATGTGGTGTAAACTGCTGTTTGGGTGCATGGCAGGTGTACAAGGGAGGGAACACTATTTGGCTTTTGGAACGCAGATTTTGGTGGGTGCAATGTCGCATTTGCAAAGCCCCTAAAGTACCAGAACAATTGAAACCTTTCAAAAGTCACCCCATTTTGGATTCAACATCCCTCATAGAACTCATCTATGGAACACTTGCACAATACATCTTTAATTATTTTTTTTTGCATTGGGCCATGAAAATGGAGGGGGGAAAACACATTTCCGCCATTGTTTATTGGGCTTAAATTTTACAGTGTTCACCACGTGGTATAAATGACACAATATCTTTATTATGCGGGTCGGTACAATTACAAGGATATCCATTTTATATATATAGTTTATGTTTTATTACTTTTACACAATAGAAATGTGTTTATAAAAATTGCATTTCTATGTCATCATAGTCTGATATCCAAAACCTTATTATTTTCCTGTATATGGAGCTGAAAATGGGCTTGTCTTTTGTGGGATGAGATGACGTTTTTATTGGTGCATGTGACGCTTTATTCACTTTTTATTAAGGTTTTTGTGAGGCATGAGTATGCAAAAACAAGGAATAAGATCTGCTTCGAACTCTGAAGAGAATCAAAATCAGAACAGCAATGTATTTAGAAATAGTCTTTACTTATAGTTGCCTACATCTTTAAAGCTAATCCAAGAAATGGGAATACCCCTTTAACTACTTCAGTCTGATCTGTTATGGGAGTAAGCTGTACTAAAAGCAGCAAATGATCAAGACCACTCCTGCTAGCTATCACACCAAATGACACTAAGGGGTACATTTATCAAGGCAGTTGCACCAGAATATGGCATGATTTCAGTTGAAAATAATGGCATACATGCTTTACACCACATTTATTATGTATTATGCAGTTTATAGACACTTATAAGCCTTGTCCAACAAAAGTGGCATGGCTTCGTGGCTTTAGTGTGCGATGCCGTGCGCCAAAGAAATGCGCCAAATTTTTTCAGCAGTTAGTGACATAAAGTAAGCCAACTTAAAAGTAGTGAAAAGTTACACAGCTGTAACATGCAGCAGATTTATCAACACTATGATAAGTATGACGCATGGTAATACTGTTTAGTCTAACTTTAGACTGTTCAAGAGTTAGACCGTATTAATAAATCTACCCCTATGTTTTTTTTCTCTCCTTTACTAGCCTAGTAGAAATAACTATAGTTATAAGTATGATGTTTTTACACGCACAGAACTTTTCCTAACTTCACCAGTAATTTCAGTGAGTGTCAATAAATGGTGGTGAAAGCAGGAAGGCTTGAGGAGAGGTGGACTCTGAGTCCTCAGTATTCGTTCTTCTTTTTAAACATATATCACAATATTTGTTTTTATAATAATGGTGATAATATGCTGCTCTCAGAAAGAACAAGCATGTGAGAGTGTGTGAAATAAGGTAACTATTGCACTACAACATTGTGTCTGTCCAACAGTATTAACTGTATGGGTTTATTTTGCAATACAATACTATAAATGCTAGATATAATAACTACATCCCTCTACTTGCCTTGCATGTCAATGGAGCGACAAGCAGACTGCTGGAAAATAGTAATGGAAAAAAAAAATATTTCACATGCTTTACTGGCTGATGGTCAATTGCATAAAAATGTCAACCAGCATGCCAAAACTTAAACTATTTGCAAATATTTTCCATTTGATATCAATGGAAAGCTTTTTGACTGTATTTTTCTGCAGTATAATCATTTTATGAAGATTGTGTTGAAGAAATTGTAAAATTGCCTGTAAATATTGGCAAAAATAACGCTATGGGTATGTTTACGCAGCTGTGTGTTGGATGCAGCAGGATCGCACCTTATAGTTTTAAATAGGGCTCTTGCTGCATCTTTCGGACCAAGAATTGACATTTCAATTCTTGAAACAGATCCGAAAGACGCAATGAGACGCACATCAGGGATCACTCGTGTGAACGCCGATGTGTGTTTCAGAGTAAAAGAAATGTAAATCCCATTGCTATTTGTTAGCTGCGTGTTTAGGTCTGTTTGGGGTCTGACACAAGGATCCAAACACGCAGCTAAATGTGTATGTAACACGGAGCCATCACGCCATGTGAACATACCCTGTTAGTAACATATTTACTTTGATTAAGCTTTAACTCCTGTCTATGTAATACAGTTCAAATTGGTTGACTATAAAACATATCGTACATACTCAAGTATAAGCCGACCTGAATATAAGCCGAATATAAGGCTGCGCAGGCAGCGTGATGACATAGCACACCGCCTGTGCTGGAAACTCCAGAAGGCAGCAAGTCTGCTTGTGTCCTTCCAGAGTCCTATTGTGGAGCAGGGACCACTCGCTCTCTGCTCTGCCATAGTATCGTCAGCTTTATGGGCTCTTAGAGGAGGCGCATACAGCTCAAGAGATCACCGTGGGAACCCGGGCAGCCCCCAGTCGCCGATGGCTGACTCGAGTATAAGCCGGGGAGGCCTTTTCCAGCACAAAAAATGTGCTGAAAAACTTGGCTTATACTCAAGTATATATACGGTAACTGCCCGAATATGAACTTGTAATCAAATTGTTTCACCAGCATGATGGATTTTGGTCTGTTGCTATCAGTAAATGTAACTGGTATAAATTATGTTACATCAGACACTTTTAGGGATAAAAGTTTTTGCAGCGATAACACCCACAGAGCAAAACCCTAATGCATTTATGTCAATCATATCTCTCAGTTACAAATAGAGAATTGTTGGTTTCAGACGTGACTTACAGTGTCATGCATTGTCATGTCCGACATTTTCAGCCACGTCAGACACGATCATTAATTAATTTGTCTTCAGTATTTCCCATATGTTCAACTGAAAATGATTATGTTGCAGTAACAAGCGAATGTGTATGTAACATTCCTGGATAAGTTTGTTGCGGCAGCTTCACAAGCTTCAGACCATTTTTGTTGTGATGTTGTATCGGTGAAATTTTACAGTTCTTTTGACGTCGCGTCAGACACTGCTTAATTTTATGTAATAAAAAGCAACTACTGGCGCTGTAAGCCTGATGTTTTGTTGTGGTTTACTCATTGACCTATAAAGTCTAAAAAAGTCAAAAGATCACAAACAGTTGCTTTATATGCAGAATAAATCATGTTAATACATGTCTGATTGTCACGACAGACACAGTGGACTTGCCCAGATGGTGCTGAAACAGCAACTAAAGAAGACAAAATACCTCATTTTATGAGGTTTAAATTATATGTCAAGTTAAAAAAATGGAATTTATATATTTGTTGCCATTATCATTAATTCAGCCCTGGCATCTTTTGCAATATGACTGTCGCATCAATGAAATTTGATGTGTAATCACCTGGAAGCCCAAAAACTATAGCTAATATTTCAGGTGCCAATGCTTTCCAATATATGAAACAACATTTCCATTTTACTATTTTACTGTATGTGACTTTGTCAAGTACGCAGCAAAACCCTTACCATGTGAGGTAGAGTAAGCGTGTCCATTAGAAATTATCTGCTGTATAAAAGATATGATCTGTGGAATGTGTTCAGTAACTCTCATATAAATTGTCGGAGGGAGAACCTATGGAAAGATAGAAACATACTTATTATTTAATACAAAAAATATTTACATATACCAATAACTGTAAATTGTTATAAGGCTTGGTTCACCCCACATTCTCTACTTTGACTTCTGTGTAAAAAGGTATGTATACTGATGGATACCCCGATGTAGCTGCCGCTGTCCTGCAGCAGTCGATAGAGCAAACTTACTCCTATTTGGACTCTGTTTGCTCTATTTACCAGCAGCATAATTTCCGTGCGAGACATGAAAGCGCAAACCACTGGCAAATAGAACAATAGTAATCCATATAGGCCGTCCGCGGCTAACTTGTGGTACCTGGCAGGGTACAGTTTCACGGTACCGTGACGGATGCTTTAGACATACACAATAATGTTTTGTGAATCTAGCCTTAGATGATATTAGTAGAGAATGCTACAATGAGAAATGAGTCAGATGAATTCTGAAAAACAGAAGCAAGGTACAATAAATTCGATTCATTCATAGGGCTAAATAACAAAGTTAGATGGGTCCCCACCACCTAATAACAGAAAACTAGACAGTAACACAAGTAAAGATAACTAAAAGTACTATATACATAATAATGACATATCAGAAAACCCACATAAAGGTGCCCAATAGCAGAAAGCCATCAATTGTGTTCCCTACAAAAGATTTGAATGTTCTCACACCTGAGTGTGCTCCTCGACCTCAGGGTCCAATAGCAACTACTATAGCTATAGTTACACTCACAGATCTTTCATTGTTCATAAATCATAAAAATGATCCTTACAAAATAGATTTTTAGTTTGTTGTTATCTCTAGCAATATCTTTTACTATGGCACTAGGGTGACATCATGATTGAACCATGTTATAAAATATTCATATGCGTGACAACTCTTCAATGAATGACCTGCACATCACACCTGTAAAGAAGTAGTAGAAAGCAGAAAAAAGCAGGAGGGCGTAGGAGCCAAAAGAGTGGATATATACTGCATTGAATACTTCACTGCTATCAGCAAGCTCCCCAACCCTGGTAGGGATAAAACATGAAACAAATCATTCAAAATTGTTGAAAAAAAGCCAGCTAGAACTTCTTTACCTTTAAAGCCATCATGTCTTGTTTAAACTCCTGTTCATATGTTCGAGCCAAAGCCACTGGAGACAAGTTAAGCTGTTGCCAAAACAGAAGGCAAGGAATATATTAAAACACAGTCAAAATATCATCACGAAATCTTCAAGGTAATCCGGCATTCATGTGAGGTAAATCCACAAGATGTATATCCAGAAAAAACACACTCTTTATTGTAACATGTTACGAATAAGGGCCGACGAACGGGCCTGAAACACGTAGCCATGTCATTACTGGGATGTTTTTAATCCTGTTTTTTATAACCTTTCTACAATAAAGAGTGTGTTTTTTCTGGATATACATCTTGTGGAGTTACCTCACACGAGTGCCGGATTACCTTGAAGATTCCAGATTGATTCAATGTCTACAGCCGGACGTTTGTTTTCCGCAGCACCATGAGACAACAGGACTGAACAGCAGCACTTTCAAGTTTGGGACTCCCGGTGAGCTTTTTCTCTATTTTTTCACATTTGATTGTTCAAAATATCATCACACCAAGAGCCTGAAATGGGTTTTCTCACCAAAATGATTAGCTTTTAACATGTAAGGAAAGATAAATGAAGACTATTACCAAATACATTGCTATGTTAATTTTGCTTTGTTCAGGATATTATCTCCTCTTAGAGCATACAGGTTTCTCTGCTTACCAACCATCTCTCCCTGCTCACTCTCACCTCTCTTTCCTCTTAGCTGCTGTCAATCAGACAGTCCGACCTTGGTGATTCCCTTCCTGCTGAGTCTTATCTCTAGTACAGAAGCTTTACTGCTATAGAACCCCCAATAGCCTAACCAGAAGTGTGAATCTGAAGCGGTCTGTGGCTCTGTGAAACAGCATGTTGAGAAAACCTTATTAAGCAAGGGTAAAAAGTTGGACCACATGGGTGTGAGCTATACAGTGAAGGAAATCATTATTTGATCCCTTGCTGATTTTGTAAGTTTGCTCACTGACAAAGCCTTGAACAGTTTATCATTTTAGGAGTAGGTTAATTTTAGCATTGAGAGATAGAATATCCAAAATAATGATGATCTGCAAAGAGATCATGTGCGCAAACCTCATCATCAACTACAAAAAACTTCTGACTGCTGGGCTTGCCAACAAGGGTTTTGCCACCAAGTATTAAGTCTTGTTTGCCAGATGGATCAAAAACGTATTTATCAATGCAAATACATTTATATAACTTATACAATGTGATTTTCTGGATTTTATTTTTTATATCCTCCCTCTCAATGTTAAAATTAACCTACCCTTAAAATTATAGCCTGTTCATGTCTTTGTCAGTGGACAAACTTACACAATCAGCAAGGGATCAAATAATTATTTCCTTCACTGCAATACCAGACATAAAGCGAGTCCAATAAACTACAAAACAGGGTAGACACATAAATTGGAAAAAATTGGAGGGACATTTAAATGATTAACTAAGAAATAAGAGCCTTAACAGCAGATTGTTTTCGTATTATAGGAGGATTTGCATTGTATTGAAAACAAGCCAGTGTCCAGTACTTGATTTTGTCTTCACACGGCTTATTTCAGAGTGTATTTGCGGACGTAATTACGCCCGCAAATACGTCCCGAAATATGTTTCAAATATGTGTCACAAAGTGTGGCACGTATTTCACGTTGTAAATACATTCCCCATTCTTTACTATGGGGATTTACGTCGCGAAATACGCCTCAATAAGTGACAGGGGACTAAATTTTACGATCGTATTTACATGGCGAAAATACGTCACGGAAATACGCCTCGTGTGAACGACGAGGCGTATTTTACATCGGAAGCAATGCTAATCTAATTGTTCATCATTTGAAACGTATTTCAGGACGTATTTGCGGACGTACTTACGTCCGCAAATACGCCCCGAAATAAGCCGTGTGAATATAGCCTTATGGCTTGTTCACACGTCGTTTTAATGCCGTGTTACAAGCGCTTTTTAGATCCGTCTCTGGGAACGACAGGACGGACCCAGGACGGATCTAAACAATTAGCAGTGAGATTATCAGTGCGGGCAACGAGGAAGACGCAGCGGCGTTCACGTGAGAGATCGCCGCTGCGTCTTTCTCTCCTGCCTGTCGGCTCTGTCTTTGAAAGAATTGCATGTCAATTCTTTCAAAGATGGACCCGAGCTGCGCTTTGGAAACACACAGCGGCGATCTCTCATGTGAAACTCACTGCTAATTGGTTAGATCCATCCCCGAGTCCGTCCTGTTGGTCCCAGAGACGGATCTAAAAAGCGTAATTAACACGCCGTGGAAACGCCGTGTGAACAAGCCCTTATAGTGTTGTAGAATTTAAGTGACAACACTTATTTTTATGATAACCTAAAAAAAACACTTCCAGTGGAGTTCCTGCATTTTGACTTTATATTGGAAACAGCAATTTTCTTTTTTATTCAATAGTAGCAACTATATATTACTATACTTCGACTTTAATCACTCACTTACTCCCTGAGTTTTTATGGGCATTTGTTTTATTGTTGCTTATGATTCTTTATATTGTGTGTATCAACAATTGCTATCCGGACTGACTAGCAGGCTGCTAACCGTTTGCCTTGATTTTCCTGCAAAGCCTGGTAAAAGTTTGGTACAGCCAAGGTGCAACATCAATGCTTTTAAATGTTTCTAAATTAAAAGATGCTCAGAAAAGTCTAAATTTTTAGTGACGTGTGGGGTTGGGGGATTAGGTGTGCGACTTTATGTCTTTTTCTTTTCTGTCTTGGGCACTATATCTATTTTACATAATATGCACTTTTTTTATTTTGTCCACTTTTTTCAGGTTTATACTTTTCTAACTTGAAACCGTGTCAAAGTAACAAAAGCAAATTGATATTCAGGCTAATCTGTTCAACTCTTAGCTTCCATGAATACCTAGTAAATTTTAAAAGAAAACGTATTTATAAAACTGAGAAGTTTTGGCTTTATCTTAGCAACAGAGCAATTACTGCTGTGAAACACGATTGGATGACTGGAACACTTTTTTTATGCAAAGATTTTGTAGTTGCAAGCCGTGAATAAAATGTGCCACAACGTCTTCACAGCTATTCACATATTTTCTGGGGATCTCTGTATTCTTTCCAGACTTAGCAATCATCTTTACTCTAATTAGCTCTAAGTAGATAATGGGCATTTTCTTTTTACACAAACCATAACAACTGCATGCCTAATGTAAGGCTTCGGCAATAGCTAACACCTAAAGAAATAATTTCTCAATGACATACATGCACTTATACTTTGGTGGCTATTACAACTGATCATGAACATTTCTGCTAAATATTTGTGTATCTATAGCAACGACAAAAAATGTTTTTAATGACCGAAGGAAAAGTTATATTAAGAATATTGTAATTTTCAGATTTTTTGCCACCACCATAAGACTTTTTGTTAGAATTATTTTAAACGGGAAGAAAAATACATGTTAATCACAAGCATTTAACAGAAATACATAAAAAGTGCACCCTCTTTGATTTCTAAGATTAAAACTAACAAAAAACACATCTGTTGCTTAAAAGGCATTAAAATGAAGTGGCTGCAACCTCAGATGAACACATGACAACCCACATGGTGTCATTATTTATTTAACAAAAACTAGACTAAAATGCAAAAGCAGCATGTGAAAATCCAAGCACCACCTTAGGGTATGTTCACACGATGGTTTTAACGCAGATTTTGCAACAAAATCCGTATAAAATTCCGATCCCGTTCATTTAAACGGAAAATCCGTGCTTTAGATCACATTGTGAACTATGGTGCAGGTTTATTCCATCACATATTTAAAATCTGCAATGCAGATTAAAAAAAGATAAATGACATGTCTCTTATTTGACACAGTAGTCTCTTAAATTGTGTATCAGAAAAACAAGACTATAAAATCAGGCGTCAAATCCATCGCAAAATCCAAATGGAAGCGTGCAAATTTTAGTTACAAATTCTTTGGTGGTTTCTAAACTATGAAAAACAAAAAACAGACATGGACATTCCTGCTTTCATATGCATTGAAAGGGGAGTAGCTCACTAAAACTGAACTTCTTGTCTTTCCGCCATCTAGCAACCAACCCCCGCCCCCTCGCTATTTGTTTCAGTATGTGGTACCACCATTACCCCTAGGCAGCAGGCCCGCTGTCTGGGGGTTATACTAGACTCTGATCTGACCTTCACCCCATATATCCAATCTCTTGCCCGCTCCTGTCACCTGCACCTCAAGAACATCTCGAGAATCCGTCCGTTTCTCACTGTGGAAACAACTCACTTTCATTGTGGCCCTTATTATTTCTCGTCTTGACTACTGTAACTCCTTGTTAATCGGTCTCCCTCTGTGCAAACTCTCCCCTCTTCAATCTGTACTGAATACAGCAGCCAGGCTCATCTTTCTCTCCAGCTGCTATACTGATGCCTCTACTCTGTGTCAGTCACTGCACTGGTTGCCCATTCACTACAGGATACAGTATAAACTCAGCACTCTCACCCATAAAGCTCTCCACAACGCTGCACCCACCTACATCTCCTCCCTCATCTCTGTCTATCACCTGACCCGTTCCCTCCGCTCTGCTGCTGATATCAGGTTACACTCAATCATCCGAACCTCCCATGCCCGTCTCCAAGATTTCACACGTGCGGCACCAGTTCTCTGGAACATGCTACCGCGGGCGATCAGGCACATTCACAACCCTCATAATTTTAAGAGGGCCCTGAGAGCACATCTTCTCAGTCTGACCTACCAAGATCCCTAACTGCTATCACACACATTTGTCACTCCCTACACTAGGGCACTCACAGGCAATTATCTGTATATATGTACTGTCAGGTTCATCCATTTTTCATGTAAACCACCCACTATTTATGAAACATGGCTGGACCATTGTAAACTTGGCACTTCTCACCATTTGTTTCACCCATACACCCTAACAGATTGTAAGCTCTTGCGAGCAGGGCCCTCACACTTTGTGTCTCATCTGTAAGCTCTTTTAATGTGTAATGTCTGTATGTTAACCCTCAAATTTGTAAAGTGCTGCGGAATATGATGGCGCTATAGAAATAAAGATTATTATTATTAAGTAGCAGCCAGGTACTGCTTATCAAATGCTGTAGATTAACTGATCATCAGCAAGTGTGAAACCCCTACAAAACGAAAAGTTTTGGCAAAATTGCTGCTTCGGGGCATTTACGGATGTGTTAATACAATGCCAAGAAGGAAAGACTAAAACTATAATCCTGGAGAAACAATTGGCCTATGAATCTGGGAAGGTGAAATCTGACAACAAGATGTTAACAGATGATCCTTTAAATCCTGTAATTTGAGAGGCAAGGTCTCTATGGATCAGACTGTTTTTAAAGCACATCCCACAAAAGGACAAAGTTGAAGGACAAAGTTAACTAGCTTAAATCTTTGTCAAGTTCCTCAACCCATTCCTGAAAAATTGTGTGTGGTGGGGCACATTATACTTCTCAAAGAAGCCGCCGCTATTAGAAAATACTTAGAAGAATGGCACCCTTGGTCTGCAATAATGTTTAGGTAGGTTATACTTATCAAAGAAACATCCAATGAATCCTAGCAGAACATAGCCCGATGCAACACACTATTCCTGCCGACATGCCTTCTTCCTATAGTACATCCTGGTGCTACTTCTTCCTCAAGTAAGTTATGCACACACAAAACAGTCGGCCACGTGATACAAAAAAAATGTTAATCATCAAATCAGGCCACCTTCCTCCATTGCTTAGTTCTGATTTTCATGCAGTTGAGATTGGACAGTAGGGGCACTATGAGGTTAAATGTGTCCTCCGACAGTTTTTTATTATAGCCAGCATATACTTTTTTACAGCAATTTGTGCTATAGTAGCTCTTTAATGCAATTGGACCAGATAGGCCAACTATTGTTCCCTATGCACATCAATGAGTCATGGGCATACATGACCTTGCTGCTGGTTCACCAGCTGTCCCTCCTTGGACAACATTTGATTATGCGCTGTATACTGGGAACGGCCCATAAGACCTGCCATTCAGAAGATGCTCGGACACCGTTGACTAGCAAACACAATTTGATCCTTGTTTAAGTCGCTCAGATTCTTACATGTGCCCATTTTTCCTGCTTTTAACACACCAGCTGAAGAAATGACTTTACTTGCTGTCTAAGATAACTTATGTCCTAACAGGTGCCATTCTTGAAAGATAATCATTGTTATTCACACCTGTCATTTTATGGCAGCTTCTGTTAAACAGTAATCTTAAGGTGAGTACGCCCATGTAAGGTTCTTATCAAATTGTACTTTTTTGGGCCATTTGTCTTATATACGGGAAAAGTTTCCATTGCAAACAACTGATGAAAAATAGGGCCACCTTCACCAAAAACCAAAAGCGTGTCCTTTTGGCCTACGTGGTCAGAATTGTCATTTTCCTACCATATGGAATGCAAAGTACAATGCACTAGTCCATGCAGAGGCATCCAGTAAGATTATATATTGCACACTGTATAACCACACTCCTCAACACTGAAATTGCAAAGTCCAAAAAGAACACAGAAATAATGTCTAATGCTTACCACTCCCGGGACAGGTTAGCCAAAGTTTCTGGGGTTGCCACAGATGAAAGCTGCATACAATGAGGCCTGCTGCAGACTGCTCACTAGGATATCGACTTGCAGCAGAAATAAAGTCCAAAATATAGTTTGTTGTGAGCTAAAAAGTATTCATATTAATAAAAGAATCTTAAACCTCTTAACTCCCAGGCCTGAAAAGTAGTTAATGACCAGAACGTTTTTTTTAGTTTTTGCCTTCTCGCGTTTCAACAGTTGTAACTTATTTTATTTTTTCAATGCCGCAGTTTGATGAGGCCTCGTTTTATTCGAGACAAGTTGTACTTTATGGGGGAATAGTTTAGGTTCACTTATAAATAATTGCTGATTTTTTTAAAATTTTTATAAAAAATGTTTACATTTTTTTACACCGTTCACATTTCACACTTAATAACTTATTAGATTAATTCTACGATTTATTACGGTCATGTGGATACCTAATATGTGTAGGTTTTTTTGTGTGTGTAATTTTTTTCGTATTCAAAAAGGCTTTATTGAGAAACATGAAAAAAGAACATCAGGACAAAAATATGCATCTGTCATGAGATCATCAAATTAACAATGAGACACATGTAAGAGAGCAGTTTACATGAGCATAACAATAATGAACATACAATAGTCCAGTCCTGACATGCGTAAAAGAAGAAGAGCAGGAGAGGAAAAAATGAAAACAAAAAGAACATCTCCCAAACTAACCAAAATAAAATTTCTAACAACACACAGAGTTATAAACAGTGCCGTCAATGAGTCCATAAACAAAACCCAGGGTACCCGCATATGATCACATGAGAGTATATAGGATAAGTCTGCGATCAGATAAGGACCTATGTCCAGAGAAGAGAGTCAAACAGCATCAGGGTAAATCAAGACAAGCATACAAAATCAGGTATATGTGGCAAAATCAGAGGAACTAGTAAAAACATCCCAGTCTCTCCACACTGCAATCCATCTCTCCCTCATATGACTGTTATCTGAGCTCAGTTCTTCCATACGTTGAAGGAGGAAGATCTCACTAAACCAATGTGAGAGAGATGGGGGTGTAACCGATCTCCAGAATCGGGGAATCAGGGCCCTGGCCGCCATAAGCATAAAAATCACTAAACTGCCTTTCAGATCAGAGGTGGCGATGGGGGATCATGGAAAACAGGAGGACAGCAGGGTCGTTTTGTAGCTGCAGACCCGTAGCAGCTTTAATTATAGCAATCACTTTGTCCCAATAGGCATATATGCTTGGGCAGTGCAACCAGATATGAAGCATGGACCCCCCGCCTGGCCACATCGCCAGCACTGATCAGGGACAGAGGGATACAGTTTGTGCAGTAAAGTGGGCACCCTATACCAACGGGATAGAATTTTAAAATTTAACTCTTGTAAGCGGCATGGGGTTATGGACTTATACGCTAAGGTGTAAGCCTGAACCCATTCCTCCTGAGAGATCGGTCTCTGAATCTCGAGGCTCCAGCTGTTTTCATAGGAGGGAGGTTCAGTTGTCAATGACTGAATGATCAAATTGTATATTCTCGAAATCAGGTGAGAGGGTTTAGATTTGGCGGTGCACAAGAGTTCAAATTGGGAAAGGTCTCTATGCAGATGTAGCTTCATCTTATTTAGGTCATAAAAGTGTCTGATCCGCACCTGTTGCAACCATCCACCCATAGAGCTCCCTAAGATATCTCCAACCTCATCCCAAGATTTCAAGGCAGACGCTGTCAAGATCCTGTAAAATGCAAGAGGCTGTATGACAGCCCCGAGGGGGCGAGCTCCCGTTGGGTCTAGTGCGGAGTTTCCCCAAATAGGGGTCAGAGGACCGTCTGGAGAGAAGAGCCCAGTGTACGAGCTATGAGATTGCCATGTTAGGAGCGTGATTTGTGAAATTAAGGGTAGGGCCTTCAAGCTTGACCTAGGTAGTCTAGTAGCTCCCAGCCACGGGAAGGCCGAGAGGGGAGATCGACTGATGGATTCCTCTATGAGGATCCAGACCTTAGAGTTCCTTTGATGAAACCAGTCTACAATCCTAGCTGCTGTGGCAGCTAAATAATACGCTTTCATATCAGGCAGGCCCAACCCCCCCTCTAATTTGGGCCGAATCAAGGTATTCTTAGCTATTCTAGATTTTTTACCAGCCCAGACAAAGGCTCTACAGCACTTATCTAGAGCCTTAAAGAAGGGACCAGGTAGGACGATAGAGACCGTTTGAAACAGATATAGAAGTCGGGGAAGAATATTCATTTTTAGAATATTTATTCTACCCAGCCAAGAGAAGTCCTTTCTGTCCCATCTAGCCAGATCAGTCGAAATAATACCTAACAAAGGCGCAAAGTTCAGGTCAAAGGTCTCGTCTAGATTTGCTGGGATATGGACCCCAAGGTATTTGAACGATTTCCGCGTCCATGTGAAGGGGAACCTGTGTCTCAAGATATCAATGTCCCGGTCCTCGAGATTAAGGCCTAAAGCTACACTCTTCGTCAGATTGACCTTAAAATTACTTAAGGACCCGAATTTGTTCAGTACCTTCATCAAGTTCGGCAGAGAGAGCAACGGTTGCGTGAGATACAGCAAGAGGTCGTCCGCAAACGCTGAGCATTTGTGATGCGTTCCCTGCAGCTGAAGCCCATTGATATCCGGGTTGGATCTTATAGCTTGCAAAAGGTGCTCCATAGTGAGCACGTATAGAATGGGGGACAAGGGACACCCCTGCCTGGTGCCATTCCGAATATCCAGCGCTGCGGATAGAGAGCCGTTAATCCGGATCTGTGCATGAGGGAGATCATAAAGGGCCATGATACGATGGAACATCATGGGGCCGATGCCAATGCCCTTCAGCACAGAGCCCAAGAAATCCCAATCTACCCTGTCAAATGCTTTTTCAGCATTCAAAGAGAGCAGCATACAGGGCACCCCAGCCAATTTGGCCTGGTGGAGGAGTGTGAAAGTTTTAAGGGTGTTTTCCCGAGCCTCACGCCCCGGGACAAAGCCCACTTGATCCAGATGTATCAAATCACCCAGGATGCTATTTAGTCTATTGGCAATAAGTTTGGCATTGTGTGTGTAATTTATGCACAATTATTTTTTATTAAATATTTATTTCTATTTATTATTTTTTTTTATTATTTTTTTTTTACACTTATGTTTTTTTTTACTTTTTTTTTTTTTTTTTTTAAATCCCATGAAGGGAGAACTGTTTTACTTTTTTTTTTTTTTTTTTAAAAACTTCGTAATGTATTAGCAAATTCAAATATGAAAAAAAATTATAATATGTATCAGTATGACACAGGCAGCGATTAGGAAAGCACATAGTGTGTCCTGATCACTAGCTTAGTACACATACAGCTCTGGGGCCGCTCTAGTTCCCCAGGGCTGACTGTGCAGCCGTTCCCCAGGCTCAGTCGGGTCACTGGATGTTCCGATCACCCGACAGAGCAGGGCAACGCACTGCCGCAATAAAAGGGTTAAAGCAGCGGGTTGCGGAGGTTTCCTCTGCACCCCGGTGCTTGCAGGACATGCTCTGGGATCGGGGCTGTATAGGACAGCTCCGATCCCAGCGCTGCTGCGGCGCCGGGTGCCCCAAACCCCAATGTCTGCAGCGACGCCAAAAGACGTCGTTGTAGACGAACGACCCGCACCAGCCGACGTCAAAAGTCGGTGGGCAGTCATTAAGGGGTTAATGAAAAACCCATTTAAAAGGGTCCAAACAAGAAACAAAAAGATTTGTTTGATTCGTTTGTGAAAAAACTTAATGTGAACAATATCGGTATGAAATTCACATCTGCCATTGATGATTTCAATTTAGCTTTTCTTGACCTTTTTATTCTTTAGGACAAAACATTAGACTTAAACACTAAGACCTTTCGTAAATCTGAATAGTTTGCTCCGGTGGGAGAGCTACCACCCTAGATGTATAAAAAAGGGTATACCAAAGGGACAGTTTCTACGTATTCGAAGAAACAGTTCACGAAAGGGTGACTATCTCTTCCAAGCAAAGGATCTTAAGGAACACTTTATGAATCTAGGCTATCCTGAGGATTTGATCGAGGATGCTTTTGTTGATGCTCTTTGCAGAGATAGATCTAAATTATTGAACACTATGGAAAACAATGATCGGCTGTCAGCTGAGCAAACCATGAGGATAGTGGCCAACTATGATCAAGGCCACGAGATAGCAAGAGCAAGCATTACCAAATATGTGGGATTCTTGAGGGCTGATCCAGACCTTAAGGATGTTCTACCTTAGTCTTTCAGATTACCTTTAGAAAGGGCAGGACGCTACAAGATAGACTAGTACATAGTCTGTATAGTGCCCAGAAAAAACAGGCTTGATCGACAACCAGTAGGCACCTTTCGGTGCAGGGATGACTGTGTGGCCTGCCCATTTATTGAACAGTCCAAGACCTTTGTCAATTATCATACTGACCGGATATATCTAAAAACAAAAGAGATTTTTCTAATTCTAAGAGCATCTATCTATGTACCTGCAATTACCCTTTGGGATATGTAGGAAAAACTAAAAGACAGTTCAGGAGGAGGGTGGGTGAACTAATGATGTCTGTGCCTAATTGTCTGCTATGTCACATCCCTTAATGTTTAGTGCTAATATATTTTCTCTCCTTTCTTTCTGGGTGGTGTGAAAACCAATGATTGCAGAGCCAGTGGCTGCGCCTTCATCAGCATCTGCGGAGCAGCCTGGTGAAGAGTCCAGTGCTGGGGAAGCTGCCCACCTGAGCCGCCCACCACCAGCCCAGCTTCCCAATTCTACTGCAGAGCTTCTGCAGCGTATAGTGACTTTGATGGCTCAGAATAAAGACAGCACGGATGCCAGATGGAAAGAAGCGTTGGAGCTCATGACTATCATGGCCCGTTCAAATGAGCGAGTGGCTCTGGAGCTGGGTAACATATCCCAGTACTTAAATCCAAGCCCGCAGCCAGTTGCTGTGGATGCCTCTGGATCGGGGATTGTAGCCGCCACTACATCCCGGGTTCAAACATCCACTGTAGCTACGCAGTGGGAGGATTTAAGTATTGAGATGGAGCCGGTGCCGCTCGTCCAACAGGCACCCTCTTCGCCACTTCCATCTACTTCTTCATCAGCCCCCATGCCAGTGGATGTAGAGAAGGAGATGAGCCTGTCACCTGGGGCTGTGGCAGAGGTTCCTCCACCCATGGCCACACGTGCCAAGAAAGGAGGTAAAAGAAGGGCCAAGAGCGTGCCGGCCCAACCACCAAGCCGTCGTCGCAAGCCATGAGGCACCCATGGCTAACATGTGCCAGCAGAAGCTATGTTGGTGCATGTATTTTTGTGTTTTTTCAAGTGGCTCAGGTGGGGGTTTTTTTTGGATAGTGTAGGGTCCCATCTGATATGAGGTCACCTTGTCGTGGTAGATGGGCACACACAGTTTCCGGCTCAACTGTGTGCCAAGCACCTCAAATGTTAACAGACTCAAAATGGCCAAACTCACCCATAGTTGACTTGAGGGGTGACTCGAAAAGTGGGTTTTGGGGCCTTCGGTGGGGCCCATGGGGCTCGCTCACTGTGTTGGCTCCTCCAAGCTGTTACACCTCAAGGCTTCCAAGCCTGGTTTATGAAAACATGCAAGTGGACTTGCCTTAATCTTTTTGGCCACATACATATTTGTTTACACTACAACCATATTGTGGGCATCCCACACTTGGGCCTTGCTGTCACTTGGGCGACATCAGACATAAGAGGGACACACCAGTGGCTCGACACTTGAATGAATATCATGATAATGACCCTACCCATTTAAAATGTATTATTGAGGTAATTCGGAGATCACCAAGGGGGGTGATTGAGATGCTAAACTACTGAGAAAACAAACGGAATGGATATATAGGCTGCAGACGGTTACTCCTAGTCGCCTAAATGAATGCCTACAATTTTGTTGCTTTCTGTAAATGCTGCCTTGTTAGAAGTTGTTGGGATGTTACCTTTTATTGGATTTCTAGTGAGAAAATGCAGCCTGAGGATATTGTGCTGTGGTTTATGGTATAACCTCTTTATTTGTATATTGTATGTATTGTTACTATCATTATTTCTCCTCCGCTTTAAATACTGGGTATACACAGATAGAATGATGTGGGCTCTTGTAGCTATCTATAACCTTTGGCCTGCATATTTTTTTTTGTTTTGTATCAATAAGAAGGCTATTTATTTATTAATATGTTATATTCTGCATGTAGTTAGATGTATCTTGGTCTTCTTTCCAGCGGGTTGGAACGCATGTGGAACGCAGCGGGCTCGCCTGCGCATGCGCACTGGAAGTTGATCTTATCTTTCGGTTATCTTGTGTGCAGGATAGGCGTGACATGTGCATCCAGCGTTCCTGGTCCTCTAGTGTGAGGATGCGCGGTTTTCAAGACTCGGGGACGACATGATCATAATAGGTAAGTGTGCCTTGATGCACTTAGTGGCAGTAGTATGATTATCCAGTTGCTTTTGGAAGGAGGAGATTATACCTTTATAGGGAGTATACAAACTATACTTCACATGGCCGCATCATGCCATAACGTCTTATGGTGGGAGTCATCACCCACATGATCCCAATATCTAAGGGATTTTATGATACATTGTCCCCCTGATGAACCAACGATTGGGGAAATGAGTCGGGACGTCTTTTTCTGTGTTTTGTCACCATCTGTAATCACAGATCTAATAACAATTATCGGGATATGCATGCATTATAACCATTTGGATTGTGATGCAGTGACTTATTTGTAGAGTGAGCCGTCGAGAGCTGGGGTCGTCCCTTTTGGGATGAGTGCTCTACCTGGAAAGGACTATAAGCTTTCTTGTATCACTTAAATCTGGTCCTATGGTTCTTTCCATCACAGCTATTGGAGTAATACTGGAACCTATCCTATGTGATCTCTACACAACCGTTAGTGTATATATCGCATGTTTACTATTTGTGTATTAATAGTTGGTGATTTATCCTTGCCTTGATATACACTTGGCATATATGTGAATTGCTGGTTTTGCCCTTTTTTATACCTTACCTTTATATGGAGGTATTTTGATGTTTAGGAGTGTATCTTTATTGCTGGTAATTTTTGAGGCCATTTAGTGTTTGAAATTTGGGGATTTTAACGCATATTAATAAAGAATTATTGTTTTTTGGGAATTTTTCTAATTTTCTGTGAGCTGGGATAATTCATCCTCCAAAGTACGATTCCTTCTTAGATCAACTTTAATGCCATGTTTGATGCTTTTTAATATTTCATCTTGTTCCACAAGGGTGTTTTAAACACTACCAACACTTATGACTTTTCAGTCTCACCCAATATGCCTGAAACACAACGTAAAGCATTAAAAAAGCTGAAAAACAATACAAATTTAAGTATTAAAAAAGCTGATAAGAGGGGGGATCAATGGTAGTTTTAGACTCGGTGCTATATAAATGACCAGTGGCAGTTATATTGGAGGACACATCGACTTCCCGCAGGCTATCCACAGATCCCACTAGTAGCATGAAACATAAGTTAAAAACTTTGATTTGTGAAGGTGTTTATGGGGATTATCACAGAAAAGTAAGCAACTTACATCAATATGCAACACCTGGTGGTGCCCCTTTTTCATGGTGTCCCTAAAATTCATGAGGCTGTATTAGCTGCGTTGATTTACAAAAAATATTGTTCAAAAATCACCTGGCTATATCAAAGATACTAAATCAGTTTTACAGTCTTTCAATAATTTTGATTGGAATTCTAACTATCTGTGGATGACTTGCGAAGTTATTAGTTTGTATTCATGTTTTCCGCATAATCCTGCGTTGGTAGCAATTACTCGTCATCTATCAAAAAGTAGACATCATATGCCTTCTGATTTACCACAGTTTATTATGGCTACTGAATATTTGTTACAATCAAAATTTTTTTCATTTGATGATGAATATTATTTGCACTCGATTGGAGCATCTATGGGTTCTAAATTTTCGCCAACACTGGCAAATTTATATATGGCGTGGTGGGAGAAATACTTTATATTCACTCCCACCAACGATTTTTTTCAACTATGCTTTAGTTACATAAATCACAACCAGCGTAATTTAAAATTTACTACAACTACACATAAATAACAAATTTGTTTTTGGACGTAGTTCTATTAGATAACATTAGTACAAAGAAGGTGCTGACCAAATTATATCGCAAACAAATGTAGGGAACACTATTTTATGTGCAGATAGTGGTCATGCCAAACACACCATTACAGCCATACCCACGGGAGAGTACATCAGGGCCAAGAGGGCGTGTTCTGACCCGTTGGATTATTCCAAACAATTGGACACTATTAATAGTAGATTAGCCCAAAGAGGTTACTGTGGATGCAGCAAAAAGCAACATTGACCGTGATTCCCAATTGAAAGACAAAAATCAAGCCTAGTAACACCCCATCCTTAGTTTTTATTACTGCCTTCAGCAAAGATTTTTCTGCAATAGTTAAAAAAAAAAACCCACAAAAAAAAAACCCACCACCATATAAGGCATTAAGGTTGCTCCAAGAAGGAATCATACTTTGGGGGATGAATTATTCCCAAGTTATTATTCCCCAAAATCTACTGGAAAAGTTTTTTTTAAAAGTTTTTTTTTAAATGCGCCAGTAACAGATGTAGCATGTGCTGATATGCAGTTGCAAATGCAAAAACATTTTCTGACACAAAAAACAAATATACACAATAAATAGTTTTATAAATGGCAACTCTACATATGTTGTGGATACTATATATTGTAAATTACGCAATATTACATGTGTACTATCAGAAAACTCAAGATACGAATATCAGAGCATATAGCGGATATTAGAAATAAATCTACTAATTTGTCAGGAGCTTCCAAACAATTTAAAGTAATTTTCTTTTTTTGGTCTAGAAAAAGTGTGAAGACCACAAAGGGGTGGTGATTGGTGCCATAAGCTCCTTAAACAGGAAGCTTATTGGATTATCACTCTAAGGACTTGAATACCTGGAGGAATTAATTTTAGGAGTAATTTGCTTTATTTTTAACAACTAACTTTTGCTAGACAATTCAGTGTCTGAATTACAGCTTACATTTTGTATGCAATTGCTCATCTAGGTAAAAACATAGGGTTAACAACTTGGTACTTCATGCCACTCCCTTATAATGATCCTCACATGGTATATACTTCTAAGATGTACCGTGACCAAAGACCATACGGTCTGAAACGCATTAACCGTTTGAATTTTTTATGACATGTTTGTTTGGACCTTTTAAATTTTCTTCAATAAATATGCTTTTGTTAATATGAAGACTTTAGCTCATAACAAACCATATTTAGGACACTAAAATTGCAACACCAAGAAGGACAAGTAGTAAGGTTATCATAAATGAAGTAATAACAGGAGTCGCAAAGATCTGCAAATGATGGCATTTTTAAACAGCTCAGGTTCAATTTGTGGCATGTGGGAAAAGGCATAAAAGCCAGATAGAGAACAAAGGTTTTTAGCCACATAAGAAGATCAATACTTGATATCCTAGATGAAGCCATGGACATTGGACTCATTGATAATTCTATTAAAAATATGTTGATAGCTCAAAATCCACGCATACCTGTAATGTATTTTGTACCTAAGATACACAAAGCCAACCCACCGCCAGGTCGACCCATTGTATCGGGGATCGGCTCCATTTTGGAGCCGTTAGCTGTGTATGTAGATACCTTTCTACAAAAACTGGTATACAGGGATATCAACTGTTTAAAGGATACGCGACAATTCCTGAAACGTATCCAGCAGATAGATTGTAGCCAGGTTACTATTATGGCCACCTTAGACGTAAAAAGTTTGTTCACTAACATCCCATTGGAGGAAGGTAGTCAGGTGGTAAGAGAAACCTTGTGCAAGGAAGTTAACCTATCAAATGCTTTTATTGCCTTTCTAATGCGCTTACTCTCAGTAGTACTTACAAAGAACTTTTTTCGATTTGGGGAGACCCTGTATGCACAATGTCAGGGCGTATCTATGGGCTGTCCGGCAGCTCCGAGTTTTGCCAACTTATATATGTCATAGTATGAGCAGAAATATGTCTGGCCTTCGGAGTACAGTGACAAACGTGCCCTCTGGGTCCACTATGTGGACGACGTGTTCGTCCTCTGGCGAGGCACAGAGGACGAGTTGGATTTGTTCACAAAATATCTGAATACTTGTCATCCTTTAATTCTATTTACAATGACCAAGGAAACACAAAAAATTCAATATTTGGACATAGAAATAAAATTACAAAATCAAACATTGGTCACCACAATGTATTCCAAACCTATGGATAGGAATTGCATGCTGCATAGGAACAGTTACCATCCACCTGAAACGTTCAAAGGTATCCCTAAGGGACAATTTGTGAGAGCCAAACGCATTTGTAGTACTGACCAAGAATATTGCGAGAGTATGCAAAAAATCATTAAGAAATTAGTAGATCGAGGCTATGATGAGGAATCCACACGAAAAATAGGTATAGAGGTGTTGCATACCCCCAGAGAACAATTCTTGAATCCTAAGGTACACAAACAGTAAAACAGAACACAGTATATAGGTACATATGATAAACACGCAGGGCTCATTAGACATAGTATAAACAAGTATTGGCATATTTTGGCTAAGGACAATACATATGGATATCTATTTACACAACCACCTAGATGCATTTTCAAAAAAAAAAAACGCACCATTGGTAATCAGTTGGTGCGCTCAGATATACGCCCATTCAAACGAACAAGACAACAAATAATAGGAGCTAAACAAAACGGAACTTTTCCGTGTTTGTCATGTGGAAATTGCTCGTCCATCCTAAAGGGCCCAACTATATCACATCCAACAAAGGGTTTCCCTATATCATTAAAAGGTTATTTCACACGTAGAACAAGTGGAGTGGTTTACATGTTAAAATGCCCTTGCGGAAAAATATATGTCGGACAAACAAGCAGGGAAATAAAGACCCTTATCAATGAACATAAGTCCAATATAAGAAATTTTACAAAACGTGAAAAGGTTGTTGAACATTGTTCACACACTGAGTGAGTTCAGAAAAAATATGGCAAGACCACAGTAGCACGACACTTTGCTGAAATGAGACATCATGTGAGTGATCTAAAATGGTGTGTTTTAGAGGAAATCGCTAGTCCCGATTTAACAACTCTGCCCAATAGGCTATTGCAACGTGAAGCTTTTTGGATCTTTTATTTAGAGTCATGTATACCAAAAGGTCTGAACGAGATCCTTAGTTTTAAATCGTTTTTGTAAATAAATAGAGTAAGTTTAGTCTGTAGTAGTTTCTAGCTATTAGAATTGCCACATTGTAAGATAGCTAGATAATTTAGGCATTAAAAGGTTAATGTATGTTCCCTATATAAGTGTGGTGTCCATTCTAATGCGCATGCCTGAAGAAAGAGGTTTTCACCTCAGAAACGTCACAGGTGCTCTGCACCTAGTGCAGCGGCTCCACTCCTCCACAAACGTACCTTATGGGACTTTAACTACTTCCACTATCGGAATGAGCGTTGTTCTGCTACCCTTCATAGGACGAAAAATGTGTGGTAAGCCTTTTAAGCTATGATATGTTTTATATTTTGTAAGAAGTTTGAAGATTTTATATAGAATTGGTTGCTTCAAGTATTCTTTCAAGTATTTTAGCCACATGAAACCTCAAAAATCTGATTATGTGCTGTGGGATGACTGTGTCATGGCCACAGACAGATTTAGAATGGCACGTAGTGATTTACTCTGTACAGCAAGTGAAATTGGACTTCACATCCAAACCTAGGGTGGCAAACAGTGTTGACACTGATCATTAGAAGGATTTTGCTGAACATTGGGATAAGAGACAGATGTCTATCTAGAGGTGTTCCACTGACTTCACACTATTGTTTACAAAAGCTATTGTAGTGCTCAGCAAGATGGCAGTTAAAGGGGTTGTCTCGTTCCAGCATTTGGCAGCCGTTTATGCTGGTTGCCAAGCAGAGCTTGTGAAATGGAGTGGCGTGTTTCTCCTCCCAACAAGGAGTATCTTCCCTCTCTGCCACACACACACCCTCAACGTGTGCACATTAGGATTCATTTTGTGTGAGCTGGGGGAAGGGAGAGGTTCTCAGCTCATTAAAATAATTGGAAATGAAAAGCGAAGTGTAACTCGATAGTTTATATCTAAATATTTCGCTCTCTATACATACTTTGTAACTAGAATGGGCATTTGACATTCAGCACTCTGGGAAAGATGGGTGATTTTTTTCTCTGTCTCTCATACAGTGATATATCCTGCAGATTATTACAAATTTGACCTCTACATAACAAAACTATACGCTTTATCTGTCTGTGTTAACAAGGGACCGCAGATCTGTGTCGCAAAATTGTTTTACGTGGGAATGCATACCATCTCTCTCTGCTGCAGGACCCCTGATTGCAGTCAGTGAATGACAACCTGTCCTGCACAGCTCTCTCTAATCCGTGACCTGTTCACTGTATCAGCTTGTGCTGCGCGTTCTCATTCGCGACCTGGGCGGGACAGAACTCAGCTGACAGCCAGTAAATGTTTACCTGGGCGTAACCCCACTGGACTCAATCTCTGTTGCTAAGCACAAATAAAGCAGCTCATTCTCTTAAACCATAGCACTTTGCTTATGGTACCCAAGGACGAACATGCTTAGATTTTTGGTCCCCTCATTTTAAACTATGATCTTCGTAGTGAGACAACCCCTTTAAGGACTATCCTTTTCAGAGATGAGCCCCACTTGTATCAGATGAAATGATAGCTGGATATTGGTCTGGAGAAAAAGGGGGCAGCATCTGAAGAGGCCTTCATAAGGAAATGTCACACCGACTGTTTACTGTGATTATGTTGTGCGGATGCATAATGTATGGTAACCGGAACTCTCTAGCCTTTATTTCAGGTAAACTAATACTTCAGCATTATATTAATTTGGTTGTGGAACTAGTAGCATGCCCATTTCTCAGGAACTTTTTTCAACAAAAGGCTGTATGTTGTGTGTGGTACTGAGAGCGGCCTAGGTATCCTAAACGTGTCATCATAGCCTGTAGAGCCCCCAGACTTGTCTCCCACTGAGCAAATCTGGGAGGTCAAAGGTTGGAAAAAAACATATTAAATAGATCGAGAAGCTTTTATATTTAGTCTCCAATTTTTTTTAATCACATGCAAATCATTAGCATATATATCAATACTGTAATTCCCATAATTCCAAGGCTTTTCCTTATAGAAGTTCAACATGGCAACTCATTGCAAAGAACTCTAAGGATCTGAAAAAAAGAATTGCAGCTCTACATCAGGGGGTCCCCAACTCCAGTCCTCATGGCCCACCAACAGGTCATGTTTTCTGGCGTTCCTTTGCATTGCACAGTTGGTGTAATTATTGTCAGTGCATTCTGTGGGAGATCCTGAAAACATGACCTGTTGGTGGGGCGTGAGGACTGGAATTGGGGAACACTGCTCTACATGAAGATGGCCTAGGCTATAAGAAGATTGCCAACACTCTAAAACTGAGCTGCAGCACAGTGGCTAAGACCACACAGTGGTTTAACAAGACCGATTCCACTCAGAACAAGCCTCGCCATGATCGACCAAAGAAGCTGAGTGCTCGTGTTCAGCGTCATATCCAGAGATTTTCTTTTCAAAATTGAAGTATGAGTGCTGTGAGCATTGCTACAGAGGTTAATGGGTTGGGGGTTCAGCCTGTCAGTGTTCAGACCATATGCCACACACTGCATCAAATCTGCATGGCTGTCGTCCCAGAACGAAGCCGCTTCTAAAGATGATGCACAAGAAGGCCCACAAACAGTCTGCTGAAGACAAGCAGACTAAGGGCATGAATCACTGGAACAATATCCTGTGGTCTGATGAGACCTAGATAAACTTCTTTTGTTCAGATGTGTGTCTAGTGTGTGTGGCAGCAACTAGGTGAGGAATACAAAGAGAAGTCTGTCTTGCCTTATGTCAAGGATGGTGTCAGGAGTGTCATGGTTTGGGGTGGCAGGACTCCTGCCAGCTGTGGGGAGCTACAGTTCATTGACGGAACTATGAATGCTAACATTTACTGAGGCAGAACATGATTCCCGCCCATGGAAAATGGTGCCACAGGGCATTATACCAATATGACAATGACCCCAAACACATCTCCAAGACAACTCCTGCCTTACTAAAGAAAATTAGTGCAAAGGTGCTGGACTGGCCAAGCATGTCTCCAGACCTAAACCCTATTAAGCATCTGTGGGGCTTCCTCAAACAGAAGGTGGAGGAGAGCAAGGTCTCTAACACCCACTATTTCTGTGATGTCATCATGGAGGAGTGGAAGAGGATTCCAGTGGCAACCTGTGAAGCCACCCTCCTCATTCACATGCAGGGCCGGACTGCACTTAGTAACGAGTGGCCGGCGAAGAGGATTTGCTGAAATGGGACTCCCCTTTTAACTCTAGGTAAAATAATGGTAGCCACGCAAAATATTGGCACAATTTGTCCATTTTCAATTAGTGGGGTACTCACTTTTGTTGCCAGCGGTTTAGACATTGATGGATGTTTGTTGAGTTATTTTGAGTGCAAACAAAATTTATAGTGTTATACAAGCTGTACACTGACTAGTTTTCATTGTCTCAAAGTGTCATATCTTCAATGTTGTCCTATGAAAAGATATAATACAATATTTAAAAAAATGTGAGGGGTGTACTCACTTTTTTTTAAAGAAAATAAAGGGGTCATATGTATGATTAATGACACTCATTGGAATCCTCCTGACATATACCTCTGACAGACACAGTGATACAAGAGCAAGAATTAACTAAGCACAGTAAGGCTGCGTCACCATTATTCCTATTTGATCCCTGATCTCTCCTTTCTCCTTAATATGTTGATAAACAAGCAATAAATAGCGTATTTAGATCATTTTACCAATCCCTATACACTAAAGATGACGGTGTTGATACTCCTCCCACTTTCACTTTACAGGGTTTGGGATTATCCACCCTGACAGCTGAAGATAGAGATAAACTAAACTCCCCAATCACTCTTGAAGAACTACAGTCAACAATTAAATCCCTGAAAAATAACAAGGCCCCGGGCCTGGACGGCTATACCGGGAAATTCTATAAAATTTTGAACGATTATATAGCCCCAGATCTGGTAGACTTATTTAATGGATACTTAGAGGGACAGATAGTCCCGGAAGCAGCTAATACAGCGTATATTAAACTCTTACCAAAACCAGACCAAGATCTATCACTAGCTGCGTCTTACAGGCCAATATCATTGATTAATGTTGACCTGAAACTTGTGTCAAAAGTTATGGCAGACAGATTGGCGATCATACTCCCCAAACTAATATCCCCTTTACAGGTCGGCTTTGTACAGGGCAGATCTGCGGTAACCAACATCCGTAAGGTGCTTACGGTCCTTGATGAGATAAAAATTAATCCCCAGTGGCACAGCTCTCCGGCGATCATGACTATTGACGCCGAGAAGGCTTTCGACAACGTGTCCTGGCGATGGCTATATAACGTATTGGATTTTATGGGATTCTCGGGAGCTTTTATGGTCTTTCTGCAATCCCTGTATAAGTCAGCGAGAGCCAGAGTGTACACTCCTGGATTCTTGTCTAAGGTCTTTGAACTTCAGAAAGGAACGCGACAGGGTTGCCCTCTGTCCCCACTCTTGTTTAACCTTTCGATTGAGCCCCTAGTTAGAGCCATTGAAGGGGACACGAATATTCGGGGGATAAAGATTGGCAATCAACGGATCAAAACAACACTTTTCGCAGATGACATATTGATGTTTATGTCTGACCCAGTGAATGAGGTGGCGCCGATAATTAAGCTTATTCACCGTTTTGGTGACTCTGCGGGTCTACTTATAAACGTGGCTAAAAGTGAAATTTTGGATATTTCACCTGGAGGTGCGTTATCTCCATTGGGGAAGAGTCATGGTCTTCCAGTGCGCTTGGCTAAGCACAGTATAAAATATCTGGGAATCCATATCAGAAAATCTCCGGAATCCATTTATAAGTTAAACTATGATCCAATTATTCACAAAATAGAAACGGAGCTTTGGAAATGGAATAATTTGCCCCTATCTTTATCTGGCAGAGCCAACTTGATCAAAATGATTAGCTTTCCCAAGATTCTTTACCCCCTACAGACCATTCCCTTGCTTTTGAAACATCTAGACATACAGCGTATACACAAAGCCTTCTCCTCCTTTATATGGATGCGCAGACACCATAGGATCGCATTTAAGACTCTGATGCTCTCTAGAAACATGGGTGGTCTGGGGGTTCCTGATGTCAGAACATATAACTTAGCATGTTTGCTGTGGCACGGAATAGATTGGATACAGGGATCCAACTTCTACTCCAACATATCTCTTGAGAGTAATTTATCGAAGCCTTGGAGCTTGAATAGTTTGCTACACACGAAATTTTCTTGCGTTCCATTGCATTTACGCAAATCCTTGGTGATTAGAGATACTGTATCTGCGTGGAAGGCAACAAGGAAACTGATGGGGCTTCCTTTTCAGTGCTCGAAACATATGTACTTGTGGGGACACCCCGAGTTTCCTCAGGGGAGGGAAAATCCAGAATTCCAAGGCTGGAGAAACGTAGGGATACAGGCAGTGAAACATCTCCTCCACCCTTCGGAACAGAGATTCCTATCTAGTAGCGAGGTTAGAACTAAGATTGGTCCAACAAAGGGGTGGTTCCTGGGCTACGCTCAGATATTAAGCTTTTTGCAGCATCGCTTGAAAAAATGTTCCAAAGAATTTCAGTCGAATTGGCTCGATAATTTACTAGGAGACCCTCCACGTAAGAATTCACTATCTACTCTAGTGCGAACACTTAAGACATGTCAGTGGATGTGCGGTAGACCTCAACTTTTTAGGAGGTGGACACGTCAGTTAGGGGATGAAAATTTACCTGTTAAGATACTTGAGGGTTGGGATCTGGTGAGGAAGATTATCCCTTGTGAGAGTTGGAGGGAATAGCCAGGAATAGAAGAATGCGAATGGCAGCACCAGATGGATTGAGAAAGGCCACAGTGTAGTGGCTGAAACGGTGCATTTTGTACTCCTTATGGAATAAAGAGTTCCTGTTTTAATCCATCTGGTGCTGCCGTTCGCATTTTTCTATTCCTGGCTATCTTGTTGGTGTGTTCAAGGCTTACACAACCAGTGGACTGGCTGATGCACAGAACTTGGATATTTACCCGTTGTGGAGAATTGGTGCTGCTCTCATTTTCTGTTGGTTTTAGTTGGAGGGAATCACACTTTAAATTGATCCACTATGCCATATACGGGTTTGATATACCACCAAGCCCAGACATGCCAGACCGGTTGGTGGCATGTCCTAAGTGTCAACAACCAAGGTCGGACCTCTACCATGGAATATGTACCTGCCGCGAGAATACAAGAATTCTGGCAGCACCTGTTTACCCTTCTTAACAGGCGATTAAATTTAGATTTGGATTTATCTCCGTATCTTATGATTTTCCACATAGATTCAGAGAAATCAACTACCCCGATATTGGTACATATATTTCTTCTAACAGCAAAAAGATGTCTTTTGACAAAGTGGCTCGGTCATGACGTCCCCTCAGTTGACATGGTGGTGGATCAAGTTAAACGTTTCCGGTCTTTGGATAGGAGGGAGGCGGAAAAACATAAAGAGCAGCAGGCCAAAGGATTCTTTAGAAAATGGAGAACTTTCATAGAAATTTTTTTGACAAAACAGGAAATAAGGGAACACGTGACTCTGTTTAGTGAAACCACGTGGTATTATCTCAAGGATCTAGCAGGAGATTTAGGCCCTCTCAAAGTAACGTGAAGTGGTTGGACCGGATGTACGGGGTCCAACAACCGTAGTGATTTAGGGGGGTCTGCGGTATATGGGAACATACTTTATTTGAGGGGATGATACTGATAAAAATATTATGAAGCAATTATGAAACCGTTAGAAGATCATCTAAATGTAATATGCATTAAGGTGAAATGTAATTTGACTGTAGTGGTAGTTGGGAGGGGTGGAGGGTTAATGTTGTAGGTTTTTATGGCTGTATAAATAATGATTGCCTATATCATATTGTCTTCCCAATGGTTTGCATTATTGTAATCTTTGTATTACTTTACGAGTGTCAATAAAAAATGTTACCAAAAAAAAAATATGTTGATAAGTGGACACAGTAGCCTAAGGGGAAGTAGAAATGTCACTAGCAGCTAACAGTTATATGAACAAGCCCTAAATAACTTCAATGTGTCAGATGAGGCAGCTCACTCTGGAGACCATTACTAAATGCTGCTCATTGATATCTGGCAGCTACGCCACAGGATCACTGTAACATGAGATTCCTATGCTTCAATGGAAGTCTCAGAGAAAATCTACATCATTGATTTAGCAGTGAAACTGGCTTGCCAGTAAAGGAAATTGAATAGTGCAGTAAGCAGAAGAAAAACTAAAATGAACTGTTTTTTTTCTTGCTTGTAATCCAACTTTCTCACACTGTGTATCAATGAACTGTCTCCAGGCAATAATTAGCTAAAAGTTGAGAAAATACAAAAAGAGGGTGATATCTCGATATGTCATTCTGCCACATCTCCAAAGCATAACTAGTATTACTAACAGTCTAAACTTCGTAATATTCCTTTAGTTTGTTCACTGTTTAAATATTATTAGTTTATATATCTGTCTCCTCGCTTAGATCTTGATCATCTGACCTCCCTATTTCTGACGCATCAGGGAAGTTGTCCTACATTCTGTGTCTATTCTTGATGGGTGCCAGACTTTCAATGTTCCAGACTATCATAATGGCAAAAATCCTGTTTCTCTCTTCAATGTCGGGCCTGGTTCACACTGCATTTTTGTCGTCATCTAATGTACAGTATATGCCAGGAAAATATCTTATGTATATAGCATTGTTTGTATACAATAAATGGAAGCTGTGTCAAACACTTAACAATGGCATTTGTCACCCACAGAATAATTGGAGATTCGTCTACAAATACTTTGTGAGCTTTTTCCATGTTGTATCCATTAAATTTGCCAGTGACAGATTCCAGATGTGCCTTATGCCACTATGGGGTAATATGGTAGAGAAATGGTATAGTCCGTTACAGTATTCCATACTTCATTATTTTGGAGTATACTGATGTATACTTGCCAAAAGGACACATTTTTGGCCTCCACCTGACTAACTTACCTTATAGAGAAACGTAGCTGTACTTCAGGACATGTCCCAACATTAATGTTAATCGCAGTAGAAAAATGCAGTGCGATTATAAACATTGGCTATATGCTCACACTTTTTTTTTGCATACATTTAAGATTTTGCCATTAACCCCTTAATGCTGAGCAGTTTTGCCTTCCTAACAGAGCCCCATTTTTGAAATCTGTCATGTGTCACTTTATGTGAGAATAACTTTTTGACACTTTTACCTATCCATGTGATTCAGAGATTGTTTTCTCGTGACACATTGTACTTTTAGTAAGAAATTTCGGTCCATACAATCCTTTATTTGCGAAAAATATCTAAATATCGTGAAAATTTGCCATTTTCAAAGTTCAAAATGTCTGCATGTAAGACAGTTATTCCACTAAAAATAGTCTATCACTAGCATATACCATATGTCTACTGTAGGTTGGCACCATTTTTTTATTTTTTTACAATATTAGGGGGCTTAGAAATTTATTGTAGGAGAGCACTTAGGGGTCTGTATGTTAGATACCCTCATAAATGACTCCATGAAACTACACCCCTTAGAGTATTTAAAACAGCATTTAGGAAGTTTGTTAACCCTTTATGAATTTTACAGAAATTTAAGCAACTTGGAGGTGAAATTTAAAAATTTCACTTTTTTTGCAGATTTTCAATTTTTATCTATTATTCATTGGAACATGGTAGATGTGACCAGGGAAAAGCAACTCAACATCAATTCCCCAGATTCTGCTGTTTTAAGAGATATCCGATATGTGGCCTTAGTGTACTATTTTGCTCAACCACAAGCCTCAGAGTAGGAGGAGCACCTACTGGACTTTGGGTCTCATTTTCAATACGATTTTATATAGGCGCCATTACAGGTTTGCGGACACCCTAAGTTACTAAATCTTAATAAACATCCCTAAAAAGGCCTCATATTGCAGACTACACCGCTTAAGGAATATATATAGTCTAGTGAGTTTATCGACTCCACAGGTGTTTCACAAATTAGCGTTAGGCTCTGAAAATTAAAATAAAAAAATTCCAACAATCTGCAATTTTAGCTGAAAATGTTTCTTTTTTACAAGGAATTCTGGAAAAAAAAGTATACCAAAGTTTGTTACGCAGTTTCTTCCAAATTCGGCAATACCCTATATCTGGGTGTAAACTTCTGTTTGGGCGCATTGCAGGGCATACAAGGGAGGGAGCGCTATTTGACTTTTGGAACACAGATTTTGGTGGGCCCATGTCGCATTTGCAAAAAAGTAGCAGAACAGGTGAAACCTTTCAGAAGTCGCTCCATTTTGGATTCAACACCATTCATGGATCTCATCTAAGGATGCATTGGGTATTTTGGGCATATAGGCATTCCATCGTTTTTTTTAGCATTGGGCCATGGAAATGAGAGGGAAAAAACGTTCTGCCATTGTTTTTGGGGTTCATTTTTACAGCATTCGCACTGTGGTATTAATGACATGATAACTTTACTATGCAGGTTGGTACAATTGCAATGATGTACATTTTATATAGTTTTTTATGTTTTACTACTTTTACACAATAGAAAGACGTTTATAAAAAATTGCATTTTTATGTCGTTCATAATCTGATAGCCATAACTTTTTTATTTTTCTGTCTACGTAGCTGATTATGGGCTTGTTTTTTGTAGGTTCAGTTGACGTTTAACCCATTATGGGGGGCATATAACGCTTTGATCACTTTTTATTAAGGTTTTTGTGAGGTGTTTTGAACAAAACACAGCAATCCTAGTAGTGTTTTTTATTTTTATTTTTTACAGCGGTCACCGTGCGGTATAAATGACAGACTGGCTTTACTCAGCAGGTTGATATGATAACAGCGGTACCCAATTTGTATTTTTTTTATATTTTACTGTTTTACACAATAAAAACACTTATTCAAAAAGGAAAACACGTTTTTGCATCACCATAGTCTGAGAGCCATAACGTTTTTCTTTTTCTGTGTACAGAGCTGTATAGCAGCTTGTTTTTTGCGGGATGATTGGACGTTTTTATTGGTATCATTTTTAGGTGGGACAAGGCTTTTTGATCGCTTTTAAATACGTTTTTTGGAAGGCAAGATGATGAAAATACTGCAGTAACTGTTTTTATTTTATTTTTCATGCTGTACATTTTTTACTTTTCAAAATTTTTTTTTTATACTTTTCCCCATCAGGTCATTGATACAATAGAGATCATTACACAGCATTGCTGTGCATTGTGGGGCATTGGCGATGTCACAAACAGCCCGGAAGGAGACAGCAGCGCAGATTGTGCCGCTACTGCCCCGACAAAAGAGAGAAGGAGCTCACTCCTTCTGTCTTCCCTTAGCTTTGGTGATGTAATACATTTAGGGTGCTAAGAGATTAATCACCCACGGCCAGAGTGTGCTCTGGACGCGGGATATGCAGCATGAGGCCAGTTGTAATACACTGCTGGTCCCATGCCGCGATCTTGCGCTTGTGAGCTCGCAAGATCTCCATGACGTAACCATACATCAAATTGCGAGAACCTCTTCCCAGCCATGATGTATGGGTACATCAAATGTCGGTAAGGGATTAATGAGGTTCTCCGACTCAAAAATCAGGCGTAATCCATAGTTCTCTATGAGAACTGTCGATTACCGTAATTATGGGGCACATATCGCTCGTATTAGAGCGCAGTCCGCTGCAAAAGGCGCCCCAAAATAATCCGTGTAAACATACCCTTATAGTCCATGCTGTGTGTTTTGTTTGTTTTTTTTGTGGTATGGACATAACGTGTTTTTTTGCATTCATTCTTTTATTATTTTTTACACCATTCACATTAAACAATAAATAAATCTATTACATTGTTATTACGATCGTGTGGATACCTAGTATGCGTAGGGTGTTTTTTAGGTGTAATGTATGCACAATATTTTTTATTACCCTTTTTTAGATTTTATTTATTTAGTTTTAAACACTATGTTTTTTAATTTTTTTTTTATTCCATTAAGAGATAACTTTTTTACACTTAATAATGTAGTAGAATACACCTGTATGCTAAAGCATAACATTTAGGCTATGTTCACACGGCTTAATTGCGGGACGTAATTACGCCCCGCAATTACGCCGTGTGGACGGGGACGGGGCGGGAGCGGGGGAGTGAGCGGGGGGCCGGCACTCCGCCGGCCCATTGACTTTCATTACCAGCGGCGCGTATACGCCGCTGGTAATTCACATGTCAATTATCTCCCCGTCCGGCGGATTCGCCGGGTGGGGAGAGGAGACGTAATCCATAGTTCTCTATGAGAACTGTGAATTACCGTAATGAATGGGCCGTTTTCAGCCCGTAATTTGTGCACTTCGGCGCGTAATTACGGACCGAAATACGGCCCATTTTAAGCCGTGTGAACATGGCCTTAGGGCCACATGTATGAAAACTGTCTAGGTCTAAAATTTACTTTGTTTTCCATAGCAGCCAATCAGAGCGCTCCTCTAATTTTCCAGAGCACTATATGAAAAGAAAGGGGCGTTCTGATTGTTTGCTATGGGCAGCAAGTGAGTTTTAGGCCTAGACAGTTTTCATACATGTGGCGGCTGCTGTCAGGGCTACATACAGTGGCTTAGTATATAGACAGATTACAGCATGTTTCGCTTTTCTTCTATTTTATTAATTCAATCCGTGCATTATACAAGCTTTTTAAAAACACTACATGCATTTTTGCAAAACAATGACAAAAAGTAAGAGCAAAGCGTGATATACTTATTTCTTGTTGGTAACACTTTCACAGCCACAGTCTAGTCCTCAGTGCGGTAGCGAGGAAGAGCATGGACAACTGGCCGTGCTGCACACTCGTGCAATGTTTTGGGAGAAAGACGTGCCCCCTTTCTCAAGCATTTTCCAAAAATGCATCAAGTGTTTTTAAAAAAGTTTGTATAGTGCACGGATTGAGTAAATAAAATAGAAGAAAAGCAAAGAATGCTGTAATTGGTCTATATAAATAAACAGGTATGGTACTACAAAAGGAGCAATGAGGAGCTCTGACTTCTAGGCCATAGGTGGTATTACTATTTATACAGAAGCGGGACAAAAAGTAAAAAGTGATTAGTATACAGAAAGCCCTGGGGATACTCTGGGTCCACAGGCCTGACAATATAGACATTACCCAAGCTCCAACGGGCAATGGGAATCCCGTTTGATCATGCCATGGTCACGGACTGCGATGATCAAAGGGTTAAAACAGCAGAGATCAGAGGCTTCCTCTGGTCCCTGCCATGCACAGAGACTGCTCTAGGAACAGAACTGGCAACTACAGCTCCATTCCCAGCAAACCCCTTCTGAAGGCAGCAACGTGTTTTACTGCCACTACCAACAGAATACACGCATCTGCCGCCATCAAGACAGTGGGCAGTCGAAAAGGGGTTATTCCTCTGTTAATCTAGTGCTTAGTCCAGTCTTGTTTACTTCAGGTTGCCATGTGATCGCTGCAGCCAATCTGTGGTCTCAGCAGCCATTGACATTGCTCACAAAGCATTCACATCTGGAGTGGTGATATCTGCTGTCTTGTAATTTTACAAGGAAACTGTTGCATATCTTATTTTTAAAATATGTGTTTTTGCTTTATGAAAAATAAGAAAAAATATTTAAACAAAATATATCCCTCCAAGGTATGTCAAATATGTTGAGTGAGACAAGCCTTATGCTATTTGTGACTGACACTCCAGAAAGCACATGCATAAAATAAGAACTGTTGCCCACAAAGTTAAAAACTGACAGTAACGGATGCAGAAATGACAGGCTTATCAATCTGCAACTTATGTTGAGCAAAGCAATTTCTTTTTTTATGTTTTGAATACCCTAAAGCTTTATTTCTATTATAAATACTATGCTTGTACTACCATCCTCAAATATATATATTTTTTTATTTGCTTAGAGACTTAGAGATTTGTTAGACAATTTGGTGACGAAAAAAGAATCTTTAAGCCATGGCAAAATAGTTCCCGTTACAAACAAAAAATGTGATTGATATCATGATTACCTCATTGGCCCTCTTGATTATCTTGTCATCGATATCCGTAATGACCATCACCATAACCACATCAATTCCAAAATACTGAGTCATAATTCTACGAATGATGTCAAATCGAACATAGGAACTGGAAAATGAGAAAAAAAGAATTAGTGGTCTTTAAATCAAAGGGACAAAAAGAACACAATGGGACACATGTACATTATATGCTTTACACCACACTCATGTGTGTTAGACACTTTTGCGCCTCGTTCAACAAAAGAGGTGTGGCTTAGTGGGCGACGTCTGACCCAAAATTTTGATGCAGTTAGTGCCATGAAGTAAGTCAAGTTATAAAAGCTGTAAATTTATAGTAGACAGTTCTAACATGCACCAGAATTATCCACACTATGATAAATATGGAACATTGTAAGACTGTCTGGTCTAACTTTACACTAAAGGTATGTTCACACGGCTTATTGCCGACGTAATTGCGGTGACGTATTTCGCCCGCAATTACGCCGGCTGCCTTGCAGCGGGGGTGGGGCAGCCGGCAGCTTGCCGGCCCCATAGACATGCATTATCCACGGTGGGTATACGCCGTGAATAAGTAGCATGTCACTTTCTCCCAGCTCGCCGTATTGTGTGAGCAGGGAGAGGAAACGTAATCCATAGTTCTCTATGAGAACTGTGGATTACCGTAATGACCGGGGTTTATTTCGGCGCGAATTACGAACCGAAATACATCCGAAAATAAGCCGTGTGAACATTGCCTAACACTCTTGGGGCCACATGTATGAAAACTGTCTAGGTCTAAAATTCACTTTGTTGCCCATAGCAACCAATCAGAGCACCCCTCTCATTTCATATAGTGCTCTGGAAAAGAGAGGGGAGCTCTGATTGGTTGTGTTAGAGTATATATAGCCCTGCTGTCTAGGCCTGAACTGACTCCATTTTGTCTTTATTTCTTTGTTCTGCTCTGTCCTTTCTTCTGAGTATCCTAGAGATGTTTTCATACTGAAACTTAGCCAAGAATTGCTTTGGAGGTAGGGAGACACTAGTGGGAAAGATCCTGTTCTCATGCAATGTTTTGAGATAAATGCAGTTGTCCAATTATGATGTCCAATTATAATTGGAGGCTGAACTGGAATAACCCTGATACCATTTGAGCACCTGCAAAGTAATAAGATGTTTCTCTTTAGTTTGACACATATAAAGGATTTATGTATTTTGTTTGAAGTTTAATTAATCTTGGACACTGCCCAGTAAGAAGTATGAACATTAATGTGTACCAATGATTATTCACGCCCATATTGTATTTACATTGGTTAGGGTGGGATTGTCATTTAACTCTTTGATATCATGTAACAATTTGTCTATAAAATAAAGACCTGGGGGGCTTTGCTCCCAGAGTGATTTTGAATCTCAACCTGTGACTCATCATTGCTCTTCCGCGGTAGCCAGCTGGTGACACCCAAAGATGTGACCCTTCTGGGAGTAGTAAGTATAATAACTTATTACTCTGACAGTTGCTATGGGCAACAAAGTGAATTTTAGACCTAGTCAGTGTTCATACATGTGACCCTTCGTATCGATAAAGCTGCCTCAATCTGTTTCCTAAAACACTTTGTAAGGAACAGTGATCCATTAGATGACTACAATGCACCAAGTCTCGATTCCCCCACATGCTGTCACCACTAGGGGAGAATATCACAAATAGTTAATTCAGGCTTTCAACACGAATCAATAGAAATAACCTTTCAAGTCAAAGTGAAAACAAATCTTTAAAAATTATAATAATTGTAGGTCACTTTGTTAACACAGAATAATTGAATGCATCAGTATTTACTCTTTCCAGTCAATATTTAGCAGAGGCAGCTTCAGCACAAATTACAGGCTTCTATCTTCATGGAAAGCTTTCTATTACAGGTAAGGTAACCGATTTGCCTATTTTGTCCAATTTGATTGTCCATGGAAAAAATGGATAAATTCCCTGAATAAACCTCAAACTTGAATCATAATCCAATGCAGATGGAAAATTCCAGCAGATGTGGTTGGAAAATTAACAGCAAATAAATGTAAATCTTCCTGACATAAACGTGTATGGATGTAGTAAAGATTATTTGACACCGATAACTTACTGCAGCAAAATATCTTGGCTCAGACACCATTGAAAAGCATAGAAAAAGTTGATGTATTGTTCTGTTCTAGATAATATGATAAAGCTATCATTATCACACTGAATATGCTGTTAGATACGCAGACAGAAAATTACAAAACAGGAAGAGCTGAGCAGACTAATATATAGTTCCGTGGGGAAACAGCAGAACTTGTACTTTATTTGATCTCCACTTATTCTGGGTTAAGGAGTCCAGTAGGTGGTCTTATCAGTGATCCGTAGCCATCTCCGTATGCTCAATCCGATCCTATAAGCTCCGATCCTGGCACTTAACCAATTAGAACGACTGCAGCGTCTCAATGATTAGTATAAGGGGCCATGATCCGTTGCTGCCCCAATAAGCCTCTATGTGATTAGATTGCCTTGGCAGCTGTGCGCCTTATGAAGGACTCCATAGCTAGCATGTTAGTACACCTATTATGTAATAAGTGAAAAATTAAATGCCTGTATACAGTACGGTTGCATACAGGACAAGTGATCAAATGTTCAAATCCCTTAGGCTATGTTCGCACGGTGTAATCGCGGGACGTATTTCGTCCTGCAATTACACCGTGTGCACGGGGGCGGGGCGCCGGCCCCAAAGACATTCATTATTCTCGGCATGGATACGGGGTGAAATACGTTCTATTTTAAGCCGTGTGAACATGGCCTTCAAGATACTAAATGTTAACACAATGAAAAATGTTAGAAAAAAATATTTGATTTATTTAATTATAACAACATCACTTATCCTGTAATGTAAACACCATAATAGAAAAAGAATTCCCAGTACCAAAATTTGTTTTTTGGGTCATTTTGTGAATAAAATGTATCCCAAAACGGGAAAAATATGGAAAATAAAAATTACCATAATTTCATAAAAAAATGTGTTTCACATAAAAACATGAGTCATTTTTTGATGACACATTCCCTTTAAAGAAAAAAGTCTAAGGCCATGTTCACACAGCACGGGTTTTCGGCCGGTTTTTCAGCCGGTTTGCGGTTTTTCAGACCGCCTGAAAAACCGGCCGAAAATGAGCACAATTGTGCTCTATGGAAAACCCGTGCAGCAGTCCCCACTGCATGGGTTTTCCGCCCGACGGTTTTGCCGCCGGTGGTCCAGCGGCAAAACATTGAACATGTTCATTCTTCCGCCCGGGTTTCCGGAAGATATGAACAATTCAATGGGAGGGGAGAGGGCTGTTCTCCGCTCATCGCGGAGAAAAGCCGTCGTCCCCCCCCCAGCGGCCGTGGGGACAGCCGCAAAACCGGACCAAAACCGGCCGGTATTTGTCCACTGCCGTGGGGATGCGCCCTAACAAGGCATAAAAAAATATGTACACATGATCAAATACATGCAGATTTTTCAGCATCCCATTTAAGCCGTGTGAGCCCAGTCTCATAACAATGAATTCAAGGGATTCTGTTGTGGACAGTTCTACAGGTCCCGTCTCTTTAATGAAACTTGTCATCCTAGGAAAATGTCATTAACTCTTTCCTGACAGGGGACATACCCATATGTCCTAGCGGGAAGTGACTTTCCGCAAATGGACGTATGGATACATTCTGCTGGCTCACAAGAGAACCCCTCAAGATCGCAACATGGGACCAGCGGGGTGAATAACCCTTAACTGTCGCAATCTATCACAATCGCCACAGCTAACGTACAGACAGGAGGAGTAAGTTCCTCTTGTCTGTAATCGGTGCAGCAGCGCCGCTATGTCGGTACCTGACAGCCCAGTAGTGTTATATTGATCTCTATTGTATCAGTGACCTAAGGATCACTGTTACAGAAAAGTGAAAAAAAAAAGGTGAAAAGCAAAAAAAAAAAAAAAAACACAGTAAAACACAAACACAAAAAATAAAATAAAAACACGTTCACTTTTCCCCTTTACAAGCGCCAATCGTCCCAAAAAAGATCAAGAACAGAGTAATCATATTTGGTATCAGTGCATGCGTAATGACCTACCTTATAACTCTGTCGTGTAACTTAAATTTAAATTAATTTAAAAGCGATCAAAAAGCCTTGTTCCCCAAAAACTGATACCAATAAAAACATCAACTCATTCCACAAAAAACAAGCCACAGAAAAATAAAGTTATGGCTCTCAGACTATGGAGATGCAAAAACGTATTTTCCTTTTTGAATATAAGTGTTTATTGTAAACATAACAATACAATCATCCTGATCGAATAAGTGTTTAGCATGTCATTTATACCGCATGATGACCGCTGTTAAAAAAAAAAACATTACCAGGAATGCTGTATTTTGTTCAAAACGCCTCACAAAAACCTTAATAAAAAGTGATCAAAGAATCACATGCACCTCATAATGGTATCACTAAAAACGCCAACCATTATCAGCTCTGTATACAGAAAAATAAAAAAGTTATGGGTATCAGACTATGACAACATAAAAATGCATTTCTATTGTGTAAAAGTAATAAAACATAAATAAAAATATGTCATTGCAATTGTACCAACCCCCATAGTAAAGTAATCCTGTCATTTATCCCGTAAGGCGAACACATTTTTTCCCACCCATTTTCATGGACCAAAATGCACAATACACCCCTAGATGAGTTCTATGAGGGGTGTTGAATCCAAATTGGGGCAACTTCTGGAAGGTTTCACTTGTGGTAATTTGAGGGCTTTGCAAATGCGATATGGCACCCACCAAAATCTGCAATCCAAAAGCCAAATAACACTCCATCATTTATACACCCTGCCATGCGCCCAAACAGCAGTTTACACCCATATATAGGGTATTGCCAATCTTGGAAGAAATTGCGTAATAAAATTTGGGGTGCTTTTTTTTTTTTCCAGGATTCTTTGTAAAAATTAAACATTTTCAGCTAAAATTGAAAATTGTTGTAAAATAAAATTCTTAATTTTAACAGCCTAACACTAAAAAAATTTGTGAAACACCTGTGGGGTCGATATACTCACTGCACCCCTGGATATATTCATTGATGGGTGTAGTTTCCAATATAGGGTCTTTTTGGGGTTGTTTATTAAGTTTTAGCACCTTAAGGTGTTCGCAAACCTGAAATGGCCCCTAAATAATATCGTAATGAAAATGAGACCCCAGAGTCTGGTAGGTGATCCTCCTACTCTGGGGCTTGTGTTTGAGCCAAATAGTGCACTAGGAACACATATGGGATATCTCTGAAAACATCAGAATCTGGGGAATCAATATTAAATTGCATTTCCCTGGTCTCATCTGCCGTGTTCTTGTGAATAACGGTATAAAAATTGAAAATCTGCAAAAAAAGTGATATTTTGAAATGTCACCTTCAACTTTAATTCCTGTGAAACACCTAATGGGTTAATAAACTTCCTAAATTATGTTTTGAATACTTTAACCCCTTAAGCCGAACGCCTGAAAAGTATTAATGACCAAACATTTTTTAAATTTTGGCCTCCTTGCGTTTAAACATTTGTAACTTTTTATTTTTTCCCAATGACGCAGTTGATGAGGCCTCGTTTATTTGGGCAATTGTACTTTTTAAGGGAATAGTTTAAATACACTTTTAAATAATTGCAGTATTTTTTTTTATTTTGTTTACAAATTTTTTTTTTTTTTTTTAATTTTTTTTTTACACCATTTAGATTTTACACTTTTAATTTTAAATTTAATTCTACAGTTTTTACGGTCGGTGGTACCAAATATGTGAGGTTTTTTTTGTGCGTAATTTATTACAATTATTTTTATTTAAAAATTTATTTTTATTTTTTTAATTTTTTTTTTTTATTCTTTTTTTTAAATTTTTATGGTTTTTTTTGTACTTTTTTTTGACCCCATGAAGGGAGAAATGTTTAACATTTTTTTTTTTTTTTTTTTTTTACACTTAGTAAGTATTAGCATATTCATAATCTAATAATGCTAATCGTGTCAGTCGACACACAGTGATTAGGACGCACCAGTGCATCCTAATCACTGGGTTTTTACACAACAACTCTGGGGGCCAGCTAGGTCCCCAGAGCGACTGTGCAGCCGGGGCCCTACTCTGTCGGGTGACCGGGGCGTTCCGATCACCCGACAGAGCAGGGGGTCCCTTGATTCGCTGCGGTAACGCCCCGCCGCAATCAAAGGGTTAAAGAAAGGGGTTGGGGAGGTTTCCTCCGTCCCCATGCCTGCAGGAATGCTCGGGGATGGGGGCTTGTAGTTCAGCCCCGATCCTAGCGCAGTGTGGCGCCGGGGCCGAAAACCCCGATGCTGCACGACGTCAAAAGACGTCGCTGCAGACGAACGCCCCCGCACCGGCCCCCGTCAAAAGACGGTGCGCGGTCGTTAAGGGGTTAAGGGGTGATTTTTTTAGATGAAGTCATTTATGGGGGATATCTAACGTACAGGCCAATCAAAGTCACGTCAGAGCTGGGCTGGACCGTAAAAAAATGTATACTGCAAATTTTCCTAAGAAAATTACTACTAAATTTCAAAGCCCCCTTATGTCATAAAAAAAAGACGTTTAAAAAATTATGCCAAACCCACAGTAGAAAATGGTAGATTTAGTTAAAACTCATTTTGTGGAATAATGTCTTACATGCAGAATTGTGAATTTTAAAATGGTAAATTTTTCACGTACTTTGATATTTTTCACAAATAGGGAAAACGTCAAAAAGTTTTCTCACACAAATGACACATCCAGATTTCAAAAATGGGGGGCTGTCAGGAAGGTCAAAACTGGCTTTGGTGGTAAGGTGTTAAGGAAATTTTTAATTATGACATTTAGTTTATCTGTTTAGTTTTCTTCTTTTCCCAGAGAAAACCATTAAGTTTTACAGAAGATTGTACAGTTTCCAACAAATTTTTGGCTACATACTTTGGGACACATTTAAAACAGAAATAATAACTTACCATGCATGGCCAAGATGTGCATGATCATAAACTGTTGGGCCACAGCTATACCTGAAAAAGTATAGAACATATAATGTTACCGTTTTGTTCAAATTTAAAAAAAAAAAAAAATCATATAGTACTATAAATGCATTTTCAGTAAGTACTCAATACTCATCTTCAAATATACTAAAAAGCACTAAAGCGATAAATGCCATGATATTTGGGATTATGTTACATGTAGGCTGAGGCAAAAGACAACCCCTATAAAGGAGTGGTTCTGCAGGTGGTGACCACAGACCATTTTTCTGTTCTCATCCTTTTTGACTGTTTTGGTCACTTTTGCATTTTGTCATTGCTCTGATGATTAGAGGTAACATGAGGCGGCGTCTACAATCCACAGACGTTGCTGAGATAGTGCAGCTCTTTCAGGATGGCACTTCAATGCGAACTGTGGAAGGAGGTTAGCTGGGTCAGTGCAGTGTCCATTCATGGAGCAGATACCAGGAGACAGGTTAATACACCAGGAGACGTGGAGGAGCCGTAGAAGGGCAACAACCTGGCAGCAGGACCGCTACCTCCTACTTTGTTCCAGGAGGAACAGTGCCGGAGCCCTGCAAAATGACCTCCAGCAGGGCACTAATATCCATGTGTCTGCTCAAACTGTCAGAAGCAGACTCCATGCAGGTGGTATAAGGGCCCGTGCAGGACGATTGACATTTACTAGAGAACACCAAGGTTGGCAGATTCCACATTGACACCCTGTGCTCTTCACGGATTAGAGCAGATTCACACTGAGCACACGTGACAGAGTCTGGAGATGCTATGGAGAACGTTCTGCTGCCTACAACATCCTCCAGCATAACCGGTTCGGCAGTGGGTCAGTAATGGTGTGGGGAGGCAATTCTTTGGAGGGCCACACATGTGCTAGCCAGCAGTACCCTGACTGCCATTAGATACCAGGACTAGATCCTCAGACCCATTGTGAGACCATATGGGGGTACAGTGGTCACTGGGTTCCTTCTGATGCATGACGATGCTTGGCCTCATGTGACTGATGGGTGTCAGCAGGTCTTGCATGATGAAGGCATTGATACTATGAACTATATAGCCCGCTCCCCACACCTGCATCCAATTGAGCACATCTGGGATTTCATGTCTCGTTCCATCCACCAACGCCACACTGCACCACAGACTGTCCAGGAGTTCCCCGATGTTTTAACCCCGGTCTGGGGGAGACCCCTCAAAAGTACATCCATGGGTCCAGGAGCATCCCCAGGGAGGTCGTACAGGAAAAGGAGCCACACACACGAAGCCCTTTCCTTGTCCTGAGGTATTCCATAATTTGGATAAACGTAAAATTGTTTTTAGTAAACTCCAAATCCGACCCGGGGGATATTAATTTTGATTTTCATTGATCATTTTTATGTTTTATTGTTCTCAACGCATTCCACTATGTAATGAATAAACAATTGCAAGCGGAATATTTCATTCAATGAGATCTAGGAAGTTGTTCCCTTTATTTTTTTGAGCAGTATATGTATAGTTGCATTATAGTAGTAGATGTAGCTACAGCAGGCCTACACAAAAAAGTCCCCCAAAACAATTCTCCCAATTGGGCGGGTTTTAAACCTAGGGATATATTGGGATCAAGGTCACAAGTGTTTATGTGAAAATGAAGAATGTTCTAAATACCTGGACTAAACATTGCATGGTAGTGTAGATACTAAACCATTAGAAGACAGGTAGATCATATGGAAAATAATCCTTAAAAGGGTTTTCTCAGCACAATGATTAGCTTTATGTAGGCAAAGATAAATAAAGACTATTACCAAATACATTGCTGCTCTGATTTTACTTCCTGCTTATGCATATGATCCATTGGTTACCAACCATCTTTCTACTCTTATTGCACCAGCAGCCCTGTCTGAACACGGCAACTTCATTCTCTGCTGTGTCCTATCAGCAGTCCAGGAGTTTGTTTATTTTTTCTTACGGACAAACTAACTCTTTAGAGCTCTGTAGCCTTCTCCCTTTCTGTTAAAGCCCATCCAACACTAATGTCTCTCCAACATACTTAGCTAGGAATAGCAGAGCTGATACGTCAATCACTGCTGTAATACCAACCACAGCTTTATCAGGAAGTGGGAGCCTTAAGCTAGCTGTAAAGAGCAGCATGGCAAGAACATCCCTTTAAGCAAATTGATAGTTTTATTATTGGTCCCTTCTTCCAGGTACGTGGTGGCCAAAAGTATTGGCACCCCTGCAATTCTGTAGAAATATCAGTTCTTCCTAAAAATTTATTGCAATCACAAATTTTTGGTATTAAAATTTATTTTTTATTTTGTTGAAATAAAAAAAAACACAAAACAAATGAACAAAATAAATCATTGATCATTTCCCAAAAACTTCAAAAAGGGGCCCGGACAACGTATTGGAAACCCTCACCTAATATTTGGTAGCAACCTTTAGCCACAATAACTCAAACAACCACTTTGGTAAATAAAGAGTTTCTTACAATGCTCTGCGGAATTTTAGACCATTCTTTTTTGGGCAAAGCTCCAGGTCCCTGAGATTTGAAGGGTCCCTTTCCCCCAAACTCCCTTTTGAGATCTCCCACGGTGTTCATGGGATTCAGGTCTGGACCTTTGCTGGCCACTTTAAAAATTCCAGTGTTTTTTCTCAAACCCATTTCTAGTGTTTTTCGAAGTGTGTTTTGGGTCATGTCCTGCGGGAAGCCCATGACCCTGAGGGAGCCCCAGTTTTCTCACACGGGGCCCACTTATGCTGCAAAATTTTTTTGGGTAGCCCCAGACTTCATAATGCCACACCGGAAAGCAGTCCGTCCCGAGGCAGCAAGATCCGAAAACATCAGGGAACCTCCGCCATTTTTGACTGTGGACCGGTTTTCTTTTCTTTGAATGCCTTTTTTTTTTTCCGTAAACTTATGTTGATGCCTTTCCCAAAAAGTCTACTTTTGTTCACTGAAAGAACATTCTTCCAAAAACGTTTTAGGCTTTCTCGGTAAGTTTGGGCAAATCCACCCGGCTTTTTTATGTCTCGGGGTAAGAAGGGGGTCTTCCTGGGGATCCACCATACGTCCCTTTTATTCAGAGCCACGGATAGTCGGGGTTACATGTTGTTCACCGGGTGCAGGGGAGCTTGAACTTGTTTGGATGTTATCGAGGGGTTTTTCCACCATTCGCACAATCTTTTCGTTTTAAATTCTTTCAATTTTTCTTTTCCGTCCAATCTAGGGGGGTTAGCACAGTGCCCGGGGGTTTACATCAGGGAGGTTAGCCACAGTGCCATGGGCTTTACATTAGGGAGGTTAGCCACAGTGCATGGGCTTTACATCTAGGGAGGTTAGCCACAGTGCCATGGCTTTAAAACTTCTTGATGGCACTGCGCACGGTGGACACAGGAACATTCAGGTCTTGGAGGATGGATTGTGCCTTGAGTTGCTCATGCATTCTCTTTGGTCTTCTTTCTTTTCTCCATGCTAATGGGGGTACACACAAGGACACAGGACAGAGTTGAGGTCAACTTTAATCCATGTCAAAACTGAGCTGCAAGTGTGATTTAGTTATTGCCGAACACCTGTTAGCTGCCCAAGGTAAGTTACAGGTGGCTGGTAATTACACAAATTAGAGAAGCATCACATGATTTTTTAACGTGCCCAATACTTTTGTCCACCCCCTTTTTTATGTTTGGTGTGGAATTATATCCATTTGGCTTTTGACAATTCTATTTGTGGTTTTCATTGAAGACAAATTAATGAAGATAATCATACCAAAGAATTTGTTGATTGCAATCATTTTCAGGAAGAAACTGAGTATTATCTGACAGAATTGCAGGGGTGCCAATACTTTTGGCCACCACTGTATGTAGTCCATCCCCCACAATATTTAGTCCAGGCATTTAGCGCTTTCTCCAGTTTCATGGAATGGACAGCATAATCTTTGATTCTAATGCATTACTGTGGTTTTATGTATTAATACGGCTCCTTACGGTACTGTTGTTACATATTCAATTGATTTCACACATTGCTCCAGCATTTACATTTATACTGTGCTTTCTCGCCTAGAGACGGCTTGTGCTTATTTATTCTATGTATTTTGCTGGACTTCACTGTTTAATAAAGAACCTCAGGACGGAAACACCACATCTATTGCCTTAAAGGGGATGTATCGCTTCCTTACTTTGGCTGATTCACACTGCTCTTAGCTTCTCAACTCTGTGAATGCAGGGGCGTTTCTTCCCCTCCCGTTGGATGACTTTCATCCCCCCCCGTCCCCACTTTTGGGCTGGCTGAGACTCCCCCCCTCCCTTCTGAGTCCACATATCAACTGTGTCTTCCTATAGTCTTATTTTATAAAGAGCTGTTATACATACCACTAGGCTGCATCAATCTAATCTGAGCACTGATCTCCTTCACAGCTGGAGATGTTATTACAGCTTTCTGAAGACGCACAGATCTGGGTATGCAGGAGAGTTAGGCACAGGGACAAAAACTGTATGTTTTATCATTGGTACAATCTGCTGCAGTCTGTTTCTGCTAGGTGTGGAGACAGAAAATGCTATGGCCCTAACTCTGAGTCAGGGAGACACAGCTCCGTGAATAGACAGGGGCTGTACAGAATAGATAGATTAAATGAGCTCCCAGCTAGTGAATTGCAGGAGGAGGGTTTAGACCCACACTGGATGATCAGTTCTGGTAAATAAAAACACCAAGATAGGGGACCCCCCCACTGTGGAACAAGGCAGCTTGCTAATGACATCCAAATTGCAAAGTTGCTTGTTTTCACTGTCCCCTTATTCTGAAGACCATTTAATGAAACGATAACACCCCTTTAAATATATCAAAACTTCTAGAATGTAAACAGTTTGTTAAGGTTGTCCGGGCTATTTATTTATTTAAGCTACTGATGCAATAATATAATCACAATTCTGAGGTCACGTGCTATTTGCAACAACCGGGAGCAAACAGTCGCCAGCAGTGTCAACATTGTAAGGGTAGGTTCACACAACAGCTTTTTCCACGCTGACAGTGTCAGAAAAAGCCTCGATTCCTCAATGAAAATTCCGCATTTGTCAGTGTGGAATTTCAGCGAGGAAATGGCCCAGAACACACTAGGTGGATTTCTGCCTTGAGCACTTTATCATTATTGAGATTCTTTGATGGTGCAGACATTACGCACCGAAGGATACTCGTGTAAAATCAGCATTGTCTAAACTACATAAATCACTTTACACTCAGATTGTATGTGGAGTCTGGATGAGGAATCCACACCCAGAATCAGTGTCCAAACCCGTTGTGTAAACCTGGCCTAAGGGTATGTTCACATGTCATTTTCTGGGCCGTATTTTACCATGTTTAGCAGCCCAAAATCAGCCTCAGACAAGCTTCAAATCTTTCTACATTGAATATAATGTAAAATATGACTTGTCATTCACCTGAAGCGTATTAAGGCGTTTTTCACTCTTAAAATCCCCACAGGAAACAATGGGGATAAGATTTTTCAAAATACGCTTTAAAATATGCCTCTAATCAGGCAATTTTTTAAGCAGATTTGTACGCTGATTTGTAAGCAGAAACTTAGGGTATGTTCACACGGCTTATTGCGGCGCATATAGTATGCGCCACAATACGCCGTGTGTTTTGGAACCACGCGCGTAATTCTAAAGTTTGCATATATTTACTTTTTTCTCATAATCGGGCATATATTGCACCAGTTTCAAGCACAATTACACTGAGAGGAAAGGCATTCAGACTTACCAGCATTTACAAAATGCCATGCACTGCTAGGCTCACATCTGCGTCAGAAGTTACATAAAACATTACTGAAATAATAGCGCATGACGGACACTAGGATGCAAACGCAACGGACCCCAATGGTGTCCATCAGGCACTGTTGGTGTCCATCATTTAATGGACCTCTGACACAGATGTGAATCTAGGCTAATAGAAATAGGTTGGCATGGATTTCCACACACATGCAGTGCAACTTATTTCTAAATAATAGCTACCATACACAGTCCCCCCAATGTAGAAACCCAAGTACCTCACGCCTCACCATTTTTTAAGAGATCAAGAAAGTCCCTAGCATCAAATTGGTGGGTCCCTAAATAACAGTTACCACTGTGGTACTGCACTACAACTTGTAAAATCTGTTTTAAAGGAAATAGGGACATGCCACTATTCACATTACAAATTGGTACATCGCTCAGAGGTACACCAGTATGATTAAATGGGTTATCTCATTTGTTACATCCAAAAGAGGGGCAGAGCTTCCATCCCCTTTTCCCCATAACCCTTTGGGATATCAGATGCTTCGTGGGTGAAAAAAGGCCCTTTTCAAATTCTCCAACACCTATATAGGTGCCTCCCTAAGGAAAGTTTTCCTTTATGGGATCTCAGAAAGCACCCCTTATCCATACCCATTTTCACTCAAAACCCCCTTGGGGGGGCCGTTCACACATCACGTGCAAATACCGTGGGATATCCCGACGGATGTGCATGTTTTTGTGGCCGTGCACCGGCCACGGGGGGTGGTTTTTTTTTGGGGGGTTTTCCCCGCACTTTCGGAAATAGCATTTCCCCCTTCACATAAACTGTTCATTATTTTTGGGCGGAAGAATGAACATGTTGAATGTTTCTCGGACCGCCAGCAGTCTAAGATACCATCGGCGGAAATTCTGTGCAGTGGGGACCGCGCACGGTTTTCCTGTGGTCATTTCAAAGTGCACCTGGTTTACAGCGTTTTAAAAACCCGAAAACGCTTAAAACCGGGTGAAAACCTATGCCGTAGGGACAAGCCCTAACAGGCAGAACAGAGATGCTCAATGGAAGTGCTGTTCCGGTGCTGTTCCAGCCATGTATTAGGCTGAATTCACACTGTGGTTCAGCTGTATGTCACAGCAATCCATAAAAAGATATTGACTTATTTCACAATGGATCCATCAGAAACTACAGAGCAAATGTTGTCCATAGACCAACATGGACCCAGTTTTATGTGTATCAATGTCAAGTCATAGTTTACAGACTCCTATGGCTCAGCCACATTATCAATATGAACAGCTGCTCCCTGTGACATACAGCTAAAACACAGCGTGAATAGGACCTTATGTGGGCGGGCATTCTTTGGAATGGCCACCATGTAATACGACACTTCCCTGCAGCGGCCATTGCAGGAATAACACCCGACTGGCCAAGGCTAGAGATTTTATTTTTGGGAAGTAGAGCCATGATGCCAACGGTAAACTACGTGACTGCTGAAGCCAATGATTGCTGCAATCAAGTGCCAACCTCTAGTGACTGGCAGAGCTTTTAGGGCCCGTTTACACGGCACAGGACAAATACGGGTCGGTTTATCCGACCGGTATTTGTAATGTTTTCGTGCTGTGTACACGGCCGTGGGGGGGACAGCTTTTGTCCGCAATTAGCGGAGAAAAGCCCTCCCCCTTCACATAGACATATTCATATTCCATCCGAAAACCGGACAGAAGAATGAACATGCTCAATGTTTTTGGGACAGCCGGCGGTCGAAAAACCGCCAGGCGGAAAACCCGTGCAGTGGGGACCGCTGCATGGATTTTCCTATGCTGTATTGCTGGGGGTTTAAAGAGTGGTGTACAGGTCTTTTTTTTATTTGGTTACTCTTTCATTTTCACTGTATTAGATGGACAACCACATTGGGGGTTGTCCTTTACTTTTAATAAAGGCTCTGTTGGTTTGGAGGATGGCAGGCTCAAACGTGTCCACAAGGGAGGATGAGACAACCCTGATAGGTCCCTGGGTATGGTTAAAAAAGGCAGAAAGCAAGATACATGATCAGTGGATGTAGGGTTGGCCCCAGGCAACCCAATCGAACACTGGAGAGAATGGATTAAAAGTAGGAGACAAAACTTAAAGGGTTGTTCTGACACTACAATATGCTTGTTAGCCCATAGGGGCCTGATTAAAAAACAACAGGAAAACTTACGTCCTAAGCGCTCTTGTTTTCTGAGTTTGTCTCGGTGGTCACAGCACATGACTTTCCTGTTGGCTCTTGACATGACCTCTGCAGCCACAGGTGGTATATCCAATATATGAGTATGCAGCCTGTGATTGGCTGCAGCAGTCATGTGAGAATGAACGGAAAAGCCATCTGCCGGGATCACCGGGACGGCTGCAGCGATGGAACTGGAGGGTTTACACAGCAAGTTTTCTCTTATTTTGTTATCGTGCACCAATGGACTAACGAGCATTTACCAAACTTGGATGACATCACATGACACTGCCGCCAATTACTGGTCTCCCCAGTCAGGTGCCATTCATACAAGAGACTGTTGAGACCAATGATTGGCTGTTGTGTCACGTGATGTCCTCAACAGGGACACTTGGACATGAGATGGAGTGGGCTTCACAAGTAACACCATGGTGGTGGGATCCTGGTACCGTGGCCAGTCCTTAGACTTCTTTGGGGAAACAGTCCTAGTTGGTCTACTTTTGCCCTATTTATTGAATGTATGCCACTTCTATATCGGACACAAAAGCGCTGTCTACCAGTGTGCAGTATTGATATAAAGGAAAAAGTCCAATGAGGACTACATGTGTCCTGCTGAAGTCCGAGGCCCGTCCGTCTGGACACATTGTCACGGTATCACAACGGACACCACGAACGTGGTGTAGAGACCAGATGTGATCGGGGCCTGTTTGGTTATATTTCTAACTCCCTCCAGTTGCAGAGTCTTTATTTATACATAGCAGACACCCCCTTTAAGCACAGCAGAGGTCTGTCACATGTTCTTGTGCCGGTTTTCAGCCTCTGGGAGTAAACAAGAATGACTCCATTCACTGATCGCAAACCTATCCATTGACTGTTTCTGTTCCCAGCTCTGCCCTCATCTGAGGTTGGTGACTACTATAGCTGTGTCCAGCAACAACACGAAGCCCCAGAGCTGCTCCCCCCACCCCGCACACAGAACACGTCTGACCATGTCGCTAGCGTCGGTCTGTGCAGCGTGAGCTCTTCCTTCCTTCTAGTCAGGCTGTTGTACACGTGTATTCCCGTGTCATATCCACTAGGGGGCGCCCAGTGCCCAGCGGTACATAAGCCGGCCCGTCCAATCACTCCCGGGAGCAGCCTGCAGCCGCACCGCACTAGGCTCTGCATCTCCGCGCCTGGAGCCCTCGCCTCGTCAGCAGTGCAGTAAATGAGAGCCTAATAGCTGCAGCGCTGTCACCGGCTCCACATGCACTGCCACAAGCCAACCTCCCTGTATCAGGCCGAGCCTCTTCCTCTGCTCCGCCCACTGTTAACCTTCCGTCTGCTGAAGAGCGGCAAACAGTGCAGCGCAGCATCTAACTGCAGCGAGAGACTGGGAAGCTGTTCCCTGACAGGATTCTGTAGTACAGCGCGGGCCGGGCTGCAGCATCCGCTGTCCTTCTATATACTGGACTGTGCTTGTTTACCACAGAGCTCTACAGAACACGGGGCCGCGCTGGGATAAGCTCCTCCTGACTACACACAGACTACAGCCTGCCCACACTGTGACTACAGCTCTATACAGACTACATCCTGCTGACACCGTAACTACAGCTCTATACAGACTACAGCCTGCTGACACTAACTACAGCTCTGCAGAGATACACAGAACACAACCTGCCCACACTGTAATTACTGCTCCGCACAGATACACAGACTACAGCCTGCCCACACTGTAATTACTGCTCTACAGAGATACCCAGAACACAAACTGCCCACACTGTAACTACAGCTCCACACAGACACATCACACAGACTACAGCCTGCCCACACTGTAACTACTGCTCTACAGAGATACACAACACAACCTGCCCACATTGTAATTACTGCTCCACACAGGACACAGACTACAGTACAGCCTGCCCACACTGTAACTACTGCTCTACACAGGACACAGACTACAGGCTGCCCACACTGTAACTACTGCTCTACACAGGACACAGACTACAGCCTGCCCACACTGTAACTACTGCTCTACACAGGACACAGACTACAGGCTGCCCACACTGTAACTACTGCTCTACACAGGACACAGACTACAGGCTGCCCACACTGTAACTACTGCTCTACACAGGACACAGACTTCAGGCTGCCCACACTGTAACTACTGCTCTACACAGGACACAGACTACAGCCTGCCCACACTGTAACTACTGCTCTACACAGGACACAGACTACAGCCTGCCCACACTGTAACTACTGCTCTACACAGGACACAGACTACAGGCTGCCCACACTGTAACTACAGAGATACACAGACTACAGCCTGCTGACACTAACTACGGCTCTACAGAGACACAGAACACAACCTGCCCACAATGTAATTACTGCTCCGCACAGATACACAGACTACAGCCTGCCCACACTGTAACTACTGCTGTACATATGACACAGACTACAGGCTGCCCACACTGTAACTACTGCTCTACACAGGACACAGACTACAGCCTGCCCACACTGTAACTACAGCTCTAATAGGACACAGATACAGCCTGCCCAAACTAAAAATATGATTACAGGAAAACCAGATACAGCCGGCCCCACCTGTAATACGGTTAACAGATACGCCTGCTGAACAAACTACGGCCTACAGAGAAAAATCCCACACCTCCCCAAGTGTAATTAGCCCCGCACAGATACACAGATACACCCCGCCACACTGTAATACTGCTGTACACGGAAAGACTCAGGGCCCACACTGTAACTACAGTTTTACACAATACAAGAACAAACCCTGCCCCACTGTAATTATGCCCCGCACAGTACACAGACTAAACCCTCCCCACATGTAATTATGCTTACAGAGATACACAGAAAAAACCTCCACACTGTAACTAAGCTCCGCAGGACACATACACACACTACGCGCCCACCTTAATTAAGTTTACGAGATAAAAACCAACCCCCCCACACTGTAACTAAGCTCTACGGATAAAAAACACAACTCCCCCTTTGAATTATGCCCCACACAGGACCGGGACTACAGTACCCCTCCCCACACTGTAAAAATGTTTACACAGGCAGAACAGGCGCCACACTGTAACTAAGGATAAAAGACTACAGCCTGCTGCATAACTGGCTTACAGGCACAGAACACAACCTGCCCAAATGAATTGTGCTCCCCACAGATCAAAGACTACAGCCTGCCAAAAGTAATTATGCTGTCCGGGGAACAGTACCCCTCCCCAACTGAAATATGCTGTACACGGACACAGATACAGGCGCCCACACTGTAACTCTGCCTAATTTAGGACAAGATCGCTGCCCACACTGTAACTACAGAGATACACAGATCAGGTCCCCACACTGAACTACTGCTCGAACAGAATACGGCTGCCCCAGAAAATATGCTTCACAGGAAAAAGACTACGGTGCCCAACTGTAATACTGTTAACAGGACAAGACTAAGGTGCCCCCCTGTAATCGCTTTCCCAGGACACAGATACAGGGGGCCAATGTAATATGCTCACACAGGACACAGACTAACCCTGCCCCATGAAAAATACTGCTCTAATAGGACACAGACTACACCCTGCCCCACTAAACTCAGAGATCACAGATACACCCTGCTGACACTAACTGGTCAAAGAGACAAGAAAACCTGCCCACAATGTAATTACTGCCCCGCACAGTACAAAGCACCCCTGCCCCCCTGTAATACTGTGTAATATGCAAGATACAGGCTGCCCACATGTAACTATGCTGTACACAGGACCCCAGATACAGCCTCCCCACCTGTAACTTGCCTACTGGCACAGATAAGCCTGCCCACATTAATATTCTCAAAGGAACAGACTAAGCCGGGCCCCAACTGTAAAACAGAGATAACGGGGAAAAAGCTGCTGACCTAATGGGCTCTACAGAGACACGTAACAACCTGCCAAATGTTTTATGTTCCAAGATCACGTACACCCTCCCCCAAACTGTAACTACGCGTACCAGGACCAGATAAGGCTGCCACACTGTAACTAAGCTTAAAAGATACACAGAACCAACCTGCCCACACTGTAATTTGCCCCGCACAGTAACAGTACAGTCCCACGTATTACTGCTTACAGGTTCCCAGAACACAAAGCCCCACTGTAATAAGCCCACAAGACAATACACGATTCACCCTGCCCACACTTTTAATCGCTTACGAGATAACAACAAAACCTCCCCAAAAATTGTAATTATGCTCCACACGGACAAGATAAGTACAGCCTGCCACACTGTAAATATGCTCTACAAGGAAAAGATCAGGCTGCCCACACTGTAATACTGTTAACGGAAAAGATAAGGTCCCCAACTGTAACTATCTCTCACAGGAAAGATACAGGTGCCCACGTAAACGCTCTAACAGGACACAGATTGGGCTCCCCACCTGTAATAGAGTAACAGATACAGCCGGCATAACACGGCTTACAGGAGAACGAACAAACCTCCCAAAATGTAATTACGGGCCCGACAGATACAGATACGCTCCCCCACCGTAACTATGCTGTAAAAGGGACCAATACAGCCTGCCCCACTGTAACTACTGCTGTTACCAGGAACAGATAAGGCTGCCCCATGAAAACTACTGTTTTTTACAAAAACGTTAGGTGCCCACACTGTAACTACTGCCTAACAGGCAAGCAACAGGTCCCCACCCCTGTAACTACAGGATGCACAGACTACAGCTGGCCATAAAGGCCTACAGGACACAAAAACACAACCCCCCAAATGAATTTACTGCCCCCCACAGTTAAAGCTACACCCTCCCCACCTGAAAATACTGCTGTCACAGGACCAGACTACAGCCTGCCCACATGTAACTATGCTGTAACAGGCAAGACTACAGGCTCCCCACACTGTAACTATGTCTACCAGGCACAGCTACAGCTGCCCACACGTAAAAATTCCTCACGGACAAGCTACCCCTGCCCACCGTAACTATGTGTCCCACAGGAAAAGACTACACCCTGCCCACACTGTAACTACTGCCAAACCCAGGACACAGACTACAGCCTGCCCCACTGTACTACAGAGTACAGACTACAGCCTGCGACACTAATAGGGTCTAAGAGAAAGAACAAAACCCTGCCCAAATGTAATTACTGCTCCGCACAGATACACAGACTACAGCCTGACACTGTAACTATGCTGTACAAGGACACAGGTAAGCCCCCCACACTGTAACTATGCGAAACCCAGGACACAGACTAAGCCTCCCCACACTGTAATACTGCTGAAACCAGGCACAGTAAGGTCCCACATGAAACTTGCTTACACAGGAAAAAGACTACGGTGCCCAAAATGTAAAAAGCTCTACAAGGACAAGACTACGCCTGCCCCACTGAAAATATGCTTAAAGGACACGCTAAGTGCCCACACTGTAATAAGAGATACACGATACAGCCTGTGACCAATAGGCTTACGGGAACAGAACACAAGCCACAATGTAATTAGGGCTCCGCAAGTACACAGACTACAGCCTGCCCACACTGTAATATGCTCTACACAGGACACGACTACAGCCTGCCCACATTGTAATAGCTCTACACAGGACCGGACTACCGGGCCTGCCACACTGTACTACAGGATACACAGATACGCCTGCTGACATTTAACACGGTCTACAAGAACAGAACAAAACCCTGCCCACAATGTAATTACTGCTGCACAGATACACAAACTACAGCTGCCCCCCGTAACTACTGTGTACACAGGCACAGAATACAGCCTGCCACACTGTAATACTGCTCTACCCCAGGACACAGACTACAGCCTGCCCACACTGTAACTACTGCTCTACACAGGACACAGACTACAGCCTGCCCACACTGTAACTACTGCTCTACACAGGACCCAGACTACAGCCTGCCCACACTGTAACTACAGAGATACACAGACTACAGCCTGCTGACACTAACTACGGCTCTACAGAGACACAGAACACAACCTGCCCACAATGTAATTACTGCTCCGCACAGATACACAGACTACAGCCTGCCCACACTGTAATTACTGCTGTACACAGGACACAGACTACAGCCTGCCCACACTGTAACTACTGCTCTACACAGGACACAGACTACAGGCTGCCCACACTGTAACATCGCTTACACAGGACACAGACTACAGCCTGCCCACACTGTAACTACTGCTCTACACAGGACCCAGACTACAGCCTGCCCACACTGTAACTACAGAGATACACAGACTACAGCCTGCTGACACTGTAGCTACAGCTCTACAGAGATACACAGAACACAACCTGCCCACACTGTAACCACATCTATACACAGGACACAGAGCACAGCAATGAAATTACTGCTCCGCACAGATACACAGACTACAGCCTGACTACACTGTAACTACTGCTGTACACAGGATACAGACTGCCCACACTGTAACCGCAGCTCTACACAGGACACAGACTACAACCTGCCCACACTGTAACTACAGCTCTACACAGGAGACAGACTACAGCCTGCCCACACTGTAACTACAGAGATACACAGAACACAGCCTGCCCACACTGTAATTACAGCTCCGCACAAATACACATCACACAGACTACAGCCTGCCCATGCGGTAACCACAGATCTACACATCACACAGACTACAGCCTGCCCACACTGTATCCACAGCTCTACACATCACACAGACTACAGCCTGCCCACACTGTATCCACAGCTCTACACAGGACACAGACTACAGCCTGCCCACACTGTAACTACAGCTCTACAGAGATACACAGAACACAACCTGCCCACACTGTAATTACTGCTCCGCAAAGATACAGACTACAGCCTGCCCACACTGTAACCACAGCTCTAGAAAGGACACAGACTACAGCCTGCCACACTGTAACTCCCAGCTTACGAGGATACACAGATACAGTCCTGCCACCTGTAACTACTGCTCCACACATCACACAGACTACAGCCTGCCCACACTGTATCCACAGCTCTACACAGGACACAGACTACAGCCTGCCCACACTAACCACAGCTCTACACAGGACACAGACTACAGCCTGCCCACACTGTATCCACAGCTCTACACAGGACACAGACTACAGCCTGCCCACACTGTAACTACAGCTCTACACAGGACACAGACTACAGCCTGCCCACACTGTAACCACAGCTCTACACAGGACACAGACTACAGCCTGCCCACACTGTAACCACAGCTCTACACAGACTACAGCCTGCCCACACTATACCTACAGCTCTACACAGACAACAGCCTGCCCACAATGTATACCAGACAGCTCTAGCCACAGTATACACACAAACAGACTACAGCCTGCCACACTGTAACTACAGCTCTACACATCACACAGACTACAGCCTGCCCACACTGTAACCACAGCTCTACACAGGACACAGACTACAACCTGCCAACAATGTAACTACTGCTCCGCACAGACACACAGACTACAGCCTGCCCACACTGTAACTACTGCTGTAAACAGGACACAACTTGCCCACACTGTATCCACAGCTCTACAGAGATATACATCACACAGACTACAGCTTGCCCACACTGTATCCAAAGCTCTACACACAGGACACAGACTACAGCCTGCCCACAGTGTAACCACAGCGCTACACAGGACACAGACTACAGCCTGCCCACAGTGTAACCACAGCGCTACACAGGACACAGACTACAGCCTGCCCACAGTGTAACCACAGTGCTACACAGGACACAGACTACAGCCTGCCCACAGTGTAACCACAGCGCTACACAGGACACAGACTACAGCCTGCCCACACTGTAACTACTGCTCCACACATCACACAGACTACAGCCTGCCCACAGTGTAACCACAGCGCTACACAGGACACAGACTACAGCCTGCCCACACTGTAACCACAGCGCTACACAGGAAACAGACTACAGCCTGCCCACACTAACCACAGCTCTACACATCACACAGATTACAGCCTGCCCACACTGTAACCACAGCGCTACACAGGACACAGACTACAGCCTGCCCACACTAACCACAGCTCTACACATCACACAGATTATAGCCTGCCCACACTGTAACCACAGCTCTACACATCACACAAACTACAGCCTGCTCACACTGTAAATATAGCTCTACACAGGACACAGACTACAGCCAGCCAACACTGTAACCACAGTTCTACACAGGACACAGACTACAGCCACCCAACACTGTAACCACAGCTCTACACACACTACAGCCTGCCCACACTATAACTACAGCTCTACACAGATACACATCACACACACAACACAACCTGTCAACACTGTAACTACAGCTCTACACAGGATACAGACTATAGCCTGCCCACACTGTAACTACAGCTCTACACAGATACACATCACACAGACTACAGCCTGCCCACACTGTAACTACAGCTCTACACAGATACACATCACACAGACTATAGCCTGTCCACACTGTATCCACAGCTCTACACAGGACACAGACTACAGCCTGCCCACACTGTAACTACAGCTCTACACAGGACACATCACACAGAACACAACCTGCCCACAATGTAATTACTGCTCTGCACAGATACACAGACTACAGCCTGCCCACACTGTAACTACTGCTGTACACAGGACACAGACTACAGCCTGCCCACACTGTAACTACTGCTGTACACAGGACACAGACTATAGCTTGCCCAAACTGTATTGACAGCTCTACACAGGACACAGAATACAGCCTGCCCACGCTGTAACTACAGCTCTACACAGAACACAACCTGCTCACACTGTATCCACAGCTCTACACAGGACACAGACTACAGCCTGCCCACACTGTAACTACAGCTCTACAGAGATACACAGAACACAACCTGCCCACACTGTAATTACTGCTCCGCAAAGATACAGACTACAGCCTGCCCACACTGTAACCACAGCTCTAGAAAGGACACAGACTACAGCCTGCCCACACTGTAACTACAGCTCTACAGAGATACACAGACTACAGCCTGCCCACACTAACTACAACTCTACACAGATACACATCACACAGACTACAGCTTGCCCACACTGTAACTACTGCTCCACACATCACACAGACTACAGCCTGCCCACACTGTATACACAGCTCTACACAGGACACAGACTACAGCCTGCCCACACTAACCACAGCTCTACACAGGACACAGACTACAGCCTGCCCACAGTGTAACCACAGTGCTACACAGGACACAGACTACAGCCTGCCCACACTGTATCCACAGCTCTACACAGGACACAGACTACAGCCTGCCCACACTGTAACTATAGCTCTACACAGATACACATCACACAGACTACAGCCTGCCCACACTGTATCCACAGCTCTACACAGGACACAGACTACAGCCTGTCCACACTCTAACCACAGCTCTACACAGGACACAGACTACAGGCTGCCCACTCTGTATCCACAGCTCTACACAGGAGACAGACTACAGCCTGCCCACACTGTATCCACAGCTCTACACAGGAGACAGACTACAGCCTGCCCACACTGTAACCACAGCTCTACACAGACTACAGCCTGACCACACTGTAACCACAGCTCTACACAGACTACAGCCTGACCACAATGTAACCACAGCTCTACACAGATACACATCATACAGACTACAGCCTGCCCACACTGTAACCACAGCTCTACACATCACACAGACTACAGCCTGCCCACACTGTAACCACAGCTCTACACACAGGACACAGACTACAACCTGCCCACAATGTAACTACTGCTCCGCACAGACACACAGACTACAGCCTGCCCACACTGTAACTACTGCTGTACACAGGACACAACCTGCCCACACTGTATCCACAGCTCTACAGAGATATACATCACACAGACTACAGCCTGCCCACACTGTACCTACAGCTCTACACACAGGACACAGACTACAGCCTGCCCACACTATAACTACAGCTCTACACAGATACACATCAAACAGAACACAACCTGCCCACACTGTAACCACAGCTCTACACAGACTACAGCCTGCCCACACTATAACTACAGCTCTACACAGATACACATCACACAGACTACAGCCTGCCCACACTGTAACTACTGCTCCACACATCACCCAGACTACAGCGATGCCAACTGTATCTACAGCCCTAGCACAGGACACAGAACTACAAACCACACAGCCGCCCACACAAACCCCATCCACTACACAGGACACAGACTACCCCTGCTCCACACTGTAACCACAGCTCTAATCAACAGGACACCGACTAACAGCCTTCCCCACACAGTAACTAAAGCTCTACACAGATAACACAACACACAGTACTACAGCTCTGCCCCACATGTATCCACAGCTCTACACAGTACTACAGACACAGCCTGTCACACTCTAACCACAGTACTCTACACCGGAGACACTGAAACTACAGGCTGCCCACTCTGTATCTACAGCTCTACACAGGAGACAGACTACTAGCCTGCCCACAACTGTTTCCACAGCACTACACAGGAGGGGGGGGGGGGGGACGGGAGACCTACATGTCCTGCCCATGACTGTAACCAAGCGCTACACAGAGACAGACTACAGCCTGCGCCACAACCTGTATCCACAGCTCTACACAGGCACAGACTACAAACTGCCCAACGGGGGGACTGTAAAACGCTATCAGCTCTAACTACAGATGCTACACTATCATCAGACCTACAGCCTGCCCACACTGTATCCGCAGCACTAAAAGTACACAGACTACACACCTGCCTGCCCACACACCCCACAATGTAACCACAGCTCTACACAGATACACATCATACAGACTACAGCCTGCCCACTCTGTATCCGCAGCTCTATACAGGACACAGACTACAGCCTGCCCACACTGTATCCACAGCTCTACACAGGACACAGACTTTAGCCTACCCACTCTGTATCCACAGCTCTACACAGGACAAAGACTACAGCCTGCCCACACTGTAACTATAGCTCTACCCAGATACACATGACACAGACTACAGCCTGTATAAATAGTATATCTGCCACTTACTATCCTTAAGTTCCCCAGTGAGGTAGCTGATGGGTTCTCCAATACCCACACATACAGATACGATATGAAATCTTAAGCCTCCATTGTAATTAAAAATTTTATTTGTGTATTGTTCCGAACACAATTTGTGTATTAAAACAATAAAGCATTATCAAAAACAGATTATAAAGGGATACTTAAGTTCTTATCGTTGTGGCTCCAGCTGTGCCGTTCACATCAGTCCCTACACAAGACTTTTCACCCAAAAAGGGTTTGAGAGGAGACGCCAAGAGACCGGGCGGTCAGCGTCCACACCTGTAGAACGACGTTTCTAGGATAAAAGCCCTTCCTCTTCATATTCACTTGTTCATATTCCGTCCGAAAACCGACCGGAAGAATGAACAAGTAGAATGATTTTCAGGCATGGGTTTTCCGCCCGGCGGTTTTTGCCCGCCGGGCGGGGAGACCCATGCAGGGGGACTGCTGCGCGGGTTTTCCATAGCGCCCCATGTAAAAGTTTGCGGCCGGTTTTTCAGACGGTTTGCAAAACTGCAAACCATCTGAAAAACCGGCCGCAAACCGGTGCCGTGGGGACAAGGCTTTACTTCAGCTCCACACAGACCTGGTGACTGTCTCTACTGACTACACACATCACACAGACTACAGTCTGCCCACACTATATTCAGTATAAGAACTGGAACTAGGGTAGATCAGATTATCGCACATACACGGGGCGCATTAAACTAAATGCACCGGGCGCAATATAGATACAAAGACGAAGCTGGAACTAGAATGACTAAAAATATTATATAAAATTGTAATGCACCCGGTATGTACATAGAAATATATAGACAGTGTCGGACTGGGGGGTCTGGGCCCACAGGGGAGTTGAATCTTGGGGGCCACCCTACTGTACATTAAAATATTTTTACCGGGCTCTCGGCAAAACGCGCCCATTTTTACCAACATTAATACAGTGTGCACAACAGAACTGTATTGTGTAGTACAATGTAGTCCCACACGTCAGTCTAACATATCATAACACAGGGCTAATGTAGCTCCATCCATATCCCCCTCCACCACCATACAAAATACCCCCTCCACCCACATACAATACACCCTCCACCCACATACAATATCCCCCTCCACCCACATACAATATCCCCCTGCCACCCACATACACTATCCCCCTCCACCCACCAACAATATCCCCCCCATGATTCCCCTTGGTCCACTCCCTCACCACCTTCTAAATAAACACCAGCAGAAGTAAAAAGTTGAAACTCCCTATCACAGGGTCAATCAGGGACACATGTACCTGGCATTATACCCGTCGTCCGATGTAACCTACAACACCGCCATATAGAGACCACATAGAGGTCAGACACCAGCTCAGGTATGGTATATGTGTTAATGGTCACGCACACCTTTAGGGTAGAGGGGGAAATAGCCGGGTGCAAGGTGAGACCGGATTTGTCAAATCCACATATATTCAAAATTATGATCCACCCACCCCATAATGAATAACTAAGTATTTATTAGTGTTTTACAGGGGCAGATACATAAATGCACCAAATTTCAAAAAACAGTCTTTTTTAGGGAGAGGACGATCACGACAAAGACGGACATACCGAAGAAACGGGGTATGGGGAAAAAGGGGAGGAAAGCACCTCGAGCCCTTGCCCACCTCTCGGGGACCCCCCTTTTTTAGAAATACAAACTCCTCTAGAAACCTTAAAAACCCCCCCCCTAAAACCCCCCTTTTTGAGTAAATTTTGCCCCTACCCCCCTCCCCCGCTCCCTTCGTTCTTTTACCAGACGAAGAAAAAACATAAAAAATTTTTTCGTCAATTTTCCAGCCCAAAGAAACCTTTCATTTAAAAAACCCTTTTCCCGGAAGAAAACAAACCCCCACAAAATCTACACCAAATGTTCTCGTTATCAAATCAAAAATATTCGCCCCAAGCCCAAATTTTAAATACCCCCACCGTCTAAACACCACCCCCGTTTGAAACTTTTTTTTTCCCTTTTAGTCCAACAAACCCATCCCTTTCCCCCCCAAACCCACAAATATAACAGGACAATTCAAATACCGATAAAATTTTAAAACCAAAAAGCCCAAACCAAAAAGCCCTAATGCCCTTTCCCACAAGCCAAAGATAAAAAAATAAAGGGGCCAGCTGAAAAGGGGGGGCCATATGTTTAAAGGGATAGAGACATGTCCCCTTAAAAAGAAATAAAACCCCGACAACTATCTGACCCCAGGGCAACGAAAAACCCAAAATTTGATAGAGACCCCGACCCCCCCCCTACATAAAAATTTTCATTTTTATAAATCTCCCCAAAACTAAACCCGGGGGGAATTTTTTTTAAAACTTTTTTTTGGGGGGGGGGTTTTGGGTTAAAAAAAAAACCCGTATTTTCCGTTAACCAATACTCCCATCCCCCTTTTCCATTTCTTTTACATCACCCCCCAAAAATACATAAACACCCACCACAACCTCCTTGGCGCCCATTGTACCCTCCAAAATTTCCCTATCCCCCTTCCCCCTCTTTGCTTTTTTTCCGGGGAAAAAACCCCCGGACCCACTATTAAATTTCCACACCCTTTTTTCTCCTCGATACGGGAAGTTTTCCCCTTAAAAAAAATTTTAGAACCAATTTCCCCAAAACCCTTAAACCCTTTCCTTTACATAACAGGGGACGTTACAGCCCTTTCCCAACCTCAATAGCCCATACCCTTGGAAATTAAAACCTGTACCCCAGATTTCTTGTTTTTGGCAAAATTTTTTTCCGGTTTTAAAAAACAAAACCCAATTCTGTAAAGACCTACTTCAACCTCTTTTACATAATAACTTCTTTCTTTTTGGGGGCGCAAATTTTTTTCCAAAAACCTAAAAGGTACCCCCCCCCAAAGGAGAACGGGGGAAACCCCCCTTTTTGCCAATTAAATAGGGCCCAAATTTTTTGAAAAAAGGTTTCCCCCGTCTAATAACCTTTTTCCCCCAAAAAACCCCTAAAAAAAAATTTCAACTTTTTGGGGCTACTTTACATTGACATTTTTTTTGCTTTGGGCAGGTTTCTTCACTTTTCCCCTCTCCTTTTTTTTTTTCTTTCATTTTCTCAATTCCCTTTCCCTTCCCCGGGATTTGAAATTTTACTTACCCCAAATAACCCCCTAGTAAAAAATTGATTTCTTGGATCTCTTTTTTTTGTCGGGATACTATTGGCAACCACACCCAAATCTCCAAATTTAAAACCTACAGACCAACCCAAAAAAGACTATTACCTCCCAAAAGCAACCTTTCCCCAAGACAACCCTAAATTCCTCAAACCCCCCCTTCACCCTTCAAAAAGAGGGGGGTTTAATCGCATTTTTCCCAAGATCCCCCCTTTGAGAAAGGGGGACTTAAGGGAAATAAAGAAAAACGTTTTTCCAACAACGGGGATACCCTACACAAAATTTAATATGCCCTACAACAATGGGCTCCAATGATAGAACTTTTCAGATCTCCCGAAAAAAACCCCAAATGAACTATCCCCTCGGTTTACTTAAAAATCCCCCATTCATGCCAAAAAATTTCCCATCATATCATAAAACGCAAGAAAATTGGGCCCATCCTTTAAAAGATCCAATCCAAAAAAATAACGGCTTTTTCAAAAATTCTCCCCCCTTCATTCTAAAAAAAAAGACAGAAATTTACGTGCCCCCGGTTTTAGTCAAGGCAAAGGGTTTGTCCCCATGCCCCCCCCTTTACCAACAATTTCCCCTCAAAACCAAACAAACAAAAAGGGGCAGGGTTTTTCCCCCTGTCTTAAAACTGTGCACAATTTGTTCACCCTTTTTAAAAAAAGGTGAATTTTTCCACCCCAATCCACAACGGAAAAAAAAAGGTTTTCCCCTTTTAAAAGGGTTTTTTAAACTTGCCGCGCCCCAAATTTTGGGGTTTTTCCCCTGCTGAAATGCCCATGGGTAAAGCATATGGGGTAAAAACCCCCCCCAAGCGTTTAAAACAAAGTGTCAAAGAAAAACAACCAAAAGGGGTTAAAAAGAGAATTTTCCTTCCCACCCCCGCGCTTTTTCCACACTTCAAAAACAATCAACCCCCCCGAAATTTTACGTTTTCAAAAACCCGAACAATTTCCCCCATACCTTTGAGGGGGCCCCCATTACCCAAACCCTACTTAAAAGAGAACGAAAACTGGATAAAAAATTGGGACACTTGACCCTTTCCCGGGGCTAAAATCGAAAAATACAATTTGCGCTATTAACAATCCCAAACCCTTTCTTTGGGTCCTATCCAATACCATTTTAAACTTTTTTAATTTGGCAAACCCATTTTATGCCCATATAATTTTTTCCCTTTGTATTTTATCCCCTTTTTTTGCCTTTAAAATCAAATGTACGGATACGTAGGAACTTTATATCTACTTACCCCTTTTTAAATCACGGTAACCTTTTCTAGGTTCCTCCTCGATACCACCCCCTACTTTTTTTAGGGCCCATTTTCTGTCACTTCTGTCCATCGTTGTCCTCTCTGTATGTTCCCTTTTCAGCATCTAAAATTTTAATGTTTTTGCCTCTAAAATAGCTTTCCTTTCCTTATTTTCCCCCTTATCTTTTTAGGGTTTTATTTTACATTTTTTCCCCTTACTTTCCTTCTCCCCCCACTTAATCCCAAACTCACTTTTACTTTCTGCCCCCCCTCTGTTTTTTAGATAACCCTTAAATTCATTAAACCTCCGTTTTGGCCCCCCCGGGTTTAAATTCTCCCCCTGCCCTGGGCGACTTGGGGCGAACGCCCCCTTCCCCCAAAAAACTACTTTTTTTTCCCCCGTTCCCTGTTTGTCCTCCTTTTGGCGTAGACGCATCCCGTTTTAATTTTGCCCTACCGCCCCCGGGTATATTTCCGGAAACCGCCAGAAAACATCGACATTAGCTGATCCCTTTCACAAAAAGGCTCCGGACTCCCGCCCCCAAAAATTCCTCCATCCCTTTGGTATGTAATTCTACCTCTAAAACCACCCTTTATTTTTAAGCTTCTTTCCCCGTTAAAAAAGCCCGTTTTTTATTGTTTTCTTCTATACCCTTTTATTTTAAAAGCCCACCCCCCAGGCCGGCCCTTTTATTTGCCCAAAAACGGCCCTGGCCCCTAAATCCCAGGGGCCCGTTTCCCTCATGTTTAGGGGAAAATTGGTAACCACGGGCCTCTATTTATTCCTTTCTATTCCCCTAAATATGTTTAATGGGGTTTTTATTTTAACCCCCTCTATATTTTTTTCCCTTAAAGCCCAAAACTGCATAGTTTACACTACCCTTCCAAAAAAATTTTCCTCCTCCTTTTAGTGACCCCTTGGGGAAAAGTCCTAGGGACACCTTTCTTACATTATGCTATGTGCTATTTTTTTCCCATTACACACTTTTTTTTAATTCTTTTTATTTCTTTTCCCTTTTTTTCCCAAAAAAATTTTTTTTGTCTATTTTTTTTTTTTGTTTAGCCCTATTTTCTTCCTTTTGTTCACCCCCCTTTTTTATTTTAGGTCACTTTTAATTTTTTTCCCTTAAATTTACAGGGGGTCTACGCCCCTTTTCTTCTCTCTTTTTTTTTCATGGTTTAAATTGCAAATTTTAAAACCTTTCCCCAAATCACTTTTTCTTGTTTTTTCCTTTTCCCCAGATGCCTTTTTTTAAAAAGGCTTTTAGCCAAAAGGGGCCGTCCTTTAATGACATCCTTTTCTTACTAAGGAAAAAAAATGCCCCCCCCCCCCCCAACCCCCTTAAATATTTTAAACTTATTTAAAACATCTTTTTAAAGAATTTTTTTTTTTAAAAAATTTGGGTGCATTTAGGGATCTGCCCCGGTAAAAACACTAATAAAAAATTATTTATAAATTTTTTGGGTGTGGGGTTGAAACATAATTTTACCGGCGGGAAATAACCTACAACACTCCATATAGAGACCACATAGATTAAAGACACCAGTTTCGGGTATAACCTCCAACCCCCCCCAATAAGCCCCAATAGAGATCAGACACCAGCCAGGTATAAACCTACAACCCCCTTTCCATAATAGAGACCCACATAGAGGTCAGACAACCAAAACCAAAAGGTTTTCGGGGGGTAAACCCCCCCTCCCCCCCAACCCCCCCCCCAGCCCCCCCCCCCCCATAAATAGAGACCAAAATAGAGTTTCAAACCCACCCAAAAGTAAAAACCTCCCAAAAACCAACCCAAAATAGAGACCACATAGGGGCCCCAAAACAACCACCCTCGGGTAAAACCCTACAACCCCGGGGCCAATAGAGAACATAGAGGTCAACACCAGCTAAAGGTAACCCTAAAAACACCACCATATAGAGACCCACATAGAGGTCAGACACCAGCTCAGGTCACATTACATGAATACAGCACTGACCATTATAGAAGTTAACATAACCTCCTTGACATCAGGGACTCACGGAGACGTCTTATCTGAGGAAGTCGTTCTCTTCTTTCATGAGTCGTTCCTTATTCCTTTTTCTTCTGCATCCGTTCCCACCGCCATGATGACTTGTCCCGCCACACTCATCCTTGCAGAAATTTACACACAAATACTTAGTATCCCCAATTTTCCAGCATTTCTTACCTATTCACCGACCTCTGTAAAACTGCCCAGGGTTGGGAGAGCCGGTACAAGCCATAACTTAGAGCGCCTAGTATCCCTGAGGGGTTGAGAGGGTGGGGAGAGACTAACCCACTGGGGGTGGGGGGGGGGGGGGGGGGGGGGGGGGGGGGGGGGGGGGGGGGGGGGGGGGGGAGATACTGCTACAACTATGGGCTGCTCCCCTCTCATTATATTACCATGTAGACAGGCATTTAGGGTCTCCTTTAGGTAGTATACAGGCAGTTAGGGGTCCTCCTTTAGGTGGTAGACAGACATGGGTCTCCTTTATACTATACAGGCTTAGGGGTCCTCCCTTTAGGTAGTATACAGCAGTTATGGGTCTCCTTTAGTGGTATACAGACATGGGTCTCCTTTAGGTACTATACAAGGCAGTTAGGGGTCTCCTATAGTATATACAGGCAGTTAGGGTCTCCTTTTATGTGGTATACCAGCTGGGGTCTCCTTTAGGTGGGTAACAGGCAGTTAAGGGTCCTCATTTTTAGGTAGTATACAGCAGTTAGGGTTCTCCTTTAGGTAGTATACAGGCAGTTAGGGTTTCTCATTTAGGTAGTATACAGGCAGTAGGGCCCTCCTTTAGCTAGTTGCAGGAAAGTCAGGGCCCTTTTAGTTTTTGTAGTAGTCCCAGGGCCCCCTGTAGTAAGTTAGGCCCCCTTAGACAGTCATGGCCCCCTGATAGGTAGTCAGGGCCCCCTTTCATTAGCCCAGGCCCCCTTTAGAGCCAGGGCCCCCTTTTTTTAGAAGCCAGGGCCCCCCTTTTAGAAGCCAGGACCCCCCTTTTTAGTAGCCAAGGCCCCTCTTTTAGAAGCCAGGGCCCCCGTTTAGGTATCCAGGGCCCCATTATTAGAAGCCAGGGCCCCCTTTTAGTAGCCATGGCCTCCCCTTTTTATAAGCCAGGGCCCCTTTTAGGTACCAGGGCCCCCTTTTTAGAAGCCAGGCCACCCATTTTAGAAGCCAGGGCCCCCTTTTAGGTAGCCAGGGCCCCTTTTTAGAAGCCAGGGCCCCCTATTAAGAAGCCCGGGCCCCCTTTTAGAATGCAGGGCCCCCTTTTTGATATCCAGGGCCCCATTTTAGAAGCCAGGGCCCCCTTTTTAGATCCAGGCCCCCTTTTTTAGAAGCCAGGGCCCCCTTTTAGATGCCAGGGCCCCCTATTAGGTAGCCAGGGCCCCCCTTTAGAGTCCAGGGCCCCCTTTTTAGAAGCCAGGTCCCCTTTTAGGTTAGCCAGGGCCCACTTTTTAGAAGCCAGGGCCCCCCTTTTTAGAACGCCATGTGCCCCCTTTTATTAGCCATGCCCCCCTTATTAGAAGCCAGGGCCCCCTTTTTAGGTATCCAGTGCCCCATTTTAGAAGCCAGGCCCGCCCCCGCCCCCCCCCACCCCCCCCCCCCCGCACCCCCCCCCCCCCCCCCCCACCCCCCCCCCCCCCCCCACCCAAACTTCCCCACCCACAAAACACACACAAACCGGGGGGGAAAAAAAAAAAAAGGGAAGGGGGGAAAATTTTTATATATATATAAAAAAAAAAAAAAAGGGGGGGGAAAAAAAAAAAAAAAAAAAAAAAAAAAAAAAAAAAAAAAAAAAAAAAATAAAATAAAAATAAAAAAAAAAAAAAAAGAAAAACAAAAAATAAAAAAAAAAAAAAAAAAACAACACACAACAAAAAAAAACCCCCAAAAATTGGGGGTTTAAAAAAAAAATAAAAAAATTTTAAAAAAAAAAAAAAAAAAAGATGAAAAAAAAAAAAAAAAAAAAAGGGAACAAAAAAAAAAAAAAGAAAAAAAAAAAAAAAAAAAAAAAAAAAAAAACAAAAAGGGGGGAAAGGAAAAAAAAGGGTGGTGTAATTAAAATGTGGTTTAATGAAAATTTTTGTAATGAAAAAGTTTTTTTATAAAAATGTGGTTTAAAAAAAAGGTTTAGCCCAGGCCACCTTTTAAACCAGGCCCCCTTTTTAGAACCAGCCCCCTTTTTTTAGAACAGGGCACCTTTTAACCAGGCACCTTTAGGTAGCCAGGGCCCCTTTTAAGAAGCCAGGGCCCCCTTTTTAGAAGCCAGGCCCCCTTTTTTTATAAAAAAAAAAGAAGCCAGCCCCCGTTTTAGAAGCCAGGGCCCACGTTAGGTAGCCAGGGCCCCCTTTTAGAACCAGGCCCCCTTTTTAGAAGCCAAGCCCCCTTTTAGGTAGCCAGGCCCCCTTTTTAGAAGCAGGGCCCCCTTTTAGGTAGCCAGGGCCCCCTTTTAGAAGCCAGGGCCCCCTTTTTAGGAAGCCAGGCCCCCTTTTTTAGAAGCCATGGCCCCCTTTATTAGAAGCCAGGGCCCCCTTTTTAGAACACAAGGCCCCCGTTATAGAAGCCAGGGCCCCTTAGGTAGTTAAAAAACAACAAACGAACCACTTACCTCTCACCCGCTCCGCTCCCGCCGCTCCGATCTCCCCCCGGCTCCTGCTGCACGTCATAGCGGCGCGGTGAAGTGACGTCACCGCGCGCCCTACGATCAGACAGTAGGGGCCGCGCCCCGGTAGGCTGAGGCCTAACGCCTCAGCCTTGCCAGTGAGAGCAGCGGAGCGCAACGCTAGTGGCGCTGTCTCCTCTTGACACCGCCTCAGTCCCCGGAGTCGGGGACATAGTCCCCGGCTACCGGCCAGTCTCCTGGGCGCACGGACCAGGTCCCCGGGCGTCCAGGGACCGGATGCGCGGCCGTCCGGGGCCCCGGGGTAGCGAGGGGCACTGCTCCCGGTGCCCGCAGCGGCCCAGTCCGAGCCTGTATATAGAGATAGACAGATGGAACATACTATAGTAAATATATAGATAACCAAGATGGAAAGACTATTTGCTATTCTGATGCCAGAACTACAAGATAGACACCACCACAATATAGAAGATATCATTACACATCCCGCTTACTACAAGTAATATAGAGTCAATTTCAAGATAAGAAAGACTATATATTATATATAATTATGAATTAAATATAAACAGATGAAAGATAATTACAGAAATAAAACCATATTGAAACCAGGCTATATAAATGAAATGAAATTCATTCTATCTTTGGTTACACAGTATTTAACCCTTACCGCGCGGAGCCAGTTTTGGCCTCTCCTGACAAAGCCTATTTGTGAAATCTGTCATGTGTCAACTTTATGTGAGAATAACTTTTTGACACTTTAACCTATGACATGTGATTCAATAGATGTTTTCTCTTGACACATTGTATCTAAAGATAGTAAGAAATTTTGGTCCAAAAAATGAGATTGTTTTATTTGTGAAAAATATCAAATTAGTGAAAAAGTGAAAAATTTACCAAATTCAAACTTCAAAAATTCTGCGATGGTAAATACAGAAGTTATTCCACTCAAAAATAGTTTATAACTAGCATCTACCATATGTCTGCTGTAGTATGGCATCATTTTTTTAAATGACTTTTTTTTTTACGACTTAGGGTGGCTTATAAATTTTAGTAAGTAAATTTTCAAATTTTCAGAGAAATATTGCAATGATACATATTTTTAGACCATGACCAGTTTCTAACGTGACTTTGAGTGACCTGTATGTTTGATACCCCCATAAATGACCTCATCTAAGAACTACAGCCCCATAATGTATTTCAAAAAAGCATATAGAAAGTTTATTAACCCTCTAGGTGTTTCTTAGAAATTAAAGCAAAGTGGAATGAAATTTCAAAATTTCACTTTTTTGCAGATTTTCAATATTTATGCATTATGACAAGAAATACGGTAAATGTGATCAGGGAAATTGCAAATTAAATATTGATTCCCCAATTCTGCCGTTTCAAGATATCCCATCTGAATCCCTAGTGCATTATTTTTTGGCTCAACCACAAACCCAGATAGTGATAGGAGCACCTACTGGACTTGGGGCCTCATTTTTCATTACAATTTTATTTAGGGGTCAATTCAGGTTTGGCGGACACCCTAAGTTTCCAAACCTTAATAAATACCCCTAAAAAAGACCCATATTGGAAACTATCACCTTACGGAATTTATCCAAGGTGTAGTGAGTTTATCTCCCCACAGGCTTTTCACAAATTTTTTAGCGTTCGCTCTGAAAATAAAAAAAATATATTTTGTTCCAATAATCTGTGCAATTTTAGCTAAATTTTTAATATTTTACAAGGAATCTTGAAAACAAAGCCCCAAAATTGTGTTTACGCAATTCTTCTCAAGTTCGGCAATACCTACATGTGGGTGTAAACTGCTGGGTTTGGGCGACATGCAGGGGTACAAGGGAGGTGTCTATTTGGCTTTTGGCGCCAGATATTGGTGGGCCATGTCGCATCTCCAAAGCCCCCCAAAGTAGTAAAACAGGTAAACCTTCCAGAAATTGCTCCATTTTGGATTATCAACGCCCCTCAGTGATCTCACCTAAGGGTGTATTTTGCATTTTGGGCACACAGGTGTTCAGTAGTTATTTTTCACATTTGGGCCATGGAAATGGAGGGGGGAAACGTATTTCCGCCCTTGTTATTGGGCTTCATTTTACAGTATTTCCCATACGGGATAAATGACGGGATAACTTTACTATGGAGGTCGTCAATTACATGAAATTAAATTTTGATAGTAGTTTTGTATGTTATTTATTACTTTTACACAAATAGAACGAGTTTTAATAATAAGATTGCTTTTTTAAGTTGACCGATTCTGACAGCCATATCTTTCTTAATTTTTTAGCATAGGAGCTGCTTGTGGCTTGTTTTTTTACGAGATTGAGTTGAGTTTTTTATTGATTAACCAATTACGGGGGCAAAGTGATGCTTTGATCACTTTTTATAAGTTTTTGTGAACATTTTGTACAAAAAACAGCAATCCTGTTAGTGTTTTTTATGTTTTTATTTTTTTACAGCGGTCACTGTGCGTATAATTGACATGCTAGTTTTACTCAGTCAGGTTGATACGATTATAGCGATAACAAAATTTATATATTTTTTAATGTTTTACTGCTTTTACACAATAAAAACACAATATATTTGTAAAAGGAAAAACACGTTTTTGCATCACCGCAGTCTGGAGAGCATAACTATTTATTTTTCTGTTATGGAGCTGTATAGGGACATTTTTTTTTCTTGCGGGATGAGTTGAAGTTTTTATTGGTAATATTTTTGGGGAGACAAGACCTTTTATATCGCTTTTAAATCAGTTTTTTGAGAGGTAGTGTGAAGGAAAAATACTGCAATCCTATCAGTGTTAATTTATTTTTATTTTTAAATAGCGTTCACCCATGGCAGTAATCCGTGACAAGTTAGTTTTACCTCTGTGGGTCGAGACGATTACGTGATACCCAATTAATGTAGTTTTGTTTATTTGAAAGCAAAAAAAAAAAACAATTTTTTTTGAAAAAAAGTGTTTTATTGTGGTAAAACAATATTTATGCATCGCTATCTTCTAATAGCCAGAACTTTTTAATTTTTCCGTATACATAAATGTGTAAGGACTTTTTTTTGCGGTTGAACCTACGTTTAATTGGCATCACTTTGATTTTAATATGAGTTTTTGATTACTTTTTACTCCATTTTATGTGCTGCGGATGAACAAAAATCGCTAATTCTGTGACTGTTTTTTGGGTTTTTTTTACGGCGTTTCACCGAGTACGGGTATAATTAACATGACAGATTTATAGGGGTCGGATCGCTACGCACGCGGCGATACCAAATGTGGGTACTTTATTTATTTTTGATCTTTTTAGGGCGATTGGCGTTTGTAAAGGGGAACAAGGGCGACTGTACGTGTTTTTATTTTATTTTTTGTGTTTGTGTTACTTTTTACACTTTTTTTTTAACTTTTTCGTACTTTTTTACACTTTCCCCAGGGGGGATTGCATGAAACGATCGTCAGATCATTCATGCAATAGGAAATCAGCATACAGCTTATAGCTGTATCCCCTGGACTCCATGCAACTGTCTGTCACGCTGCCCACAATGCATTGAGGGCATCGTGACGTCCAACCTAGACAACCCGGAGCCTGTCATTCAGCGTCCGGGCTTTCCTGGTAGAGACCGGTAACCGGCGCTCAGCGCGTTACTGCGCCGAGATCGGCGGGCTCAGCAGGAGCTACACTCCTGCCGCCCCAGCGCGATGTCGCGGACCATCGATGTCCGCGACTCGGGGGGTTCTAATCCCCCGACGGCCGGAGCCACTCCGGCCGTGGGGGATGCGGCATGATGCCAGCGGTAAATATACCGCTGGTTTCATGTGCCGCGATCTTGCGCGCCCCGCTTGTGAGCGCGCAAGATTGCCGTGACGTACTCATACGGCAATTTCGGGAACCCCTACCCCGACATTGCCGTATGAGTACGACAAATGTCGGTAAGGGTTAAACGATAAATCCACTGTGTTTCTCCTTGCAGTCTTTTTTTCTCAAAATTTCCACGTTATGATAGAGGAGTGACAACCTCTACCACTGAAAAGTACAAGGCAAGATGATTACCCTTATGTACTAAGTTCATATGTCTTGCAACTGAGGTGTCACACTTATTTTGAATGTTTTAAATATGTTCTAGAACACGGCCCTAAACTCACGCTATGTCTTATCAACATACATTGGGGAAAAAAGTATTTAGTCAGCCACCAATTGTGTTCTCCCCAATTAATAAATGAAGAGGAACTGTAATTGACATCATAGGAACCTCAGCTATGAGAGACCAAAATGAGAAAAACCAATCCAGAAAATCACAATTGGTCGATTTGAAAAGAATTATTTGCAATTATGGTGAAAGTAAGTATTTGGCTCACCTACAAACAAGCAAGATTTCTGGGCTCTCACAGACCTGAAGTTTCATCTTTAAGAGGCTTCCTCTGTCCTCCACTCATTACCTGTATTAATGGCACCTATTGAACTTATCAGTAAAAAAGACACTGTCCACACCTTCAAACAGTCACACTCCAAACTCCACATGGTGAAGACCAAAGAGCTGTTTGAAGACACCAGAAACAAAATTTATCCCTACATCAGGCTGGGAAGATTGAATCTGCATAAGTAAGCAGCTTGGGTGTGAAGAAATCAACTGTGGAAGCATAATTAGCAAAATGGAAGACATAAAAGACCACTAATAAAGTCCTCCTCTATCTGGGGCTCCACACAATATCTCAACCCGTGGGTCAAGATGATCACAAGAACGGTGAGCAAAAATCCCAGAACCACACGGGGGGACCAGTGAATGACCGCAATCAGATCTGGGACCAATATACACAAGGCTACATCAGTAACACACTACGTCCCAGGGACTCAGAGCTGTCAGCTACAAGATGGTCCCCCTTGCTTCATCCAGTACATGTCTGGGCCCGGCGAAGTTTGGATGACTCCAGAAGAGTAATTGGGAGAATGTTCATATGGCAATGAACCAAAGTAGAACTGTTAGGTAGAAACACAGCTCGTCGTGTTTGGAGGAGAGAGAATGCCGAGTTGCATCCAAAGAACACCATACCTACTGATAGTATGGGGTGCAACATCATGCTTTGGGGCTTTCTCTGCAAAGGGATCAGGACACGAGTGACTGAATAATGACTTTCTGGTTTCCATGGCTGTAAAGCATAATCATCAAGGTTAACATAAATAAACACTTGAAAAAAGTTCACTCTGTTTGTAATGACTCAATGTAATATACGAGTTTCACTTTTTGAATTGAATTACTGAAAGAAAAAACATTTGGCTGATTTACTACACAGTACTTTTATAGACATAGAAATACCAATGTCGCATTGGCGGTGTTTTGAACGTTTAATCTTTATTTAATATATTATTTTAAATTTTCCAGTCCCTTTAGAGTACTTGAACACATAATTACTAGTATAATATACTACAGCATCTAGGAGGTTAAATAGCCAAGAACGGAGCTAACTCCGTTTCTGACTGTTGCATCAGAAGCCCAACAGGGCTTCCAATGCAGATGTAGTGTGCAACATATGTATGCACATATACATAAGTTTATCTACAAACACCTAGGAACACACACATACATAACCATACATACACACATATACAGTGGGTACCAAAAGTATTCAGACCCCTTTAAATTTTTCACTCTTTCTTTCATTGCAGCCATTTGGTAAGATCCAAAAAGTTAATTTTTTGGCTCATTAATGTACACTCTGCACTCCATCTTGAAAGAAGAAAAACAGAAATGTAGATATTTTATAAAATTTATTAAACAAGAAAAACTGAAATATCACATGATTATAAGTATTCAGACCCTTTGCTGTGACACTCATATTTAACTCACATGCTGTCCATTTCCTTCTGATACTCCTTGAGATGGTTCTACTCCTTCATTGGAGTCCAGCTGTGTTTAATTAAACTGATTGGACTTGACTAGGAAAGGCACACACCTGTCTATATAAGACCTCACAGCTCCCAGTGCATGTCAGAGCACATGATAATCATGAGGTCTAAGGAGCTGCCCAAGGAGCTTGGAGACAGAACTTTGGCAAGGCAAAAGAATTTCTGCAGCACTCAAGGCTCCTAAGAGCACAGTGGCCTCCATAATAATGGAAGAAGTTTTGGACGACCACAACTCTTCCTCGACTTGGCCGTCCAGTCAAACTAAGCAATTGTGGGAGAAGAGCCTTGGTGAGGGAGGTAAAGAAGAACCCCAAAATCACTGTGACTGAGCTCCAGAGATGCAGGAGAGAGATGGGAGAAAGTTCCACAAAGTCAACTATCACTGCAGCCCTCCACCAGTCGGGGCTTTTTGGCAGACTATGTCGACAGAAACCTCACCTCAGTGCAAGACATATGAAAGGCCGCATACAGTTTGCAAAAAAACACATAAAGGACTCCTAGATTGAACTTTTTGTGCTAAGCGGTATGTGTGGAGAAAACCAGGCACTGCTCATCACCTGCCCAATACAATCCCAAAAGTGAAACATGGTGGTGTCAGCATCATGCTATGGGGGTTTTTTTCAGCTGCAGGGACAGGACGACTGGTTGCAATTGAAGGAAAGATGAATGCGGCCAAGTACAGAGATATCCTGGATAAAAAACTCTTCCAGAGTGCTCTGGACCTCTGACTGGGCTGAAGACAATAACCCTAAGCACACAGCTAAAATAACAAAGCAGTGGCTTCAGAACAACTCTGTGCCCAGCCAGAGCCCTGACCTAAACCCAATTCAGCATCTCTGGAGAGAATTGAAAATGGCTGTCCACCAATGTTAACCATCCTACCTGAGGGTACTGGAGAAGATCTGCAAGGAAGAATTGCAGAGGATCCCGATATCCAGGTGTGAAAAACTTGTTGCATCATTCTCAAGAAGACTCATGGCTGTACTAGCTGAAAAGGGGGCTTCTACTGAATACTGAGCAAAGGGTCTGAATACTTAAGACCATGTGAGATTTCAGTTTTTCTTGCTTAATAAATTTGCAAAAATATATAAATTTAAGTTTTTTTTTCTTTCAAGATGGGGGGGGGGTGCAGAGTGTACATTAATGAGCAAAAAATTAAATCTTTTTGATCCTACCAAATGGCTGCAATGAAAGAAAGAGTGAAAAATGTAAAGGGGTCTGAATACTTTCCATACCCACTGTACATATCCATACATACACCTAAATACAATTTTGGAAAAACACAGCAAAATGCCTCCATTTAATATGAATTACAGCAAGTCAGTGCTAATGCCATCATTTATGGAGAGAGTCTGAGTATTTACTTCATACAAGATGGCATTATCAGTTTTACTATGATTTTTATTAAATTGCGTTAAAAATGTGCAATTTTGCCACAATTTTCCAGAAATTGTGACAAAACAGGTGCAGTCTTGCCATGATTTCCCAAAAATCACAGAAAAAAGGAGCACTTTTGCTGCGATTTTACGACAATCTCAGCAAAACTGCACTAAAATTGGGGGGAAAAAAGCCATCCTGTGTGCAGATGTTAGGTACCTGCAGCATCTGCACTGGAGCTGTGGCAGTGTCAGCCTTCCTTGTAGATTGTAAGCCTTCGCGGGCAGGGTTCTCTTTCCCTCTGTACCAGTTGTTAGTCACATATTGTCACCATTGTACTTGTTTGACTTATGTTATGTATGTAACCCCCTTGAATGTACAGCGCCCTGGAATTAATGGCGCTCTAAAATAAATAATAATAATAATCTGGCTCCTAGAAGGCGGTCATCATATTCAGCCTGTGGCGCTCTCTTCTGGCTACTGCTCCTGATGTCCCATGGGGGTGGGGCCTGCAGGGATTTGTCCTGCGATGTCAGCTGAAGCAGCCGAGGCCCTCTCTCCCACAGCACAGGCTATTAAAGCCCATGATGCTGCCGACAGGCTGATTTGCTGCATAAGGTCCGCAGCATGAACAGTCAGCTTCCAAGAACCTGGCCTGTAAAGCTAGGTCTACACTGCATCGGACAAAAAACAGCCGAAATCGACCTTTTTGTTTCCGATGCAGGACGATGTCACGTTTTGTGCAAAACACGCGCATGGTTCTCATTTTTTTTACATCTCCCATACAATTGAATTGTAAGGGAAGACGGTGAAAAAATTAAAAGCGCCAGTGTATTATACAACATGTTGTATATTATGCCGCCTCTGAAAGACGATCATAGAAAAAATTACCTGTGAAAACTACAGGTCGTTTTTTTCTATTGTCGTCTATGGGACTGCATGAACAATCGTATTTTCAGCGCTTTTAAAATCCGTATGTTTAGTGTTGAGCGAACAGTAAAAAGTTTGAGTTCAATTAGAACCTTAAACTTTTGGGAGTTCGGTTCGAGGTTCTATTCGAACTCGAACTTTGAACCCCATTAAAGTCTATGGGAGAAAAATGTTCTGGTTAATTTTATACCTATACAGGTGAGGAGAAGCTGTACCATCCATAACAGTAAACTGGATACATGGAACAACTTAGTGAAGAAAATTTGTCTCTAAGGGTCACAGAAAAAAATTGAGAGGCTAAAATACTTCATTTCTTTCAATGGCTAACTGAAAAGATGAGGACAGCTTGCAAGCAGGGGCAAAGCTATAGGAGGTGCAGCGTTAGCAGCTGCTATGGGGCCCTGCATCCTGAGGGGGCCCAAAAGCCCCTTTGACACACAAGAAGAAAACGGTATTGGAAATGGCACATGGTAACTGGCAGGAGCCCCATTTCACTTCTTGCACAAGGGCCCAAGAACTTGAACTTACGCCTCTGCAGACTGGACTAGATTACACGGCAGTACCATTGGTGGCAGCGAGAACATAATAGTGGGGAACATGGAGGTTCTGGTTCGACTAGATTAGATTACCACTGAAGAACAGATTGGCGACACTGCTCAGTAATGAGATGCACAGGCCTGACGGTCCTGCGACTGACGATGTGCTCACTTGTGTGTTGTCTGGAACACTGGAAGGAGGGCCTTGTCTCGTACCTCTATCTCCACTTTCTATGCCCCTCCTTGCTCGCTTACCACCTCTAGTTCTCACCATGTTCAAAAGCCACACATTATAGCTCTGCACGTGGCAAAACATATATGTAATAAAGAGAGAAGTACAGGCAGTCCCCAGGTTACAAATGGGATAGGGACTGTAGGTTTGTTCTTAAGTTGAATTTGTATTTAAGTCGCAACAGGTAGATTTATTAAATGTAACAACAGCACAAAAGGTTTTTTTAGTTTTGGATATAGTGCAGGGAAGGGTTTTTACATGTGTTTTGCTGTCTGTGCTCTTGTTAAGAAGATTTCACCTTCTGGCACTTGTTGTTCTACAGCTACTATCTGCTGTGGAACATGGAACTACAAGTGCCAGCATGCCCCATAAGTCTCCGTTTGTAACTAGGGGACAGATGTAAGTCGGAACGGTGTAAGTAGGGGACTGCCTGTATATGTGTGGATCACAATAACGCACTGGTATATTTCAGCATTATGTGGACTTAAAATCTGTCAAAATGACAGCTTTTGGCGCTGAATAAGATTTAGCAACAGAGAGAACTCTATTTCCTGGATATATATCTGTATGACAATAACACACGGTATATTTGAAAGGTATTTCACCCCCAAAACTGCCAAAATGAACTTTTCTCCACTCAGAATAATTTTCACCAACCAACCACTATTTAGAATATATTTCTTTGTATAGGAGAATTGGAGACAGTGTGTTATAAAATGATTTCACCCCCAATACTGCAAAAACTGAACTTTTGGGCACTGAGTATGATTATATGAGTATGATGTATATGAGAGTTAGGCGTTATGTGAGCCTGCAAATGTCACTAAATAACAGCTTCTGGGTGTGGGAAAGATGCAGCCAGCAATACCAAACTCCCTAACTATTGCTGTCTATGGAGAGGAAAATGCTATCTAACTAAGTCTTGATTCCCTAAGCTTGCTGTATACCCCCCTAACTAATCTAAATAGCAGCTTTTCCTGTCTAAAATCGCTAATAAACAAATCCTGGAGAGGAATCCGTACAGTACAGAGAGTGAGTTGGAAATGGAGATCTGAATGCAAAACAGTAAAATATATATAAAATGGTCATGTGATTTTAGTAGCCAATGAGAGTCCTACACCACAGGGATGATGTTTTTGACACTTCTATGTGCTCTGAACTGATTGGATGGCTGCTAAAAGTGCATAAAGGAGCTAAAATGTATTAAAATGGAGTATTGAACACGATTTAGAATCAAACATTTAATAGAATGAACAGGAAAAAGTTTGGTTCTGGTCGAAGTCTATAACATCGAAAAGTTCGACTCGAACTTAACTTTTCACGAACAGTTTGATCAACACTAATGATTTTCATGAACTTCACTCTGCCACCGTCAAAAGGAGGACGGGGTCATAAAAATGTAACTCAGCTAGAGATCTGTGTTACTCTACACTTACCACTTGGGCTAAAACAGTGTGAGTAAATAGGCCACAGTGTCATCTTAGCAAGGACAGCCAAGATGAAGGTTGTTAACGCATTAAATATTGACACTGGGAGCTGAGTAGTGTAACGGCGCTAGGTAGTGGATCCACTGGGTCACTGCAAGCGGTGGTAGAAGCCACACCAGGCAGCGGAGTCTAAGTGGGTCTCGGTTTTCACCAGAGCCTGCCGCAAAGCGGGATGGACTTGCTGCGGCGGGATTCCACCAGGTCGCTACCCCTGATGCGACTTGCTTGCGGTGGCAGTCGAGGTGCAGCGAAGTACCGAATCGACAGGCAAACTCGTAGTCGGGGACGGGCCAAGAGGTCAGGGCAGGCAGCAAAGGTTCGTGGTCAAGAGACGTAAGCAGACGGGACTGGTACACGGAATAGGCAAACCGGAACGAGACAAGGCTTCCTCTCATAGGACAAGGGCGCTATGGATTCGGCAATGCAGTCCCAGAGGTGGAGCCCTTATATCGGAGCAGTGGTCGGCAAAACCAATTACCGGCGCACTGTCCCTTTAAATTTGAGAGAACCGGCGCGCGCGCGCGCGCCCTAGGGATCGGGGCCACGCGCGCTGGACCTCAGACAGTGCCGGTGAAGCAGGAACGTGGACTGGGGAGTGGATGCGCCTGAGGGGACGCGTGCATCCGTGGACCGCAGCGCCCGCCTCGGGCGCCAGCTGGGGCGCAGGGGAACGAGTGCACCCGCAGCCCGAGCTGCGGGCTGCGGTGCCACTCGTTACAAATAGTTAGTAAAAATTTTTTTTCTTCACAAGCAAATCATAGTGTGTATGAACCAAAAGGTGAGCTTATGAAGAACAAGCCAAGCAAGGAAAGCATGATGGTTATGTAGGCATGTGTTAAATGGACTACATTTCTGGGCTAGATTTACACCTCTTTTTAAAAAACACCCCTAAACTGTTTGATTGCTTTTAGTGGAAGTACCTGCCTCAGTTCACATCTTGAACGGCGGTATGTATTATTACTGACGCAGATTCCAAACCCGGGTTTTTGTGTAAAAGCAAATTGGGGAAGTACTTTTTCAGAGTGGAAAGTGTGACAAGATCCAGGATGTGTATTACCGCGTTGGATGTGCGTCCTAAAACAAAGTACTGACCCCATTGAAATGAAAGATGCAGCAGATATCCCTGGGTCTCTGAATTTATGAAATTTACTAATTTTTTTTTATGAACAAAACACTTTACTAATCACCTGAATCATCACACAGGCATCGGTTTGTAACTGGGTGAAGTGTGACTGATATGTCATCCAAAGAAACTTTTTTCAGTTGGCTTTTTGCATCTTTTTTGACCCCCCTGTACAACAAGTTTTTATTTGGGCCCAAAGGGTTTTGCACTGGATTTTTGTGGAAAAGCCCCCTAAGGGGATGTTCACACAGTGTTTTTTTTTAAAACGTGTTTGGGTACGTTTTTCGGACCCAAAAATGGACCCAAACACATATCTAACAATGTTCCTGTGTGATTACATTCATTTCAATGTAAAACACATATCTCCGTTCAGGCGATATGTATTTTACATACTTTCTGATGCGTTTGACGGATTCTATTACAGAATTGACATGTCAGTTCTTGATCCGTTTTATGCGACACAAACCCTATATAAAACTACAGGGTACGTTTCCCTCAAATAGATCAAATCCCACGAGCATTGTAACAGGTAGACAACATAACTGGAATGACATGTTTATTTATTCCAAATCTGATATTGTCTACCAATGTGCAGATGACAGAAACTATTCCCGTTAACCATAGTGTTACAATTAGAACAATTCGGACAGGGAAGATTTCCACGTTTAGGAGATGAAAGGTAACTCTGTATTGAGGTTCGTTTTGGTCCTTCAGATTCTGGCCCCGCCTATACGCCATCATTGGAAAGATCTGGAACTCAGATATTATGGGAAAATGTCTGCATAGCAAACGCCATTCACTGTGTAGTATATTGGAGATCTCTCTACTACCTTTACTAAAGGTTGAAACAAACAGAATACTTTTCTCCTTAGTGACTTTCTTGTTCATACTTTCAAGAAGATTCTCTCTCCTAACTGTATTTAATTGTTTTTTATGTTGACGTAACAATTTATTTGGGTATCCACATGAAGTAAACCTGTTGTACATATCCTGTACCCTATCTTCCAGTATTTGTCTATTTGATACTATTATTTTAATCCTAAGTAAATGGTTCAAAGGAAGTGAGTCTACCATATGCCTAGCATGGTCACTTGCATGATGCAACAAATTATTTCTATCTGTGGGATTTACATACAGATCTGTTTTCAACTGGTTATCCTGAAATATTACCAAGGTGTCCAAAAATTTTATTTTATTTAATGATGTTACCTTGGTGAATGAAAGACATTTCTCACAAGATTTCAAATATTCATGTAAAGATTCCAAAACCACATCCGTACCTGTCCAGATCAAAAAGACATCATCGATGTAGTACCACCAGCAGAGAATGTGCTCCAGAAAAGATGAACTATACACCTACTGATGTACAAATTGGGCCATAAAATATTGGCATAAGTAGGGGTCACATTAGACCCCATGGCCGTACCCCAGTCCTGTAACTAAAAATCATCCCCAAAAAGAAAATAATGTAGTGGAGGCATACAGGTGTGATTGATGCTCCTGTAGCAAAGTATTTTGTGGATATGGGACATTCAGTGGCACAACTGAGATTCAGTTATAGATTCAGTAACTCCTCTTAGACGAGGAGGAGATAGAGAGAAGTTGTTAAAAAATAAAGACAGTAAGCGCTCCAGTTGCAACCTCTAGGTTGGAACTTGGATTTTTTTTTTCTGTATTCTTTCAGATTGTTGGATGGAGGTGACCTGGAGAAGAATACATGTTATTCTGTATATTGACATATTGGCCTACGCTGTAATAATTTTTGAATAAACTTTGATAATCTGTAAAACATTGAAACATTGGGTTACGTATTTTTATGGAATGGTGGAAGAATATTCCCATTGATGGTTATGTAACTATTTTATGAACTGAATATGTTCCTGTGTGTGAATATGTTTAAATAAGTATATAAGAAGTTATGGGTTATTTAGAGAATAGTATTATACATGAAAGTGCTAAACGTAAGTCCCAACCACTTATAAATTAGTGTTTCTGCAATGATGGATGATGATAATATTTTGTTACCCTTCACTTCGTGCACCATGGTGGTGGCTTTTTGTCTCATTTAAATAATGATGCAATTCTTCACTATAGCGGGACTAAAGCTATTCATATGTGTATCATTATACTAATATAATCCATATTAAATTCCTTTATTCTTAAATTTTGTATCCATAGATTAAAATACATACTCTGTGTTTCATATAGGTTATTTTTTGACATGTAAGTAGATACAACGAAGCTTTGTAAAGTATAAGTACATTGAAGAGTATGGCAGTAATCTATGAAGTGCAGTGATTACTAGTAAAACCGAAGTATGTAAGGGCTTCTGACATATGCAGTTAAAACAAAATGCACTGATATTTTAGAGCGTGCACAGTAAGCCAATGTAGATGCCGGCACTTGGATGAACATGTTCAACTCCACGATCTCCTACTATAGTAAGGAAATTATATTTTACTGGTGAATAATGTATTTTATTTCATGCACATCCAATAATATTTGTTTGAGCACGGCTGGTATGAATACTCTGGCTAGTTTTAGAATCCTATTGGTGATTGAATTAAAGTGGGATGGTATATATATATATATATATATATATATATATATATATATGCACACACAGTGCCTTGCGATAGTATTCGGTCCCCTTGAACTTTTCAACCTTTTGCCACATTTCAGGCTTCAAACATAAAGATATGGGGCGACATGTCTCAACACGCCAACATTGGTTTTTTGGCCTATGTGTCTCCCGATTTTGCAGTGTACTCCATGTGTACGGTGGTTGTCGGCGCATTGTCCGCCATCTGGTGTGTGGCTGTATGCGCCTTTTTTAGATGCAGATGTGCGGCACATTTGTATGGAGCTTACACTGTCGGCAGTTTTCTATGTGTGATTTTAGGCGCATCGTGGCATTTTGTCGTGCGCGAGTGTGTGCCTTTTTTGCCGGCTGGTGGCGTCAGATTTGCATTGTCTGAACTTTCGTCATTCGTGGACGACAAGTTCTGCGCATTGATGTGTGCGAAAATGTGAGTACATAACCTGACGCTGTGCAAATGTGCCCCCTTTTTATTTATTGCTCCGAGGTTCAGTGCAGTGCGTCGTCCTGTACTTATTTCTGGCTGCTGGTTGAAGTTGTAGATCGTGCGCCTACTGTGTGCGCTCTGATGTTGAATGTTGCTCCCAACTCTGCTCAAAGGCCAAATGCACTTAATTTACGAATGCGCCCCAAAAGCAATTATGACAAAAATTCAGAGGGAGCCAGAAAGGGCGTACAAGCATGTGCCCCCATACATATATGCACCGCAAAGACAACATGCGCTCCAAAAAAATCTATGCACCGTTAACAAATGCGTAGAACTAATGACTGCGTCTAATTTTGAAGTATACAAGCCGGAACGCCCAAACAGGCGTCCCAAGCAACACACTCGACGAAAAAGGCGCAACGCCTAAAACATTCCGACAGACGCAAATACAACCACTTTACAAAACAAGCGCACAACAAATTATGAAATACATTTCGAGGGTACGATACTTTATACCGCATTCAAACTGGTGTACGGACGCCACTTTTGGACATGTCGCCCATAAAATTTTAATTTTTTTTTGTTAAGAATCAACAACAAGTGGGACACAATTGTGAGGTGGAATGAAATTTATTGGATATTTTAAACTTTTGTAAAAAAAAAAACAAACTGAAAAGTGGGGCATGCAATATTATTCGGCCCCCTTAAGTTAATACTTTGTAGCGCCACCTCTTGCTGCGATTACAAGTCACTTGGGGTTTGTCTCTATCAGTTTTGCACATGGAGAGACTGAAATTCTTGCCCATTCTTCCTTGGAAAACAGCTGGAGCTCAGTGAGGTTGGATGGAGAACGTTTGTGAGCAGCAGTTTTCAGCTCTTTCCACAGATTCTCGATTGGATTCAGGTCTGGACTGTGACTTGCCATTCTAACACCTGGATACGTTTATTTGTGAACCTTCCATTGTAGATTTTGCTTTATGTTTGGGATCATTGTCTTGTTGGAAGATAAATCTCCGTCCCAGTCTCAGGTCTTTTGCAGACTCCAACAGGTTTTCTACCAGAATGGTCCTGTATTTGGCTCCATCCATCTTCCCATCAATTTTAACCATCTTCCCTGTCCCTGCTGAAGAAAAGCAGACCCAAACCATTATGCTGCCACCACCATGTTTGACAGTGGGGATGGTGTATTCAGGTTGATGAGCTGTGTTGCTTTTACGCCAAACATATTGTTTTGCATTGTGGCCAAAAAGTTGGATTTTGGTTTCATCTGACCAGAGCCCCTTCTTCCACGTGTTTGGTGTCTCCCAGGTGGCTTGTGGCAAACTTTAAACGAGACTTTTTATGGATATCTTTGAGAAATGGCTTTCTTAATGCCACTCTTTCATAAAGGCCAGATTTGTGCAGTTTACGACTGATTGTTGTCCTATGGACAGATTCTCCCACCTCATCTGTAGATATCTGCAGTTCATACAGAGTGACCATGGGCCTAGTGGCTGCATCTCTGATCAGTCTTCTCCTTGTTTGAGATGAAAGTTTAGAGGGACGGGCGGGTCTTGGGAGATTTGCAGTGGTCTGATACTCCTTCCATTTCAATATGATCGATTGCACAGTGCTCCTTGGGATGTTTAAAGCATAGGAACTCTTTTTGTATCCAATTCCGGATAACATTGGATCATTCAGAGATCCTCACTGAACTTCTGGACTGAGTTTGCTGCACTGAAAGTAAAGGGGTTGAATAATTTTGCACGCCCCACTTTTCAGTTTTTTATTTTTTACAAAGGTTTGAAATATCCAACAAAATTCTTTCCACTTCACAATTGTGTCCCACTTGTTGTTGATTCTTCACAAAAAATTAACATTTTATATCTTTATGTTTGAAGCCTGAAATGTGGCAAAAGGTTGAAAAGTTCAAGGGAGCCGAAGGCACTGTATATGTGTGTGTGTGTGTATATATATATATATATATATATATATATACACACACATACACACCATGCAATGTGATCTATGCTGCGTGGGAAAGGCCACACTTGGTGCTGAGATAATACACGATATTTTTGTGTTTATACTCAAGTAAATGAATGTTTTTTTACTTTTAGATTATGCTGTTGTCCCAATAGCGATTTTTGGACTGTCTATTGGTGAGTGAGGACTGGTGCACTGGATTTACAAATTTTTGTGGATGTTCAGTGCTGAACCCATTATCTGTTTTGTTTAGTAAGAAGTCTTTATTGCCCAATCAGAGCTCAGCTTTCGTTTTACCACAGCAGTTTCCAAAATGAAAGTGGAGTTCTGATTGGTGGCTACAGACATTTGTACTTTTAGTATATGTTCACATGGCTGATTTGGACGCTAAATTTTCAGCATCCAAACCTCGTCTAAAAAGCGCCTCAATGCAGTACTTTTCAGACAAGTTTTTAATGAGGATTTGATCAGGTTTTGGATGAGATTTTCCAACACTGTTTTCTTTCTGAAAGACCCATACAATCTAATAGCCAGGGCAAAAACCACTTCTAAAACCGCGCCAATGTTTTGGATGAAGTTTTGAAGCTCTCCATTGATTCCTATGGGGATTTTCTGCGTAGAAAACACTTCTAGAACTGAAGTGAAATTTATTTTTCATCACCCAAAGAAGCGCCTAAAACGCAAAGAAAAACCTAGTTGCGTGAGAACTACGGCGCCGTTCCACATAGGAATCAATGGAAATGAACGGGGGGAGTGTTGGAGACTTTTTACGCTTTTAGACGAGGAAATGCTCCAAAAACCGCCTCAAAATCAGCGGTTTGAACTTAGCCTTAGACAGTTTTGATAAAGGAGGACCAGTAAATTTGACCACTTCATTTATACGGGCTGTCTCATCGTAAACATATATGGAAGGTCAACAGGATGTGTCATAAAAGTCTGATAGGTGAGGATCTCACCTATGGTATCCACATTTAGCTGTTATTCACACGGCAATTATTGGGACGTATCTCGCCCCGTACTGCGCTAAATACGGAGCGAGATACGTCCCAGTCATTACGGTAATCCACAGTTCTCATAGAGAACTATGGATTACGTCTCCTCTCCCTGCTTGCACAATACGGTGAGCGGGGAGAGAAGCGACATGTCTATTATTCATGGCGTATACGCGCCGTGAATAATGAATGTCTATGGGGCTGGCCCCCCCGCCCCCGAGCACATGGTGTAATTGCGGGCAAAATATGTCCTCGCAATTACACCGTGTGAACATAGCCTTGGTAAAAACCGCCCCCAAAAGTCTTTGTGCAGAATGCGCTTGCAAAGTGCTCTCCATTCACTGCTTACTGAACTCAGAACTTTCATTGAAGGGAATGGAGGGTAGCACGCAAGTGCATCCTCCTCTCTGTTGTGCAGGAAGACTTTCAGGGGCGGTTTTTTTTTGATAAACATTGATCCCATAGATTAGATCTGCATCTGTTAGACATTTATGGCATATTTTATTGGTATAGCATAATTGTCTGAGGAGGAGCCCCTTTAATAGTGGCAGCAGAGAGGAATATCAGCAGCCAATGAGCCCCCATGTAAAGGTGCTCATATACATTAGAGAAACCTGCAGGACATCCCTAATGCACATGCCTGGATGACCCCTACATAGAGCTAGCAGAGGCGATCGCCCCCAGCCCGTGGAAATGGACGTCATTGCTGCCTGCTTCTGTCCAGCATCCATGTGTATTAGACGGTCATAGCACCTGGCAGGAGTCACCTTGCCTCCCTGTTTACACAATGCGTGTGATCAGCTCTCTGCCAACATGACTTTATTTTCGTGCCTGCTGCATTCTCTACTCCCAGCTCCTCCTCTCCCCCTTCCTAGCACAGCCGACTGTACACTACAATCCACAGGCTGCCTGTGCGCCCGCTTACACCCTTCCACGCGGGTAATCTCTACTTTTAGGGCCGTACAGCCGCACATCCTGTAGATCAACACTACAGCGCGAGGAGGAGGAGGGGGTATAGCATTTATTTATCTCTCTAGCACTAGGTAGGCGGATCGAGGGCCGGGCTGTTGGCGTTGTTGTCATGGTTACCCCGAGACCTGCCAATCCCCTCCCAGCGCAGCAACTCCCCGCCCACCTTACTATAGCAACTTCCGCTTTCTCCGCTTAGCCCCGCCCAATGCGGGCGCGCGTTGCGCGTTACCTAGTGACTACTAGGAGGAAAGATTTGTAGGGCGGCGCGCTTCATGCCCCGCCTACAAATGGCGAGAGGCTGCTGTGATTGGCCGGCTCTCGGTGACAGGTGGCTTCTGGGATTGATAGTTTTTTCTGGTGACAAGAGCTGCGCTGTCAGAATGTCAGCTCCGCGTTCACAGGCGGCAGGAGCGCGCGTTAAGCGCTCGCTGCCAGGTAACTTTATGTGTATGCACAAAGTGTGAGCAGTGTCCCCGCTGTAGTACAGTGCTGCTGCCTGAGAGGAGGAGCCCGGCACTGGGGATAAACTGAGGAAAGCTAACAAGGGGAGCCGGCGCTAGGCGACACTGCGCATGCTCGCGGTCCTCCAGAGGTAGAGGCAGGAATGTTTCCCAAGTGTTTGTAACTGCTGCGAGCAGTGTAGTCGCCGAGCGCCCGGGCAGTGAGGCGGCCGTGTCCCCAGCATTGACTGCTGCATTCTCTACTCGAGCGCCCACCTCTTTCCCCACCCCCTTTACACACACACACACCCCACAACCTCCTTCCACTGTCTTGTTCCCGAGTTGTCCAGAAAGACAGCCATTCAATCAGCTGCTGAGCCTGCCGGAGTTGTCTGCCCTCGGTGGAGGCTGGCGGAGCCTTTGTGTCCCTAGCCGCCGGCTGCATCCATCTCTCCCGGGTGGCGAGTCCCCTCAGAGGACAGAGCCTGGTGGGGTTGTGCACAAGATGTTAAACCCGACCAACGGCGACCAGACTCACATGGTGAACTATGTAGAGGATTACTTGGACTCCATCGAGTCTTTTCCTTTCGACCTGCAGAGAAACGTCTCCCTGATGAGAGAGATCGACGCCAAATACCAAGGTAGGGGCTGCTCGCCGTCATCGGCGGGGGCAACTTTTGCTGCTGTTTTGTCTGGCATATGCCTGCTGCATTGTGCCACTTAGAGAGCTTGTCATAGGGCGGAACAAAAGCTGCTCTCCCCCGCTCCACAATAGCACGAGTAGTAAGTGGTGGTGGGCAGGCGCTGCTCATTGTGCTACCTGTCCGCACACTTCACCCGGGGAGAAAACCGCGCTGTGTGCACAGGGAGCATTGTTCCTCAGCCTGCAGGAGAGTTGTTATTGTGACATTGGAACTTCCATAGACCTGTATGTGTTGGGGCCGCAGTGCGCCGCATGCAGCCCCCTCCTCCCCCGCTCCGTGGACCGGGTCACTCGGCCCCCCAGAGACAGCCCGGCTCTGTGGAAATGCGTCACATTCGGGGTGTCTCCGGCTGCCCTCCCTTGTTTGCCTCTCAGCTCCTGGGCTGGGTCTATACACACGCTCGGGAACTTATTGTGGGGACAGTCACGTCGTGTTGGCGCTCCCTCAGCCGTTGGAGTGGCTGGAGCAGGGCGGACAGTGTTGTGGTGTGTACACAGGACGCGGGCAGACACAGGGGTTTATGTCCAGTCTGCCAGCACCGACCCCCACCGTCTGTGGTGTCAACGCCAGCCGCGCTTTACCCTGACTAGAGAACACACTGCTGCTTTTATATCGGGGGCTTGTCGACGTCATCGGGTGGGCGCCGCCTCTTTGCGCTGATTGGTGGTTCCTCTGTACTTTAGAACGTCCCGGGTGCTGGCTCTGTTTTCATTGGCTGCGGCTTTGCTCCTCCCCCTGCTGGCGCCCCGCCTTCCTTCTCGCAATTTAGTAGTCCTCTTTACATTCATTTAAATGTCTCTGCCCGCCCACTTTTTCTCATTGGCTGTCGTTATTTTAGAGGGGCGGCCCACACAGCCTGCTCCCTACAGTACTGATATGGGCAGAAAATACAGGAAAGTATATACGTATGCGGCGGCCATGTTTTCTGAGGGCATGATGAGGGATTTCCTACCACAATGGCTATTGTTATGTGTGGAAGTCCGTTCGCTGTTTCTATAGGGCTGCAAGACGGTTGTCCTCGGGCGCTGCGCTCGGTATACTGTCTGCCGTGCCCGAGTGAAGAATGGCCGCGGAAAGGCTTCATAGCAACCAGTGCTCAGCACAAGCCGGCTCTGAGGTTGAGCCTCTGCCAGCTGTTACTTCAGAGCCTGTCAGTGCAGACATGCCCTGGTTCTTCTTCACCTTGTTACATGTGCAACATATGTGAGCGTAACCCCCAGAAAATAGGACAGACGTGATATGTTTTATGATGTCACCGCATAGGTCCCACATTGGATCTAATCCTAAAAGAGCAATAAGCTCCCACACTGGATCTAACCCTGTAAGAGCAATAAGATCCCACACTGGATCTAACCCTGTAAGAGCAATAAGATCCCACACTGGATCTAACCCTGTAAGAGCAATAAGATCCCACACTGGATCTAACCCTGTAAGAGCAATAAGATCCCACACTGGATCTAACCCTGTGAGAGCAATAAGGTCCCACACTGGATCTAACCCTGTAAGAGCAATAAGATCCCACACTGGATCTAACCCTGTAAGAGCAATAAGATCCCACACTGGATCTAACCCTGTAGGAGCAATAAGGTCCCACACTGGATCTAACCCTGTAAGAGCAATAAGATCGCACACTGGATCTAATCCTGTGAGAGCAATAAGATCCCACACTGGATCTAACCCTGTAAACAATAAAATCCCACACTGGGTCTAATCCTGTAAAGAGCAATAAGAAACCCACAATGGATCTAACCCTGTAAGAGCAATAAGATCGCACACTGGATCTAACCCTGTAAGAGCAATAAGATCCCACACTGGATCTAACCCTGTAAGAGCAATAAGGTCGCACACTGGATCTAACCCTGTAAGAGCAATAAGATCCCACACTGGATCTAACCCTGTAAGAGCAATAAGATCCCACACTGGATCTAACCCTGTAAGAGCAATAAGATCCCACACTGGATCTAACCCTGTAAGAGCAATAAGGTCGCACACTGGATCTAATCCTGTAAGAGCAATAAGGTCGCACACTGGATCTAACCCTGTAAGAGCAATAAGATCCCACACTGGATCTAACCCTGTAAGAGCAATAAGATCCCACATTGGATCTAATCCTAAAAGAGCAATAAGATCCCACACTGGATCTAACCCTGTGAGAGCAATAAGATCCCACACTGGATCTAACCCTGTAAGAGCAATAAGATCCCACACTGGATCTAACCCTGTAAGAGCATAAAAAACCCACACTGGATCTAACCCTGTAGGAGCAATAAGATCCACACTGGATCTAATCCTGTGAGAGCAAAAAAGATCCCACACTGGATCTAACCCTGTACGAGCAATAAGTTCCCACACTGGATCTAAGCCTGTTTGAGCAATTAGCTCGCACACTGGATCTAATCCTGTAAGAGCAATAAGATCCCACACTGGATCTAAACCTGTGTGAGCAATAAGATCCCTCACTGGATCTAACCCTGTAGGAGCAATAAGATCCCACAGTGGATCTAACCCTGTAAGAGCAATAAGGTCGCACACTGGATCTAACCCTGTGAGAGCAATAAGATTCCACACTGGATCTAACCCTGTGAGAGCAATAAGATCGCACACTGGATCTAAACCTGTAAGAGCAATAAGATCGCACACTGGATCTAATCCTGTAAGAGCAATAAGATCCCACACTGGATCTAACCCTGACAGAGCAATAAGATCGCACACTGGATCTAACCCTGTTAGAGCAATAAGTTCGCACACTGGATCTAACCCTGTGAGAGCAATAAGGTCGCACACTGGATCTAACTCTGTGAGAGCAATAAGGTCCCACACTGGATCTAACCCTGTAAGAGCAATAAGGGCCCACACGGATCTAATCCTGTAAGAGCAATAAATCGCACACTGGATCTAATCCCGTAAGAGCAATAAGAATCCCACCTGGATCTAACCCTGTAAGAGCAATAAGGTCGCACACTGGTCTAACCCCCGTAAGAGCAAAAATATCCCACACTGGTCTAACCCTGTAGAGCAATAAGATCCCACACTGGATCTAATCCTGTAAGAGCAATAAGATCCCACACTGGCTCTAATCCTATAAGAGCAATGAAATCCATGGAGAAACCTCTTCTGATTACAACAGATTTGTTTTCCTCCTATAGTGAATAATGAAAGTTGCATGCAACATGTGATGTACATACAGATTGTAGCTCTAGTGGCAAAGCCTCTGATAGTTAAAGGGGTTTTCTCACTACAAAGATTCCGTTTCAACATGAAGGGACAGGTGCTTGAAGGTGCTAAATACATTGGTCAATGGATTTTACTTTAGTCATGAGATAAGCGGCTCTGAAGTGCAAACAGGTTTCTATGGTTACCTGCATACCAGATGGACGGCTGTTCTTTTATTAGCTGAAAGCGAGGAGTGAGGTCACCCCTCTGATGGAGTGAGATCGAAGCAAACTAATTATATCTAACAAGGTTAGCTTCACTAAAAAAAAGGTACACGTGCTGTGAACTATCTCCTGCACTCAGAGTTACAGCTAGCTAGAAGTTGAATAGGCTAATCACTGCTGTAGAACCACCCACAGCCTGAGGAGATGGTGCAAAACTGCTAGAACTCAGTAAAACAGTGTGGTAAAAAGACCCCTTTAAAGGGGGTTCACATGTTGTGTTCAATACGTGTTTGGATCTGTGTTTCGGACCCTAAACGGACCCAAACATGCATCTAACAATGTGCAGTTTGTTTTACACTGCTTTCAATGTAAACCATGCATTGGGGTTCACACTAGGGATCACCGATGCGTCTTTGTGATGCGTTCAAAGAATTGTCATGTCGATTCTTGATCCGTTTGATGCAGCAGGCATCCTATTTAAAACTATAGGTTGCGTGTCTGCTGCAGCCAAACATGCACCTGCGTGTTGGATGTGTTTTAGATTTACGCAGTGCTTTTGGATGCATTTTTCGGATCAAGAAAGTATTGAACACGCCGTGTGAACATGCCCTAAAGAGTACCTCTTCCCATATTAGGGGATATTGACATCACATTGCCACTGTACCAATGACCAGGGCTGTGGAGTCGGTAAACCAAAGCTCCAATTCCTCAATTTCCCTAATAACTACTCCCTCATACACGGCGCATGTTTAAGTGATAACTTTACTGAAATAAAATGGTAACATCACTTTTCTACCTTATAAAAAATATCAAGCTATTTAGGCAGGACATAAAATATATTTATTGGATACAACTTTAGAATACAAAAAACTATAAAAAAAAATTGTAAATATGCAAAACACTGCAGTAAGTGGGGAAAAAACAGTTCTCAACAACAACGTCCTGAAGATCATTTGTGGAGTCTCTGAATTTTTTCTGAGAAGTAGTATTGCCTCCATCAGATCCTGCATACATGACCTCACATCTGATCTCATTATTTCCAGGCTAGAGAACGGCCCCCTCTACACTAACTTGGGTTGGTGGCAAAGCGGTGACCACAGGGGCAACATCTCTAACAATGTCAGGGTATAAAGGAATTGCCTCAACCACAGTCAGTTTTGATCAATGGTTGATCTTCTACTTCTTTTAAAGCAGGTGAAACATTTTGCTGAAATCTGTTTGCCATGGGAGCGGAATCTTTCCCACTGGGGGCAGCGCTTTGCCTGCTCCATGTCATCAATTACACTCCTCATGTGAGGGGTGAAGAAAGGGCAGTACACGTCCGGACCCAATTCCTCTTCCTCTTTGCACTGCATCGAACTAACTGGACCAACTTATTATATATTTTGGGAGTCGGTCCATTTTTATGATGACTCCGACTCCTGAAAAATAGACTCCGACTCCACAGCCCTGATTCTGACACCCCTATACATAGGAAACCTTGGAACAAGGGTGTCTATTTCATTTTCAGCAAGGACCATATCAGCATTTTGGTTACTTTTAAAGGGCCAGGGTGCTCTACATGGTCAGTAAGAGCAAAGATGTATAATAGCCAGCCGCTACCACTTCTTTAGCACTGAGCTTCTTACCTTGGGTGGCTAGGGTACCATGGTAGGGCTGTCGGAGCTGTTCCATCATCTGTGAGTTGCTGAGTAGAAGGGTGTGTGGAGGTGCAGATCGGAGCTTCAAATCCAAGATGGCATCTGCACTTTTTGCTGGCGTCTCTGCTTAAAGAGGTTGTCTCGCTACAAGGATTGCTTTGTATTTTAAAGATGTAGCAAAAACAAGTCACATTGCAAAATATATATATTAACAGTATCCTACCTATTCCTAGATACCCTTTGTTTGGCTGCATCACTCCCCAGTGCTATAGTACAACCTGTTCGATCTCACCTAAAGGCTGCCAGCCTGGTTGCTATAGCTACAGACCTGTTCGATCTCTCCTGATAGGCTGCCAGCGCTGGTTGCTATAGCTACAGACCTGTTTGATCTCTCCTGATAGGCTGCCAGCGCTGGTCGCTATAGCTACAGACCTGGTGTCCTCAGCTGCAGGCCAGTAGTAGCCAGTAAACATGCCCCTGAATTAAAAAAATGAAACTGAGGAAACTGGACTGAGGAAAGAAGAATCAATGTAGTAAGAAAACCCCTTTAAACACCATCTTCGTCCTTTGGGGAAATTGAAGAGTCTTGACCTGATTTAACTCTGCTCACTATATCTAAGCCCCCACCGGTCACATACAGTGCCAGATTCAACCCACAGACTGAGTTTGAAACGTGTTTTAGAAGAATCTGCGACATACCTCAGACCTACCGGGCAAGTGCTCTGAGGGCACTGCTTTTCGCTGTAGATCCACCATGTGTGAATGCAGCCTTACAGAGCGTGTGCACCTATGTGGTGTGAATAATCAGCCCGAATCCAGGGGTATAAATCACAGACCCTAACGGATCCACTTCCTTTTTTGTGTATTTACTGCTGGGTTTTTTTGCCATAATCGACAATATTTTTTCATACTGGGGTAAATACAGTATTATGAAAACATATTGGCAACATTGTGCTAATAATAGGTCATCAACTTGCCAATGTCTTGAATCAGGCTTGGACTGGCCCACGGGGGAATAGGGGAGACCCTCGGTGGGCCCCTGAGCAGGGCAGACTTGGAGTTGTTTTTAAACTGAATATAGATCTTTGGGAGAGGCAGAGAAAGAGAGGTAAGAAGCAAGAGGCAGTGTATGGGAGGTATGTACAGTCATTTACAGTAGCTGTAGGGTGGGCCCCTAAAATAATCTCCTCTGGTGGGCCCCTAGAGTCAGCTCCACCTGTGGGCCCTAGGCACCCCAGTCCGGCACTGCCTTGAATGCACACGATATGGCTACGTCTACATGGGAGTGATTTACTGTTGGATTTTTAAGACTATTTTGTATTTAGAATCCGCAAAAATCCGACTGTAAATCATCCCCATAGACCTTAATAGAAAATCCGCGCTGTAGTCTACAGGGCTTGGATTTTCTGAGGTCGGATTTGAAATCTGAAAACTGGCTAAAAAAAAATCTTAGAACGTGTTCTATAATCTTATATAGTCATATTTCACTTGAAAACAACAGAGTATAGTACTGTTCAATTGAATGGGCCAAAATACAAAAAAGGGGCAGAAACGGGTACAAAAAGCTGGTAAAATACTGATCGGATTCTGGTTAGAATCTGACAAGTACTCTGTCCTCTGCTGTGTGGACGTAGCCTAAGGGCTTGTTCACACGGCGTTTACACTCTGTGTTATAAGTGCTTTTAGGATCTGTGTTGGGGTCCGCACTGTTGGTCCCCAAGACGGATCTAACAATTAGCAGTGAGATTCTCACTGCTGTCTATGATGAACACGGAGCGGCGTTCACATGAGGGATCGCCGCTGCGTGTTTCAACAGAGCAGCTCGGCTCCGTCTGGAAAAGAATTGACATGTAATTCTTTTCAAGACGGAGCGGAGCTGCGCTATTGAAACACGCAGCGGCGATCCCTCATGTGAACGCCGCTCCGTGTTCGGCACAGACAGCAGTGATAACCTCACTACTAATTGTTAGATCCATCTTGGGGACCAACAGTGCGGACCCCAAGACGGATCCTAAAAGCGCTTGTAACACAGAGTGTAAACGCCATGTGAACAAGCCCCAATACTGATACAGCCGGCGTATGTTACATTCCTATAGTGCATAAAAAGTCACTTTACATTGTGTGGAGGAGGAGAGGGGGATTTAATGGAGTCATGCATATGCGTATAAGTGGGGCAGTGCAGCATCTGTGCCCTAGGTGAAGTAGAGCCTAGATACATCTTCAAGCAGCTATGTATTAACACAGCAATGGTTTTTTCTTACTGATGTGAACTGATATTTTATAAAAGGTGTAAAAACACTATAACCGCTTCATAATAAATTTATAAGCACCTCATTTAAAGGTGACGACAACCAATATGGTTTCACTTCCTGCTGTGTTTCTTTTTTTTTCTATTTTTTTTGTAAAAATGTTCGATCCCTTAGTAAATAAAAGCAGACTTGAGATATTTTGGCTGATGATGTAACGTGTCGATCATTAGCATGTGGATATTTGTGGACAGATGTGGTTGATATCTGGAGTTAGGTGTAAATGCTCTTTAAACCATTCCCGACTGATTTTTGGCGACCAGCTTTTTATTTTTCTCTTGGTAAATGGTCTAGTGTACTGCACCATACGCTGTATTAAAACTAAAAATCTTTTTGTTATTGTGGAATGGGGAAAAAACAAAATTGTGCCATTGTTGTGTACGGTTTTGTTTATATGGAGGTCATGGTATTCATGACAGTCACTTCATTCTGCAGGTCAATACAATTTGTTGATCTCCTATTTCTATAGTGTTCATGTAGTCATCATTATGCTTATAATTATTAAAAGTTGGCTGCTGTCCTCCAGTGTGTAAATCTAACAAAATGAAGCCGTACTTGCCTCTCCTGTCACCACGGAGCTTCCCCACTGGTCCTTCACCAAGGATGTCTTGTTCATGGCTTATGGGATCGTGAACCAATACCTAGCCTTGGCAGTCATGTGCTGACTTTATTGGTCACATGCTGTACGTTCAGGCATGTGACCACTGAGGCTAGTGATTGGCTCACGGTCAAATGAGCCATATATAGGATATTATTAGTGGAGGACCGGCAGGGGAACCTAGAGCTCCAGGCATGTGACCACTGAGGCTAGTGATTGGCTGACAGGGAAATGAGCCATATCTAGGATCGAATAAGTGGAGGACAGGCCGGGGAACCTAGAGCTCCATGCATGTGACCACTGAGGCTAGTGATTGGCTGACAGTGAAATGAGCCATATGGGAACCTTCAGCTCCAGGCATGTGACCACTGAGGCTAGTGATTGGCTGACAGTGAAATGAGCCATATATGGGATATTACTTGTGGAGGACCGGCAGGGGAACCTAGAGCTCCATGCATGTGACCACTGAGGCTAGTGATTGGCTCACTGTGAAATGAGCCATATATGGGATATTATTAGTGGAGGACCGGCAGGGCAACCTAGAGCTCCAGGCATGTGACCACTGAGGCTAGTGATTGGCTCACAGTCAAATGAGCCATATATGGGATATTATTAGTGGAGGACCGGCAGGGCAACCTAGAGCTCCAGGCATGTGACCACTGAGGCTAGTGATTGGCTCACGGTCAAATGAGCCATATATAGGATATTATTAGTGGAGGACCGGCAGGGGAACCTTCAGCTCCAGGCATGTGACCACTGAGGCTAGTGATTGGCTGACAGTGAAATGAGCCATATATGGGATATTATTAGTGGAGGACCGGCAGGGGAACCTAGAGCTCCAGGCATGTGACCACTGAGGCTAGTGATTGGCTGACTGTGAAATGAGCCATATATAGGATATTATTAGTGGAGGACCGGCAGGGGAACCTAGAGCTCCAGGCATGTGACCACTGAGGCTAGTGATTGGCTGACAGTGAAATGAGCCATATATAGGATATTATTAGTGGAGGACCGGCAGGGGAACCTAGAGCTGAGGCTAGTGATTGGCTGACAGTGAAATGAGCCATATATGGGATATTATTAGTGGAGGACCGGCAGGGGAACTAGAGCTCAGGCCTGTGACTATGAGGCTAGTGATTGGCTGACAGTGAAATGAGCCATATATGGGATATTATTAGTGGAGGACCGGCAGGAGAACTAGAGCTCCAGGCATGTGACCACTGAGGCTAGTGATTGGCTCACGGTGAAATGAGCCATATATAGGATATCATTAGTGTAGGACCGGCAGGGGAACCTAGAGCTCCAGGAATGTGACCACTGAGGCTAGTGATTGGCTGACAGTGAAATGAGCCATATATAGGATATTATTAGTGGAGGACCGGCAGGAGAACCTAGAGCTCCAGGCATGTGACCACTGAGGCTAGTGATTGGCTGACAGTGAAATGAGCCATATATGGGATATTATTAGTGGAGGACCGGCAGGGGAACCTAGAGCTCCAGTAGTGAGAGGGGAGAAGGGCTAAGCATAGGTTTTGTTTTCTTTCTTTGCTTATTCAGAGATTGACAGGCCGGTGTAAAGACTATTTTTTTTCCAGAGTTAGACCTAGTTCACATCTTCATTCTGCTTTCCGTTTTCTTGCTCCATTTTGGAAACAGAAAAATGGAAAGAAACTGGTGAATATTCATTTCTCTGGAGTTTGTAAAGGGGTTGTCTCACTACAAGGATTGCTTTGTATGTTAGATATCTTGTAAAAAAAAGTCACTTTGCAATATGTTTCCATTAACGGTGTCCTACCTAGTCCTAGATATCCCCTCTTGTATGGGCTGCATCAGCTCCTCAGGTCGCTATAGCTACAGACCTGTTCAGTCTCTCATGATAGGCTGCTAGCACTGGTTGCTATAGCTACAGACCTGGCTTCTACGGCAGCCTAGTAGAAGCCAGTAAACACGCCCCTGAATTCAAGATGAAACCAAGAAAACAGGACTGAGGTAAGATGAATCAATGTAGTGAGACAACCCGTTAAAGCTCTCCGTTTGTCTTTGTTGCTTCAAATATCGGTTGTTTTGACTGAAGAAATAGCATAGTCTGCTGCACTATTAATTCCATTCAATAAAACAGATATCTGATGGGCGGGACCCATCCTTTTTTTTTTTTTTTTAGACATTGAAGTCACTGCTGAACAGATACAAAACGGATAGCTATCAGTCATCAGTTAATGGATCCATTTTTTTTTTCTTTCCTATTTCGTTCACATTGGTAGACACAAGACAAATGTGAACCAGGGCTTAGCTATAATTTTCATTGGTACAAATCATATTTTGATATTCATTTCCAATTTTTTGGGGGCAGACATGGCGACCTAAAGAAAAAAAACCAAAACTAATTCTGGTATCCAGGTTAATAAGGTTCTACTTTAGCATATGGTGCTTTTGATGAACTTGGCAATGCCAGATATGTTTGTTTTATTAAGATTTAAAAATGTGTTTTTTTTTGTTTTGTTTTTTAAGTCTCCTTTCGGTCCTAGACCACTAGGAGGGGTGAATTGCAGCAAAGTGTATATTTAAAAATTCACAGAAGAAAAACTGTATCCCCTAAAACTTAACATTTATTGAATAGATAGAAAATATATGAGAAAGAAGCCAAGATATTCCTAATAGATTAAGGTCATACATATATTGTAACTCGCACACCGTCATATCTTCCAGGTAAATATGAAATAACAGGGCCAATCAATATACTTGGGAAATAATCCAGCAAGTAACCAAAAGGTATATAAGTATGTATTGCTGTAGGGGGATTAGCAAATCGGCAAAATTCAGGAATAATTTACTGTCCCTAGAAAATAATAACAGTATCCCTCTGCAGGGCACCTTCCCTGAAAGGGGTGACCCACCAACTAACCCTAGAAATGCCCTAAACCAAAAGCATTTGATAAGCCCAAAGCTATTTCAATTACTCAATATCCTCAGTGGGCAGATAAAGTATTAAATAATAAGGCAAACAAATTAAAAAAAGCAAAAAACACAGGGATGGATATATTTACCATACTTTTATTACTCCCTGTAAAAGGTGCAATAATATGGCAGGCCTTGGGCCTTTAATAGACCCCTGGCTGCCGTGACATCCGGTTGGCAACCCGTAATCATTTCAGATGTATTTTGCTTCTAAACATAGTGTACATACAGATTTAATCTGTATTTTGATGAGACAATACAATATTGTGCTTGGTGATCAGTAGATGTACCAGTGTGTCTAAAAATGTAATGGATTTTTTTAATATTATTATTTAATTGGTAAAAGTGGGCTCTTTGAACATTAAAAAAAAAAAAAAAATAGTTATACTTGTGTCTCACCTTCATTCCATTGGCGCGCCATCCTTGGCAGCTGCCAGTCTATCTTCTTTTAGACAGGCACGTCACTGTTGCAGCTGCTGATTACCTGCAGCGGTTATATGCATCTAACCTGCAGCTGATGAGATGGTGCAGCACTGGAACTAATGTCAAAGGAGAGGCGAGTATAGCTTTTTTTTTTTTTTATGTTCAAAGGACCCAATTATGTTATGCAATTATAAAAAAGTGGACAGCCCCTTCAAACATGTTTGCAAGGACCTAATTTTATCAGTGTACAGTAAGAGAAAGTGGGACTTTTGGTCTTCAAGTATTCTCAGTCATTGTAGACTGTGAAGGCCTGTTCCTTGTATTTTCTACAGGAGCACACTATGGTTCTTGAAAACGGTCTAGCAGTAACCGTCTTTGTTGCCTATAGTAACCAATCAGAGCTCAGCTTTCATTTCATAAAAGTTGAGCTCTGGTTGGTTACTACGGGCAATAAAGAGGGTCTTGCTGTTAGACCGTTTTCATAAAGAAGGCCCTTATGTGCTTTGGCCCCAGCATTCATACAGCATTAGTCACACTTGATGAAATTCAAAAAGAACCTGTCACATAGATTATGCCCCCCTTGCTGAGGACAGCACAAGCTAATATTAGACCTGCTGTTTCCAGCGCTGTGTCCCTTATTCTGTAAGATGCTGTAGTTTTAGAGTATTTAATGCTCCAATCTGAGGCTAGCCCCGCCCACCTCACAAATGATACACCTATTACTTTGAATATGTAGAACCATGTGAATAACTGTCAGTGGGCGGGGCTAGCCTTTGGTGGGCGGTACTAACACCTACTCATGAATAAGATTTGAGGGGTAAATGCTCTAAAACTACAGCATCTTACAGAATAAGGGGCACAGCACTGGAAACAGCAGGTCTGACACTAGCTTGTGCTGTCCTCAGCAAGGGGGGCATCACCTCTGTGACAGGTTCTCTTTAACATTCTTAGACATCATTCACATCAGAACCCAAAACTGCGCCGTGTGTATACGTCTGAGTATCTGCATAAAGGATGTAGCCATAGGCCATAGAAGACCAGCATACTCAACTTGTCACTACATGTATGTTTTAGGTTGGGTTTACACCACATTATTTTCTACATCTGCGGTATCTGTCGGGGTGCTGTGAAAAAATATACCTTATTGAATACTCAAGTGTAGCTGCGGCAAGCCAATGGATGGTAATAGAAAGAACGTAGTCCAATTTTGACCATGTTGGCTCTATTTGGCAACAGTACGTGCTTTTTGGTGCAGGACACAAAGAGTGGTAGACCAAACTGGTGCCCTGTATGAAAAGCATATACCACCGGCAGAACCAGTGTAGTCCAAATATTACTACATTAAAAAAAGATCCCATGGGGTTATGGCTCTCACCACTCCCAATGTTCTAAATCCCTTGGCAGGAGAGTGCCCAAACCAGACTGCCAGAAGTGTAAATCCACAAAATGAAGAAGATTGTCGGCACTTCATCCATCAACAATAACAACCTTGTGAAAAATCCATAAGTGCCCCTAGACAAGCATAGTAATAATTGTAAATGAAGTGGGAACATTTTCTTCATTTTGTGGATTTACAAATAGAACTACGTTTGTGTAGGAGCCAGCAGCAGCTATGTCGTAGTATCTGTTGGGGTACGACATAGATACCTCAGATGTTGACCGTATGCATTGTGAACCCATGGGCAGCTCTATAAGGGTATGTTCACACGGCTTATTTTGGAGCACATTTCGCCGCCCATTTTGCGGCATACTGTGCTTAATACGCAGGGAAATGCGCACCATAATTACGGTAATCCATAGCTCTCATAGAGAACTATGGATTACGCCGCATCCCCCCGCGCATACAATATGATTGTATTGTACGCATGGGGAGATAAGTGACATGTCTATGCGGGAGTAAGCTCTGATCAGCGCGAGCTCCCGAAACACACTATCTCTTGCGGCGTGTACTGTATGCACCGCAATACATCGTGTGAACATACCCTAAGGCCGTGGTCACACGGCTTATTCACGGCGGATTTGTGCGCCGTATTGAGCGCACAAATCCGCCGTGAATAAGGGGCGGGGGCGGGGCCGGAGCGCAGCGGGGGCGCCGCTCCGGCCCCATAGACAATGCCTTGTTTACGGCGCGTCCGCGCCGTAAATAATGTGCATGTCACTTTCTCCCCCCCGCGGCGGATTTGCCGAGCGGGGAGGAGCGACGGAATCCACTGTTCTCTATGAGAGCAGTGGATTACCGTAATGATCCGACGGATTGGCGCCGTATTGAAGCGCAAATCCGGGCGGGAATACCGCCAATCCTTCGGCAAATAAGCCGTGTGAACGGGGCCTAAGACTCTACATGTGGTCTGTTGTAGCCTATGGCTGTGCCGTGCTCCATCTCATTCTTGCAGGTATTCAGGTGTATACACTCAGCATAGGGCTGGTAGTTTATGTGGCTTCAACCTTATCGTGGGGAAAAGCTCGTACTACTGTGAGTTCTCATTTTTATTTCTGATCCAAAATAAGAAAAAATCTCAATTGACCATATATGTAATGTAGTTGCTGAACCCAAAACGCTTCATTTGGGTAATGTGCTCTAATAGCTATAGCTAATTTACCTCTACGTTGGCTATTTAGTGACTTTCCAATCCTGAGCTAGTCAAAATAGGAAAACTCCATCACATAATAGTATGAAATAGCTCAAATGTAAAACCAGCTACAAATCTAAGTTCTGTAATATACTGAATACTGCCTGCACCAACTGGAGAAAATGGGATTAGCTGTAAATGCAGCACATGGCAGGAGGGCTATGATCTGCTAGAGCACGCGGGCAAAGGGCTGCACCTTTAGTTTTAAGTCATTGTGCCAAGATCATCAAATAAATGGAGATAGCTGCCCAGGAGTGAGAAGTTAATGTAGAGCCAGGACGTTCTGGCCAAAAGTGTTTTTTCCCGGTTTTGTTAGGATATGAAACTGCCAGGGAAACTGGCGCTTACTATTAAATGATCAGAATAAGGCATTAAACAGTAGAAGGTAATGGGTATCTGTGTATTTTATGGATGCTCTGTGCCCTCCAGGGGGCGTAGTTTCTAAGTTACAGAGGGGGATTTCGAGCACTAGACCCGTACTAACTTTCTCATTTGTCATTGTAGAGATCCTGAAAGAGTTGGACGACTATTATGAGAAATTCCGCCGTGAATCTGACGCAATACAGAAGCGACGCCTTCTGCAGTTTATCCAGAGAGCTCTGATTCGTAGCCAAGAATTGGGGGATGACAAGATCCAGATAGTTAGCCAGATGGTGGAACTAGTTGAAAACCGGACACGACAAGTAGACAGTCACGTGGAACTGTTTGAAACGTGTCAGGATCTTAATGACAGTACAAGTAATAGCAGCAAGAACGCCCAAGATAAGTCTAAAAGTGAGACTCTCTCTCAGACTGAGAAAACCAGCAATAAGAGATCAAGGAGGCAGAGGAACAATGAGAATCGGGAAAATGCCACCATTAATCATGACCACGATGACCTTACATCAGGAACACCCAAAGAAAAGAAGCCAAAAACCTCAAAGAAGAAAAAGCGATCGAAAGCTAAAGCTGAAAGAGAAGCGTCGCCTGCAGATCTTCCAATCGACCCCAATGAGCCAACCTATTGCCTGTGTAATCAAGTTTCCTATGGGGAAATGATTGGTTGTGATAATGAAGAGTGCCCAATAGAGTGGTTTCACTTTTCTTGTGTTGGACTTAACCATAAACCAAAAGGAAAATGGTACTGCCCTGAATGTAGAGGAGAAAATGAAAAAACCATGGGCAAAGCACTTGAGAAGTCTAAAAAAGAGAGGGCCTACAACAGGTAGTTGACCAGCAGATGTGAAGGAAGAATGAAGCATTGTATTTATTGCCCAGGCACACCTTGTGAAGGTGGTGAGGGTGGCATTTTTTTGTACCTAAGTTTAGGATATTCCTGTTATAGCGAGAGCAATAACATTACTTTAACCCATCTTTTATGTCGAAGAACCTACCTAGTGAGCTGGTTTATTGTTCATGCCATGCATGTCTTCTCATGTTCAGTGTCTCGGGCCCTTTCTGGAGTAGATGGGGGACGGAGGACATATCAGTTACAGTGGATGTCTAATGCACTTCTGAAACTCTTAAGCACTGTGTCCATCCACTCGTTTTTTCACAGCCCGTTGTCTCGTTTTCTGGTTCTGTTCACTTTCTGGCATACAGTTATGCCAGGTTATTTTATGACAACTGCGTATATATCCCTATAGATTTTGACTTTCGTCAAGAGCCACTGCTTTGCCATTCTTTCCGTACACCCCTTGTGTTTGCAGCTGAAATGTAACAATGCCCCATGTTCTATGGCTGCGTTATAATTCCGGTAAACTGAATTCAAGACGAGTAGCTATTTTTAAAGAGGTTTAAAAACTGCATTTTACATGGCAAATATTTTATACTGAATTCTGGCCTAGAAACCAGAAGAGGCCATTTTAAAACGATTGACTATGTTTTTTATTCAACCAAACAGTGGTTTAGTAATAATTCACACAGATCAAGCTTTATACAGTAACAGGTATTAGTGAAGCAATCCTAATTTGTATAAATGTACATTTTAAGTGGCATTGCACTTGATGTATTATAATTGGAAATGCAGCTGAATGCCGTTGTATAGCCAATGTGCATTTCCTTCTGTATGTATGAAGATTGTACAGCTGTGATACTTAAAATAAATACAGATCTATGGAAAGTTCTTTTTTTGTGAATGGTTGTTTATATGCCGAAATGGCATGCAAATGAAAATCAATCAGAAGAACAACATGGCAGGTTACATGATACAATTATGAAGGGTGAATAAGGTAACCCACAAATGCCAAAATTAGTCAAGATAAACAAAATATTTCACTGGACAAGACTATAAAATACAACGTTATTAGAAATCCTTAGGCTGGGTTCACACGGCTTATTTGCAGGGCATAATGACGCCCCGCAATTACGCCGTGTGGGCGGCGGAGGGGGGCCGGCACCTCGCAGGCCCATAGACTTGCATTACCAGCGGCGCCTATACGGCGCTAGTAAGTCACATGTCACTTATTCCCCCCCGCGGCGGATTCGTCGAGCAGGGAGAGGAGACGTAATCCATAGTTCTCTATGAGAACTGTGGAAATCCTGTAATGACTGGGACGTATTCCAGCCGTAATTTGTGCACTACGGCGCGTAATTACGGACTGAAATACGTCCCATTTTAAGCCGTGTGAACATGGCCTTAAAAAGGAGACAATAATAAATCTCCCTAAGTTTAATACATACAACCATAAACAAATAGATAAGGATAATTCCTGTAAAAAATTGTCTCTTTATTGCTTTGAGACTATTTTTTCCAGAAATGAAATACAAATATGTACTTTCCTGTAAATAGGGTGTATTAGGGCCCGTGCAGCCTAGGTTCCTGTTGGGACCGTCCTTATTGGGACGAATACCCCATAATAATTGGGTAGGAAGCTCTCTCCCTTACAGGGACAGTTTTCTTCCCCTGCCTTATCTATTTGTTTATGGTTGTATGTATTAAACTTAGGGAGATTTATTATTGTCCCCTTCTTAAGGATTTCTAGTAAAAGTTATATTTTACAGGTTACATGATGTCAGATATATAGCCCAGCAAGCCAGTCATTGTAACCCGTTTTATATTCCCAAGTCATTCGGTAGCATAGGTTGCACCAAAGGCCACTCTGTTGGGGCCCAGCTTTGAAGAGTTTGTCTGGTCTACCGTTTACAAGAAAATGATTGCTCACCTCTGTTCCAGCGAAGCTGTTGCTCTCGCCGGGACTTCTGTTTACTTCCAGGCAGATTGGCAGCAGCAGTCACATGCAATGATGCCAGGCAGTGGCACATGACCACCACAGCCAATCAATGACTTTAGTGGTGATAATCCGACTGCCAGCAGTGGAAGTAGACAGAAGACTTGGAGAGCAGTGTCATTGCTGGAACAAAGCTAAAGCCAAAGATAAGATGATTTTTTATTTTTGTGACAAAAGCAATAATTGAATGTATAAAGTAAACCTGGACAGCCCCTTGAAGCTTTTTCTTTTCATGCCTCGCTGCTAGTGGTTGTTAATGCAAAATGTTTAAAATGACCTTCATTTATCTTAAAATGTTTCTTTTACACCCAAGATTAAGAAAGCCGTGTTGTTCGCTATAAGTACATAGTTTAAAATAGTGGGGACCAAAAATCTAAGGTATGAACGTCCTTGGTGTCACTATGGCAAAAGTGCTACGGTTTTAGAGACGGCGTCTGCGTTTACAGTGCTTAGCACGGTGTTTGTTTACTGGTCAGGGAAGCATTCTGTCCTGCCCAGGTCGTGCACATGCAAAGGAAAGGCAGTTAAGAGGAGGGGCAGAGATGTGTGTATTGGCAGGCAAGGAGGAGAAGCAGTGAAGAGGATACAATACACACAACCCCCATGCATGTCCTCTCACTGCTTCTCCTCCTTGCCTGCAATACCAACATCCTGCCCCTCCCTTAACTCCCTTTCCTTTGCATATGCATGACTGGGCAGGACAGAATGCTTCCCTGACCAGTAAACAAACACCGTTGCTAAGCACATGTAAACCAGCCCGTTCTTTTAAAACCGTAGCACTTTGCCAATAGTAACCAAGGACGTACATCCTTAGATTTTTGGTCCCCACATTTTCAACTATGATCTTCATAGTGAGACAACCCCTTTAAGTTACAATTAGCACAAAATTTGTCGGCTATATTGCTAACCAATAGGTATGAGCAACCATAGAAGGAGCCGTGTGTCATAAAATTCCTTTAGTCAAAACGGGCTCTCTAGCTGCTCCCCACCAACAATGTAGGACACCCCACAGGTCCAACCAGGTAACTTTGGTAGATGCAGTGCGATCAATAACGTTGATAAATCTTAAGCAATGAAGGGCAGCAGCTTACTTAAACAATGGGTTTTCAGAGCAAACAGAAACTTCCATCTATAGGAATAGTTCTCTTCCTGGGAAAGAGAGGTTATTGGTCTCTTAGTCACAGACTAGAATGCACTACAGCAGCTATGGGCCATATGTATGAAAATTGTCTAGGTCTAAAATTCACTTTGTTACCCATAGCAACTTATCAGAGCGCCCCTTTCATTTCATATAGTGCTCTAGAAAAAGGAGAGGGGGACTCTGGTTGCCATGGGCAACAAAGTGAATTTTAGACCTAGACAGTTTTCATACATGTTTTACAAGAAAATGGTAGTGGTGCTCATGTTTAAGAGGGTTATATAGGGTACAAATCATATTGCATGGCAGGCAAGGTACCTGTAGTATCTCGGTAGGAATCACACCCTGTAAATGACCATAAGGCATTATAAAGCTTTCTAAAATATTGCTTAAGAAAGAAGCCACTTTGCATGAAGAATAGTTAGGGCCTGGTCAGCAACACAACCTGATTTTATGGGTGTCCAGGACATGCCTATATAACTCTTCATAGATAGATCAATGCTAATCACAGTCTCCTCATTCTTTTTAGTCCACAAAGTAGGTAACAGCTGGTTGTAGCCAAACTGCTTGATGTAACTGCAGACAGTTAGCAAGGGCAGCCAATGCCAATCGATGATTTAAAAGACATTCGCTTCCCAAGAGGTATCGGAATGGAGTAGACTTTAAGCAGGCCTAAATGCAAAACCTCAATTAAATGGCAATGGAACATAAGGCTCAGTGTTTCATTGTGTATCTACTGCCACATGCAACTTGTGGCCACTTCTTGCAAAGCATATTCCTCTCTTCCACTGACACACGAAAGGCAGTAATGCAGAGAATTCAACGTCAAAGCAAACCTCATCACTTGTCATCTAAGATGTACAAAATAAAGAACTGCACAGTATTGATACCTTTTGTGGGGTGCTCAGTGAAGACCTGAATAGAAATATATGCAGATACAGCTCCCCTCGTGTAGGTATTGGTGTAATGTTACTTTGCCTGATGCACAGGCCAGATTGGTGGATAGAGGGCTTAATAAAGAATTCAAAGCAAAAGATGTAGAGATGTAGATATCCAGTAACATTTTTATTTCAATCCATTAAAAAGCGTTCCAGCATGATCAGTCTTCCATCGAGCTGATCCATTTTGAGCTGGTCCAGCTCTTAGTTGTGCTCCAACTGATGCCAAAATATCTCAGCTAGATAAGGGAAAATGAATCAGGTTTTTGCTTTTCAATGGAATTAAAGGGGTTGTCTGCGTTATTTTAACAAAATATTCTAAGAATACGGCTGCCTTTAAAAAAAAAAAAAATCAAAAGGCTTTCACCTCTTTTCTCACCTGTTGCCGCTGGCTGCCCTCTCCACTGTTTTTCTGTTTGCTTCGGACTCTAGAAGAATGGAACCTCACCGCTGCCACCACTGATTAGCTGCAGTGGTCACATAACATTGCCTGACATTACCATGATGTCAGCAATTGGCACATGACCACTGCAGCAGTGACGTCCCATTTGTACCAAAAAGCAGGGAGAAGACCAGCAGAGAGGGTGGAAGCTGCAGCGTGGGTGAGAGGAGAGGCAAGTATACGTTTTTTATTTTTGTAAGGGCAGCATTATGCTAAAATAATGAAATGGACAACCCCTGTAAAGTTCACATTGTTCTGGATTCTTTTAGGGCTGCTGGAGATGTAGACCTTCTGCTTTACATTTCAAAATACAGGCAGTCCCCGGGTTACATACGGGATAGGAACTATAGGTTTGTTCTTAAGTTGAATTTGTATGTAAGTCAGAACAGGTAGATTTATTACATTTAACTCCATCAAAATGGGTTGTTTTTTTTTTAAGATAGTGCAGGGAACAGTTTTTACATTTGTTTTGCTATTTTTGCCCCTGTTTAGAAGATTTTACCTCAATTTCTGTATCTCATGTGCTGCTGTGGCATGCTGGCACTTGGTTATTATGGGGCATGACTCATTGTGTGATGTCCGCACACCCAGCCATGCCCCAAAAGTCTCTGTTTGTAACTAGGGGACGGATGTAAGTCGGGGACTGCCTGTACTACTTTTTTGCCAATAACCTGTAGTGTGGCCAGTTATCCATTTTTGTGGACATGATAGGGCTCCATATGAATAACTGCCTGGCCTTCTTAGCTCAGAAGACTTTTTCATGCCATTAATTTCATCACAAGTCCCAAAGCCAATTGGTTTTACCCTCATTATACGAGAATGGGAGAATTCAAATCTTTCCTTTTCACTTATGTGCTACACATCCAGAAGTGTTATATATTACAGATACCAACCTGACATCCTGTGTGGTTGCTCCCACTTCTACCTAGAGTGAGTTTAAAAAGTATTCATAACCCTTGAACTATTCCTCATTTTTACATCTACAGTCACAAACTTAATTGTAATTTATTGATATTTTATGTGGTAGAGCAACACAAAGTAGCAAGTATTTGCGAAGTGGACAGAAAATAGGATATGCTTTCCAAATTTTTTGCAAATTAAAAAACTCAGATGTGTGGCGTGCATATGTGTTCAGCCCCCTGAGTCAATACTTTGTAGGACCAAGCTGCAATGACAGCTTCAAGTCTGTTGGTAGATGTCTCTACCAGCTTTGCACATCTAGAGACTGCAATGTTTGCCTATTCCTCTTTGGTAAAATAGCTATAGCTTAGTCAGATTGGATGGTGAACATTTGTGAAGAGCAATTTTCAAGTCCTGCCGCAGACATTTTAACACATGAATATGCTTTGATTTAAACCATTCCATTGTAGCTTTGCTGTATGTCTACAGTCATTGTCTCAAGTCTCTTGCAGCAGCTTCCAGGTTTTCTTCCTGGATTGTTCGAATGTAGCTCCATCTTCCTATCAACTCTGATCAACTTCCTAGTCCCTGGTGAAGCAAAGCATCCCACGACATGATGCTGCCACCACCAGGTCTCCTCTGACCAGTGCAGCTTCTTCCACATGTTTGCTATGCTCCCTACATAGTGTTTTTCAAACTGCAAACAGGACTTTTTAGGGCTTGCCTTCAAAAATGTATTTATTCTTGCAACTTTCGGGATTTTACTCGGTTTTACTCCTCTTCCCTGCACCCCTCCACTTGGAAGGACCAGAACATTGGAACTAGGAGCGAGCTCCTTACTGGGTGACACCGGCATATCACCTAATGGAGAGTTGTGCCTCCTTCATCAGCACAACGGCACCAGGTGAGCAGATACAGTAACATTTTCTTATTACCATTGGTGTGCCATTGTAATACACGAAGATGTGCTCCCGTATCAGCTTTTCTTTCTCCTTTTACCTTCATATAGATTTACTAATAATGTGACATCTTAAGGCAACTAGTTACACTGGATTTTATTTAGAGGTATCAGAGTACAGGGGTCTAAATGCATATGCAATCTTCAGTTCTTTAATTTTCAAACATTTAGAAAAGCACATATCATTATCTATACACTTCACAAATACTTCCTACTTTGTGATGCTCTATCTCATATAATATCAATAAAATACATTTAGTTTTGTGGGTGTTATGCTTAAAAATGAACAGTTCAAGGGGTATAAATACTTTTGCAACCCACTTTACATTGGTTAAAATGTACATGAAACCATGGCTCCTTATAAACCACTTCAGATTTTTTTTTCTTTTAGTTTGTTAGAAATTGCTTCTAGTTACACAGCTGTGCCAGCTGGATACAGGATTTCTCACTGCTGCCACTGGGTCATGTGACCTGCACTCCAAGTTGCTGAAACACACAGCATGGTTTGTGACCCAGAAGTGAATCTCTCTATGCATTCCTTTGGAAGGTTCAAAGTCAGTCTCCTAGAAATGCAATACACAGTGTGCAGATCATGTGAACTAACAAAGACTGTTGCATCAGCCTGTAAACCTGTATTGAGCTACAGGTAAGTAAAATAGTGCCTAAAAGCAATTTTTAATGAACTAAGGGGAAAAAAATTGGAGTGGTCCTTAAAGGGGTTGTCTCACTACACTGATTCATCTCACTTCAGTCCTGTTTTCTTATTTTCATTTTGAATTCAGGGGCGTGTTTACTGGCTTCCACTAGGCTGCAGTAGAAGCCAGGTCTGTAGTTATAGCAACCAGTGCGGGCAGCCTATCAGGAGAGATCAAACAGGTCTGTAGCTATAACGACCACAGGAGCTGATGCAGCCCATACAAGAGGGGATATCTCAGAATAGGTAGGACACTGTTAATGGACACATATTGCAAAGTGACTTATTTTTACAAGATCTTTAATATAAAAAGCAATTCTTGTAGTGAGACAACCCCTTTAAAATTAAATATGTTGAATATACTAGTACATTGCAATCAGGTCACATTTTTCCTGTGGTTTTGCAGCAATTTCAGAAAACTGGGGCAAAAAAATGAGGCCTAACCTCAGCATGTGAACCCAGCCTAATAATACCTGTGACTGCATTACTCCTCACCACTCACGATTGAAGATCCCCAACGCAGGGCACACATTTCAGGTATGTTATCACAGCAGTATTTTGTATCAGTATCTGTGGGCAAAAAACAGGAGTGGACCCTAAACAGCAAAAATTTATAAAGTAAAGACTTGGACCTCTTTCGTGTTTTAAGAAAAATATAAAGGTCAGCTCACTTGCTGCAGTAGCCAATCTCACTTGTCCAATGCACGGAAAAGCCCCAAGCCCAAGGGATGCATGTTAACAGAATAAATCCAAAAGCTCCAGCATCCACGAAAATCTGTATAAACCCTGATTCTTTACTTATCCAAAAAACATTAAAATCGCAACAATCCATACAGAATGAGAAACATTTATTTGTGTTTTAGCTTACAGATACTGACCACAATACTACTGTGTGAACGTATTCTAAAGGAGGATGCACATCCCCACTGCATGACATCTATAGAAATGCAAGATCAGTAAGGTGTCCTTCTGAGCAATGCAGGTGACTTTATGGCCACATACTGTTTCCATTTTTTTTTTATTATTTTTTTTACGGTTATCAAAAATATATTAGCATGCATTGCGGGCGAAACACAAGTTTTTACTTATGTTCGGGAAACGGGAAAAAAACACCCCACAACCTTCAAGCCAATAATGGTATCTTAGGCCTTAATAGAAATGTATCACCAATATATATATATATTTTTTTACTAATTAAAACAAGATACTGATCCATACTGTATTTTTCAGACTATAAGACGCACTGGACCATAAGACGCACCTAGGTTTTAAAGGAGGAATATAGGAAAAAAAATTTGAAGTAAAAAGTGCGGGCTGAAGTGTAGTTTTTATTGGTACCATTTTGGGTACGTGAAATGAGCAACAAAAGAGTGGCACATGTACAGAGGTGCCGGTATCACACTACAGGGTGCCAAAGGTACAGAGATGCCAGAGCCACACTGCAGGGTGCCAGATGTACAGAGTTTCCAGTGTCACACTTCTACTTGGTGCCAGGTATGCCTGCAATAGTCACTCTAATGCAGTGTAGGATAGATATGAATGGTCTGGTGGACTCACCATAGCGAGATCCGGTCCTTGGAGTACTGTAGCTAGTCTATAGCTCTTAGAAATTCGGGCAGGGACCTCTCGGCATACTACCACAACAAGATAAACAAAGACTAATAATGTCTTTGGAATGAGACCTCTAGACCAATAAATCACAATTCTCACAGAAGAGGTAAAGTCCTAAAACATAACTTTTAATAATAATAAAGATAAAACCTAAATGAATCGACGTCTCTAATGCACACTAACCCACTAAGGCTAAACACAAATCCCTATCCTACATAACAGGACGATCGCCCCGATAAGGGCGCTCCTGACAGGAACCTAACCCTGATCTATGAAAATACAAACATATACTCCAATCTCATCCCAACATGTTTCGACCAGCCTCAAACTTATTCTGATCACCTCAGGGGATGAATTTAAGAGGAAAAAATATACAGAGAAAGGAGTACTAGGCTAAAGACATTTAACTTCAGCTATTCAAACATAATCAAGATAGAAACATGTGATAAAATGCCATATCACAGTTTATAATGCATAGGTATATAATAGACACCAAAGCAGTAAGGGAGAGCCGGGGTAGAGTTATATACATTACCAGGAAATGACCATGGAATATATCTGCCTATCCCACATCAGTGGAGCGTCTTACCACCATACATAATGCAGTCCCACAGCCCTCATTAAGGATGTTAACTGTAGCCCTGATCGTCCTCTCTAGCTCTATGTGGGCACTTGCAGCATCGGCTGCATTTACCTGGAGGAGACTCTCGGCATACCTGGCCAGCAGGGCGATCAGCTCGGTGGGCCATCTGAGCGAAGATTCAGGGTTATAGCCCTCCTCCAGGAAGTAGCTGGTGCTCAATCCGATCACAGCACCCAGACCCGGTACATAGGGTTGGCTACGACAGCATGGTGGGCTGTCTGAGCAGAGACTCGGGGATATAGCATTACTATGGGAAGTAGCCGGCAGCACCCAGACCCAGTACGTAGCGGCGGTTACGGACACTTTCTGCCCTCCGACTACAACTTTAAAGGGGAAGGCGGTACAAATCCGGGATTGGCTGCTAAAAGTTAAAATCCCTTTAAAAAAAGCGCATATGCATTGATGGTCTGCTCCATACACCCTACATTCAGACTATAAGGTTTGCCACTGCAACGGGCAAGATCAGAGTAAACACTAGTCCTTGTTCAGGTTCAGTGTCAGGGTGTGCTATGGCCCTATGGAGCCATAGGAAACAATAGAGTAAATGTTTTGGACGTCGTATATTTAGTTTTCCATGTATAAAGGTTTGGTAGACAACGCTGTTGTGTTTGGCACATCAAGTATGTACCCTTAAGGCTGAAGCCAGCAATTTATCTTTGTGACAGCAGATGGTACTAAGGCACCGGGAAAAGATGTAAGAAGAAGAAAACCCCGGGAAGTGGTGTGGGAGGATTTAGTCCAAGGAAAGTGTTAGATCGTAAATGTGTGACTGTTTGTAAAGCAGATGCACAGAATAAGAGACTTGAGAAAACAGTCCAGAGCATTGCTCAGAGCCAGAATACGGAAGATACCTGTACTGGGGACAAAGGGGAGACAGAAGAACACTGAGAGACGGTTTGTGGACGGAAATGGTGATGAAGACTCCTGTCACATTGGCATGCTGCTGAAGACTGTCATCAGGGTGCTAATCCTCTTTGGAAGTCAGAGAAAGATTAAAAAAAAAAAGTTAAGGCCTCAGCTAAAAATGTATAATTATCTTCATGCAATCTGCAAAACATTAATCATTTGTTAGGAAGACACAGGTTGTTTCTTTGACCCATAAGTACCCCAGTATTACACACTGATGCAATATTAAAGAAATATAGTTCAAAATAGAGTGCATCTTCCCTGTTGTTTCCTTTGGCTCCAGCATTGTATACATTAAGATACCTCTGTCATAAGTATCCTTTAGGATATTTATGACAAAGGTAGGAAACGTGATGTGAATCGGACCTTAGATGTCAAGAAAAGATAGGCAAGCTCCTGCCAAGTGTGTTTGCCTATCTCTGTATTCACCATGAAGACATAGGTCAATAAAAAAAAAGTTAATTAAAAAGGTTAGAAATAAAATTAAAACAATTTTTAAGAAAATCCATATAGTAAAATAAACGAATATTATACGTTTGGTTTTGCAGCATTTATAACGACGTGTAGCATAATGCTAAAATGTTAAAATTATATTTATGCCACATGAATCGTGGAAATACTGTTTTCTTCTATTAATCCATATATAAAGAGTAATAAAAGGAAAACAATGAGTTATGTGTACTTGAAAAAGATACAACTGAAAATATAACTCTTCCTGCAAGAAACAAGCATCATGAATTTATAGCAACAATGGAAAGTCAAGGTAAAAATTTTATGTTGCTAGGACAGTGACAATTTTTTTTCTATAAAAATGTTTTTACTCTGCAAAAGTATTGCGATATAAAAAAGAAAAATTAATCTGATATTGGCATGATCATATGCAACAGAAAAATAATGAAGTTGTAGCGCTAGGAATAGCTAATAGCTCCGGGCGGATCTCTGCATCCTTAAAGGGGTTTTATCGTTTGAAGTGTTCATGCTCTTCAGCTAATTCTCTGAGATTGAATTTGAAATCCAGGGGCGAGTCTCTTCTCTCAGAAGGCATGTCTCTCCTGCCAGGAGGCGTGTTTCTCCTCTCATCATTCTGTGTGAAGCAGAGGAAGAGGAAGGTTGTCTGGAGAGCATTCAGCCTCCTGCAGTGTTCTCATGTGTCTGCGGAGCCATCAGCTTCAGGCTCCACAAGCTCCATGCTATACTATAAACAGTTAGGCTATGTCTACACTGCACAGGAAAAAACGATCGTATCTTCAGCGCTTTTCATTTTTTCAAAGCGCTGAAGCGCCGAAGATACGAAGATACGATCACTCCTGCGGCCCCATAGACGGCAATAGGAAAAACGAGCTGCAGTCTGCACAGCTTCTCTTTTCTCTGCCCGTCTTTCGGCAGCAGCGTATTATACAGCATGTTGTATAATACACCGGCACTTCTCCTTTTCTTGCCATCTTCCCATACAATACAATTGTATGGGCGATGTCAAGTAAACGAGACGCGACCGCGGTTTTTGCACAAAGCGTGACAAACACCGCGGTCCTGAATCGGAGAAAAAACGGCAACTTTCCGGCCGTGTTTTGTCCGATGCAGTGTAGACATAGCCTTATACACACAGCCTGAACTGATGAAACAGATGTGAGGAATGCACACTGCCCCCCCCCCCATCTTCTCCCTCTGTTATCACGCAGGAGCCTGTATGTCCTGTGTGTTATATGGAGGGAACACAGGACATAAGACTGTGTTACATGAGGGTATCTATGAGTTAAACAGTCAGTAATTAGATCATTCACCTTAGAGCTGGGAGATGAGTATTTAGCCAGCAGCCCTTTCACATAGCTGGTTTCACTTTCGGTTTTAGCAGCTCAGATGGGAGTTAACACAGAGTGTGCAGGCAGCCAATCACAGCGTAGGGGGCGTGTCAGGGGCATTTCCCAACAGGCTGAATGAAATGTCAGTCAGCCAATCACAGTGCAGGGGGTGTGTCCAGGGCAGAATTCGTCCAGGGCGTTGTCCCGGGCTAGCCCAAACACAGAAAAGGGGGCGTTGTTTCCAACTAGCAGCAGCAGAAATAGGAATTAGATGCACAGAAAAGCTCATATCTACTTACAATGAGGGTAATCTAAGCAGTTAAACAGTCATAATTATGTCATCACCTAGAGCTGGAGATGATATTTAGCAGCACCCTTTCAAAGCTGGTTTCACTTCATGTTTTAAGAGGAACTCAGAGGATAAAACACAGATTGTGTGCAGAGCCATCACAGCGTATAGGGGCGTTCCATGGGGCATTTCCCTAACAGCCTGAATAAATGTCTCCAGCCAATCACAGTGCAGGGGGTGTTCCAGGTCAGAATTCGTCCAGGTGTGTCCTGACTAAGCTATATCCAAGAAACAGGGGGCGTTGGTCCCAACTAAGCAGCACAGAAATATGAGAATAGAATGCACAGAAAAGCTCATACTACTATACCAAGTGACTTGAGTAATGCAAAGCAATTAGAAAAGTGCTTATTTTTACTGTCCTCATAATCTGAGACATGATCTTTGTAGTGAGAAAACCCCTTTAAATATTTGTCACTGAGCACCAACAGAATGCAGTGTTATGTGCTTGAAATCTTCACATTTTGCACTCCGGTACGATCTATTTATTAAGGACTAGTTTTAAGTAATGCCAATTGATACCTCCTACATGTGACTGGTTTTAAGAATTATCACTAGGAAAAAAGGATTGGACACACTTCAGTTAATGCTGGACCATTGGAGCACATCACTATGACAGAACTTGAGCCGACCTGTGCATATGCCAGAAATATCTAAAATGGGAAAACCTTTCCACCTCAAAATAAAAAGGTTTGTAAATTAAAACCAAAAAATACATACTCACCTCTGCACTTGTCATTGTTTCAGTGCTGGTGCTACTGGGGGGGGCGTGTTCCAACTAGCAGCAGCCGAAATAGAAAACAGATGCACAGAAAAGCTCATATCTGCTAAACCAAGTGACTTAGGTAATGCAAAGCAATTACAAAAGTGCTTAGTTTTACTGTCCCCATAATCTGAGACATGATCTTTTTAGCGAGAAAACCCCTTTAAGGCAGCTGGAAGGTCTCTAATCCCTAAGGAAGAGGAGTAAGTGACTGAATGTGAATATTTGTAGCTCAAGGAATGGGACAATGATGAAGGTTTTAGGTGCAAAACAGTAGTAAAAGATAGAAAAAAAACTATTAATATCTTGTATTGATATACAGATAGAGTTCCCTATAATCATATTATACAATGCATCGTGTAAAAAAAATTTGTCCCTTGCCCTCAAATAACGAACAAAAGATAACACTGGAGAACAAAAAACATTTTTTTTTTGTGCCTAGAAATTTTGACCTTGCTATAGTGCTGCTGAGTCTAAAAATCCCGTCCATTTTCTTCTATTGGCTCTAGTTTCTGAGATGCTGATGACATAATTCTACATTGTTCTTGTGATTAATTTGTTTAGAAATATTTAGTGCAGATGAATAGAATTGAATTCGCTCATGAACATTCATGGTTTTGTTTGCATGTTTTCTTTAAATGTTCTAAAATGTATGTCTTTTCTGTTTAACATGAATTTCCAACATTTTTTAATACAATATTGAGTGGCCCCTACTTTCAGCAGCATACTATCACGGCGAGGTCAGGCATGATGTTTTAAATTGTGATCTCTCACCTCTGTCTACAAGTGTCACCTGCTGCAGGGGTGTCACAAGGGGGCCTTATTTGTTCTGTGTCTATGAGATTAGGGACGACTGCCCAAGTAGTTGGCTTGGGATCCCTTACTGAAGCTAGTACTTTGCTATAGATATAAGGCTCCCCTGTTAGTAGGTGGGGTTCCACCAGACTTGATAATAGAAAGGGAGTTATTCCCTCTTTCAGAAGCAAAAAGGGTTAAATGATGAGGATAGAGATCAGGTTTTTAAATAGTGTGTATAGAGGTTAAGAGTTAGATATAATAAAAGTTACGTTTTAGTGTTTAATAGATAGAGAACTGATAGAGTTTAAGTTTGCCTTTGGCAAAATAGTAAATATAATTTTCAGAATCAATGCCCCAAACATACTCAAAAAACAGTTCCAACTTTTGAGGCAATAAAATGAGTGTTCCCCAGTATAATCAATTGGGGAATTGGGAAGCACTCATTTGCATATGTTGATGGGAAGATAAAAAAATGATGGCTCTTTGAATGTGACAATGAAAAAAAAAAAGATAAAAAAACCTCTCCCTAAAAGAAAACCGGCCGAATCCTGCATCCCTACATCCCATTAGGGGAAACAAGGAATCGACAAACTGAGTTTTTCCTGCATTTTCTTTCCTCTGGTGATAGGCTGAGCCAGCTCTATGTTCTCACCTAGCTCATTGTTTGCCAAATAAATAAAAAATGTAAATAATTCCCAACAGACTTTAATTTTAAGGCATATTTAAGACCGGTTTATTTTGGCATATTCTCATTTAAGACACATTTATCAGCAAAATGTGCTGAAAAGAAAAATACATTTTTTAACTACACACTTCTGTTTATAGGACTTACAAGTGGTCATGACGTAAGTGTTTGACAGATTTACAAGTTCAGAAATTAAACCAATGTATAGTCTATCTAAAAGCCACTGTTTGACAAAACATGTGTCGGGTCTTGACTGGTGAGTGCTTTCTGACTAAGGTATTATATAGTATATAAATATATTGTTTCTGTCTCTTACTCATTGACTCAATTCACTCATGTTTACTTTCATTAACTTTATTCCTATTGTGAGTTTATTGGCACTTTACGAATGCCCTTTAGTTCATTCCATCCACCAGTCTGTGTGTTTATCTTTTAATTATAAAAAAAAACCCTACCATTTTTGGGGCATATTTACAGCTCAATGGCTGGACTAGACTAAACCCAGTAGCAAGAAACTGTAGCCCATATACTACCTGGTAAAAATTAACAGGTGCCGCTAATTGCTGAGCAGTAGCTCACACACCCCACTACTAGGGAACAATTAGATGATAAAAAACTGCACATTAACATGATATCTATTCACACCAACATGCAGAAAAGCCACAGTATAATACATGGGGAGATTGCACAAATGCAAAAATACCAATAAAACAACCACTCACATACCCTCAGTGCATGAGGGGGGTGGTTACTGGTACTACAATTGCATATAAATAGGGTGATACAGAAGGGCGCTATAAATACAGATACGTGTGGTACACCATGCTGGCTTACAACCTATTAGTGACACCCATACTATTAGATCAGGCGGGCTGCCCAGCACTTTCTGGGTGTCCAACACAAAATACAGACACCCTCCGCTCTTTTAATTATATCTTTGATGCTGTCCAACGTTGTTTACAATCATTGTTTTGTATGTTTGTTTATGAATTTAATAAAAATATTTTTATTTCTGTTACTTTTTTTCTGGCATTTTCCTTTTGTTTTGGAGGTTCAGTTTGTAAAAGTAGCAAAACCTTTGGTGTATCATGATATACGATAATGGGGAACATTTAATACAAATTCTGGCTCAATTTGCCTCAAAAATAATGGCGTACATACTTTACACCACATTTATTATGTGATTTAGACAGTTTCTATAAACTTCTGTGGCTCATCTGACAAAAGGGGTGTGGTCTCGATAAAAGGGGCAACGCCGGGCGGCAAAAATGCGACATTATTTGGCTGCAGATAGTGGCATAAAGTAAGCCAACTTAGAAATGGCAAAATATATGAAAAGTATGGACCAGCGTATACTAAAGGATGTTTTCTTTATTGGAAAATTCTGTACATACAGGTGATGCTTTCAAACAGACAGGTAAATGCAGATGTTTTGAACAGCACTCTGTATTTACCTGCTGTTTTACTACATCACCTGTATGTACAGAATTTTCCAATAAAGAAAACGTCCTTTAGTATACGCTGGTCTATATTTTTCATATATCTTGGGGTTTATGGAGGCTTGGAAGCCATGGGCCTGGGACCTCTGCGACTGCCTACTAAGGACATTTACATGGGACTGGAAAAACTATCCAGCTGAGAAGTGGGGTGAGCCTATTTAGTCATATATTTGTTTTCGTATATGCAACTTTAAAAATGGTGTACGGTTAGACTAGACAGTTTTAACTTGGGGCAGATTTATGAACACTATGATAAATGTGACGCATTGTGAGACTGTCTTTTCTAGCTTAAAACTGTCTTAGAGTTAGACACTATTGATAAATCTGCCCCATCGTATACTCTGTGCACCAAAATAGTATATAAGAGGAAAATTGAAACAGCTGATTAACCACTTTCTGACTGGACTGTTTATCTCTGTTGCTAACTCAACAAATTTTTAGATTTTGTAGTAGATAAAATGCTTTTCCTTTTTTCCATAACACATGTCTTTATTTTTATGTTATAGTTTATGTTTAGAAAATGAGAAAAATAAAAAAAAAATGTTTTTCACCTATTTTCCTTTTAAATAACAAATGAAAGTTTAAATTTACAAATGTGTTTATGTAGGTGAAATATAGTCATTGGGCATCTTACATTACATTTTACATGACATTTTCTTTTTAATGTTAACTCTCTCTGTACCTAGGACTGACATGTTAACCCCAGTTACGTGAAGAATATAACCCCCAGCACTGACTGCACTGCACAACTGATCTGGGTATGCTAAGACTCATTAGCTGATATACCGTAGTTCCTTGGCCATGGCGATCACATGATCGGCGAAGTCTAGCAGAAAGCCTGAGGACTCCCTGCTTAGCTGCACACATAGGACTCATTGAAAATTGCATACTGCATATAAAGCCACTGGATAGGCTGTAGGAGTAATCTGCGTAATCTGAATTAGACAACCTATGGCTATGTCCACATGGCACTATAAAATGTCGTCGGAAATTCGATGATATTTTATAATCGCCTGACTGCGTTTTTGGTGCAAATCTGCACCAAAAACTGGGGTTGAATTTTGGCTGGCCCTAGTACATTGTACTATACTAGAATCTTTCGTTATACGCTGGATTATAGATCTTATTCAATAAACTGGCAGTTTGGAAATCCGACAATAGAAAATCTGAGTTGTGTAGACTACAGCTCGGTTTTTTATTGCGGTCTATGGGCATTGGTTAACAGTCAAATTTTTGTGGTTTCTAAATACTGAATCTGCTGAAAAATCCGACTAAAAAACAGTGCTTCGGAGACATGGCCTACTGCAAATAGTTTGTCTGGATCCATTCAAAAAATCTTACTCAGAAATTAACCACAGAAAGGGCAAATGTTGTCTCCGCTTTATTGAACCAACAATTCTCAGAGGTGCTACAGAACTTTTATGCACATGTTTCTGAATGAAACTGACATCAGAGAAAAACACAAGCAGACATAAGGGAATTTATGGAATATGTAGTGGACAAACACTTGACTAGATGGCTGGAGCATTGCTGAATCGGTAAGGTATGACCAAATACTTGAAGTGTCCTTAGTAGGTGTTAATGTCTTCATTCATCATCTTTTCAAATCAAATCGTAGGCCTCTCTTAGATCAAGTTTAGGGAAGATTTGTGCCTCTTTTATTCAGTTTAGTACAGATAACATTTACAGAGGATATTTTTTTTTATTTTGACTTTTTTAAGACCAGAATAGTCTATATACCCTATTTCCCAAAAAATAAGACATAGTGCACTTTTAGTTATGAAATTCAGTTTGGCTGCTAAGGCCTCATTCACACGGCTTATTTTGCCGCGGATTGGCGCCGTACTGCGCTTCAGGATGGCGCCAATCCATCGGAGTCATTACGGTAATCCACTGCTCTCATAGAGAACAGTGGATTCCGTCGCTCCTCCCCGCTCGGCAAATCCGCCGCGGGGGGAGAAAGTGACATGCACATTATTTACGGCGCGTACGCGCCGTAAACAATGCATTGTTATGGGGGGAGCGGCGCCCCGCCGCGCTCCGGCCCCGCCCCCGTCCCGCCCCTTATTCACGGCGGATTTGTGAGCTCAATACGGCTCACAAATCCGTCGGAAATAAGCCGTGTGAACACGGCCTTATGCTGATGTTTGTGATGACAGGACTACAGTATATTAATACATGTTGATGTTTTGTTCAAAAATAAATGTGAATTATTGTTCATAGAGAAAAAAAACCTAAAAATAGGTCTTAGCTCGTCTTTAGGAGCAAAAATTAATATAAGACACTGTCTTATTTTTGGGGAAACAGGGTAGGAATGCACAGTTCTTTCCTTCATAAACAAAAGGAAGATCACTCCAGCAAGTGCAGAGAACATATGCAGAAAACCCAACCTCTAATATAATGAAAAATATATATGGAAAAATGTTCTCCATTTCAGAAAAGAACAATGGGCGGACCTACCATGCGGGGGAGGGAGGGTGCAGCACCTGACAGCAAGTCAATCTAAAAAAAAAATAGGGTCCTTAAGTTTGAAGAGTCTCTGCCTGGTGGTGCTTGGTAAAAACTTCTCCACAGTGGTAGATTGGTAGACCTTGCAAACTCTGAACTAAAGAATAAACAAAGATAGTCAGATAAAATGGCGGTCGTGATTTCCACACTTTTTATCTGGCCAGTATTATAGTCAATTAGTGTGCACTACTGGAGCCAAGGAAGACCCAGAAGAAACCAGCTGAGGGACTTCTGTTTCACATACAAGGAGATTTGTTCCTGGTGGAGAACTGCAAGCTGCAGGGTCTAAGGAACTTTTGCATAGTGAATGATACCCAACAGTGAAGCTGAAATTATAAGAAGTAGCTTTTCCGACTGCCTTATGGAAATCTAATAAGAGGGAACTAATGTTTGACGAATGAGGTTACGGGTGGATCTTAAAGAGGTTATCCGGGAGTTTAAAGATTTCATCGAATACTATAAAAAGCATTTATACTGAAAAGTAAAGATATTCACTACCTTCATGTGTTATGTGTCTTATTAATCTATCATAAGATCCAATTTTTGCAGTGAAGCTTCCTGCTAGAGGTAGTGTCAATAGTTCTCCAGCATCTCTTTCCTACATTTTTCAGACTGCATAGGTCTTTCCCTCCACAATTATCACTGCTAGACATTGTGCTGATATTAGTGTGTAATCCCCACAGCTCTGTACTTGCTGTCATGATAATGATAAAAGTTAGAACTTATGACTATGTAAACTGTACAGAGCTGCAGTCATCATTTTTGTGGCAGCAGTACACAACCCCTCAGCTCTGATCTGCAGTCCTCTGCTCCCATTACTAAGTTCTGCCAGCAGATAAACAAACAGTCTTTGAACTTTGAACAATAGGTCTTTGAAAGGTTGGTGCCAGACTTGGCACCCAATTAGTTTGTACTGTATAAAGCACAAAATCAGCTGGAAAATAACGCTCACAACCTGCCACATTTCTCAAGCATGCTTGAGAAAGGGAGTGGATCCCGAAACGTGGCAGGTTACACAGTATTCTGCAATAGGAGAGGTGAGGTCTGTGGTTCGTACTCATCTTGGACCTAACTATGGACTTATACAGATTTGCAGTAACACCTTTTTTGAAATGACCAGCTAAAACTGTTATTTACAGTAAAATGTGTAGGTGTTATTTTTCACTGTTTTTTACAAGATGTTAAGCAGTAGAGCTTCCTATAGTACAAAAGATGTCTGAATGAGCTTGTGAACTTTATTTTGCAGATGATTTTGCGCTTTATTGAAGTTGACTAAGGGTGGGGATACCTTAACAGCTGCTATAACAACTGCAACTGATAAAGTGTCTTTTTGATTGAAGGTTTATCCAATGAATTTGTACCACTTTCCTTCCACTATCACAGAACCTTATGTAAATGTTGTTGGAAAGTGCAATGAGCTCATTCTGGGTCTGCAGTAAAGTTATGAGCAGCCAAGTTTATCTTTAATATGGCTGGATAGACTGTCCCACAAGTAGACACAAGTGCCTTGTTATTCAAGTTTAACTCAGAGACCAAGATATGGACTGGAAGCAGCATTGTCTGAATGTAAATGTTCCCTAATGCAGATGGAGCATTGAAGAAGCTGCAAAAGTGACTTAACTGGGTTCTTCAACGACCACTACATAAGTAAGATTTCTCTGTGGTAGTCCCCATTAACAACAGCTGCTGCTAGGATGGACAAGAGACAGAAATTGTTATAAAGGCCAAGCTCAGGGCAGGTAGAGTTTGTGAGTCATGGCATTGAGACCAAAGTTCTTTAAATATGGAAATTGAGCAGAAAATTAGGGTAAGCGGCAGACAAAAAACATGGTAATGAAACCAGCTGGTCAAAGCCAATAGATAGTAAACAGCTAGATACCTTTACATGGATCAGAAACCAAACAGACCTTATTTCTCAGGTACTGAGAAAAGAGAAAGGTTCTTGGAAAGCCTATGATCTGTAGTTATTGGATGGAGCAATGACACATTGGTGCATACTGACCCTTTAAGAAGCCAAAGATGATGGACACATGAACAGATGGAATGAACAACGATCTCGGCATCCCGGACTTGGCCCTCTCCTGGATCTCCTCATACCTCTCTGATCGGACATTCAGTGTCTCTTACTTTGCACCATCTCCTCCTCTCACCCTCTCTCTGTTGGTGTCCCCCAGGGGTCAGGCCTGGGCCCACTACTCTTCTCTATCTACACTCTTGGCCTGGGTCAACTCATACCTTCACACAGCTTTCAATACCACCTGTATGCGGACGACACCCAACTTTACAACTCCGGTCCTGATACTAACTCTCTTCTCTCCCAGATCCCAGACTGTCTATCGTCTAGATCCTCCTTCTTCTCCTCCCACCTCCTAAAACTAAATGTGGAGAAAACCGAATTCATCATCTTTCCACCATCCCACTACATCGCTCCACCTTATCTCTATAACTGTCAATGGCTACACTCTCTCACTAGCTCAGCAAGTCCGCTGCCTTGGGATAACCTTTGTCTCCTGTATTTCAAACCACACATCCAAACCCTTACCTCTGCCTGCCACCTCCACCTGAAGAATATCTCATGCATCCACCCATTCCTCAACTTTGAGACTACAAAAACGTTAGTCCGTGCCCTCGTCATCTCTCGCCTAGACTACTGCAACATCCTTTTCTGTGGCCTCCCATCCAGCACTCTTGCTCCCCTTCAAACCATCCTCAACTCTGTTGCCCGTCTCATCCCTCTCTCTCCTCGCTACTCCTCTGTCTCTCCCCTCTGTCAATCCCTTCACTGGCTTCCCATTGCCCAGCAAATTCATTTCAAGTTACTAACCCTCCATATATCTCTGCTCTAATCTCCAGATACTTCCCCTCTCGCAATCTCTGCTCCTCACAGGACCTTCTTCTGTACTCTCTTCATAAAGGGGGTCCTGACTAACTAAGGGGGCCCTGGCTAACTAAGGGGGCCCTGACTAACTAAGGGGACCCTGACTACCTAACGGGGGGCCCTGACTATCTAAATACTAAAGAGGGCCCTGACTACCTACACACTAGCTAAAGGGGGCCCTGACTACCTACACACTAGCTAAAGGGGGGAGGGGCTGACTTACTGCACTCTAGCTAAAGGAGGCCCCTAACTGCCTTATACTACCTAAAGGAGACCCCTAACTACCTGTATACTATCTCAAGGAGGCATTAACTGCCTGTATACTACCTAAAGGAGGCCCCTAACTGCCTGTATAAATCTAAGGGGGGGGTTTTTTTTTTTAAACTCCCCGAAAACTACCGGGGGGGTTCTTCCCCGGTCAAAACTGCAAAAAAAAACCGCCTTTTAAAAAGCACCCAAAAGGAAGGCCCAAACCCTGCCTTATACTACTTCGGGGGAAGGGCCCTAACTGCCTGTATACTACAAAAAGGGAGGCCCCCTAACGTTCAGCCTATATAACGGGGACCCTAACTACCTACGCTTACCTAACGGGAAAACCCCCTACCTCCCAGCCTAAAAAATTGGGACTCACCAACACCAACCTACAGTCAATCTAACGGGGGTTCCACCAACCTAACTGAAAACCCCCAATCTACTCTCCTAACTGGGGGCCGCTTTTTTCAAACCTGGGGTTTTTTAACCTACCCCCCCCTGGTTTGGGTACCCACCACCTGCCGGGGGCCCGGGCCTTTACTAAAAAAAATCCAGGAGGGTCACCTACCTAAAGGGGGCCAAACAATTTAACCTGGACCTTCCCCTTTGCCTACCAAACCTGGGGCCCTTGCCTCCTCCCCTTGGAAATTTAAAAATTTGAGAGGGCAGCAGCCCATATTTTTGTAGCATTATCCCCAAGGGGGTTAGTCCTCCCCACCCCCCCAAACCCCTTGGCATTTTTGAAACAGAGGTGAAATTTGGGGGAAAGAGAGAGGCGGAAAAATTGAGGATTCTAAAGATATTTGGGGGGAAAATTCTGCAGGGTTTATTTTTTGGCCCCCGGGACAAGTCCTCATGAGGGGTTTGGAACGGATGCAGAAGAAAAAGGAAAAGAAAACGACTCATGAGAGAACGACTTTCAGATAAGACGTCTCCGGGGGCCCCTGATTTCAGGGGTTATTTTATTTCCCTTTATTGGACCCATTGCTCTATTCACGGGTAATGGGGATTGTCCTGACCCTGGTGTTGCCCTTATGGGGTCTCAATATGGGGGTGTTTTAGGTAATTCCCTGATCTGGTGTCGGGCCTTTTTTTATGTGGTCTCATAGGGCGGTGTTGTGGGTTTTATCCCTGAGCGGGTTTCCCTGCCCCTCAATGTGGTTTCTATATGGTGCGGGTGGGGTTTTATACCTGAGTGTTCTGCCCTATGGGGGTCTCAAATGGGGGTTGTTGTAGATTATACCTGAGCTGGTTCTGACCTCTATTTGGTCTCTATATGGCGGTTTTTTATTTTTATCCCTGAGCTGGGCTAAACCTTTTAGGTGGTCTCTAAAATGGTGGTGTTTTAGGTTATACCTGAGCTGGTGTCTGACCTCTATTTTGGTCCCTATGTGGGGTGTTGTAGGTTATCCCTTTAGCTGGTGCCCTGCCCCTCAAAGGTCTCTTTTGGCGGTTTTTTTTGGGTTAAACCTGAGCTGGTGTCTGACCTCTATTTTGGTCTCAAATTGGGGGTTTTGTAGGTTAAAAACCTTTGAGCTTTTTTTAACCTTTAAAGGGGTTCAAATTGGGGGGTTTTGTAGGTTTAAAACCTGAGCAGGGGTTTCCGTTCCTAGGGGCGGGCGGGGGCCCCCCCCGGGGGCGGGCAAGGGGGGGCAGGGCCCCCCGTCCCGGGGCCAGGGGGTTTTCCCGGGCTCACCCAGGGGGGCCCCCGGGGCCCTGCCCGCCCGGGTAAAAAGCGCCCCTGACTCTTGGGGGGCGACTGTTTTAAAAAAACAGTCCACAGACCAGAAGCGCGGGGGCGGAGCCCGGACGGTTTCTTTTCCCTTCCGACTCCTCCCCGGGAAATCGGTAAAGGGGGGCCCCCGAAAACCAGCTTTCACCCCGGCGCCCCCTGTGACCTCGATTTCTGGGGCGGGCCCAGCTGGGGCCGCCGAGGAGATCCCTGGGACCCGGGCGTGATAGTTTTTAAGCGGGGGGTTATAAACTCACGGCTGCTTAAAAACCCCCCCTTCAGCCCCCACTGCTGGCAGTTTCCGGGAGGGGGAAATGCGCACCGATTTGAGTACTCTTTTGTTTTTTTAAATAATTTCTTAAAGGGGGAAACACTGCCAAGGGGGGGGCACACGGCTACAAGGGGGAATCCTTGCTAAAAGGGGGGGCATCCTGGCTAAAAAAAGGGGGGCACACCGGGTTTTACAAGGGGGGCTCCTGCTAAAAGGGGGGGGCACTTTTTGGGCCTACAAGGGGGCACACTGGCTACAATGGGGGCACACGGGCTAAAAGGGGGGCACACTGGGTAAAAGGGGGCCAACCGGGTTAAAAGGGGGGCACACTGGCAACAAAGGGGGAAATCAAATTTTGCTACAAGGGGGGCATCCGGGTCTCAAGGGGGGCATCAAATTTGCACAAGGGGGGGCACACTGGGCAAACAAGGGGGGAAAATGGGCTACAAGGGGGGTATCACTTCTAAAAGGGGGGGGCAAAACTGGCTTAACAAGGGGGGAAATCTCCCGGCAACAAGGGGGGAAACCGGGCTACGGGGGGCACCCAAACCGGCTACAAGGGGGGCACACGGCTCAAAGGGGGGCACAGGCTAAAAAATTGGGGCACACTGTTTTAAAATTTGGGGGTAAAACTGGGAAAAAAAGGGGGGCCCAACAGGGCTAAAAAAGGGGGGATCCCCTTTTTACAAGGGGGGCATCACTGGCTAAAAGGGGGGAAAACAGGCAACAATGGGGGAAACACTGGCTACAAGGGGGCAAAACTGGCTCCCAAGGGGGGGCACCCGGCTACGGGGGTTGGGCAAAATTGGTTCCAGGGGGGAATCATTTGGGCTGGGAAGGGGGGGGCACCCAAACTGGCTACGGGGCATCTAGGGGGCTACGGGGGGCATAAACGGCTAAGGGGGGAAACAACGGGCTCCCGGGGGCATCAACTGGTTTACGGGGGGGCATTAATTTGGTTTCTGGGGCATCTACGGTTTACGGGGGGTTATCCAATGGCTAAAAAGGGGGGCTATTTAAACCGGGTTTTATGGGGGGCAAATTACAGGGCTCCCAAATATGAGATCAAATGAGGGGGATTTTGGATAGGGATGGGAATTTGGGGTTTGGGAAAAAAATGCGGGAAAAAGGGGAGGATTTTAAGATTTTTTTTTGGGAAAAAATTTTACAGTGAAGTGGGGGAGTAGTTTTAAAAAGGGTTTTGGGAAAAGTTTGGGGGAGAAAAGAAGAAAAAGGGAAAAAGAAAAACAATCTTAAAGACGTTCCGTGAGTCATTTTTAAAAACTTTACTGTAACCCTTTTATAGGGTAGGGGGGGGACCCCCGTTTTCAGCGGGTTACCCCCTACTGAAATGGGGTAATTTTGGTTGAATAAAAAGGGTTTTTTTTCCCGTAATGGTCAGTTTGTTTTAAATTTCAGTCACTATTTTGCTGGTGAAAAGTGGTTCCCGGGGGTTGCGGGTTTTGGGTTCCCAAATGTGGGTGAAAATTGGTCATGGTGGGGGTAGTTTTAAATGGGGGTCACTGGGGTTCTGGTGATTTTGTGGATCTTAGGGGGTCTTGGGATTTGGTTTTTTGTACGTTTTAAATTTGGTAACATAGGACTATTTTTTAGTAACTTATATGAAACATATTTTTGGTAAACCCTTTGTTGCAAAATTTTAGTTTTGTTTTTTGGTTTTTCACGGGTGTTTCTTTTAGGGCCCTTTATTTTTTTAAGGGGTGGGGGGGGGGGGGGGGGAAATTTTCCCTTCCCCTCCCCGAGGAAATTTTTTCCCTGGGGAACGGGGCCCTTTCCCTTTGGGGCGGGTTTCTGACCTCTATGGGGTTCTAAAAGGCGGTTGTTGTGGGTTATACCTGGGGTGGTTTTTCTAAACCTCTAGGGGGGGTCCCCTTTAGGGTGGTTTTGTAGGTTCCCTGAGTGGTGTCTACCCCCTATGTGGTCTCTATAGGGCGGATTGTAGGTTTTACCTGAGCTGGGGGTCTGCCCTTTTTATGTGGTCCCCTATTTTGGTGGGTTGTGGGTTTTTCCCTGAGCTTGTGCCCTGACCTCTATTTTTGGGTCTCAAATATGGCGGTGTTGTAAGGTTATCCCTTTGAGTGGTTTTGCCCTCTATGTGGCCCTCAAAAAGGTTTGGTGTTGTGGGTTAAACCTGACAGTTGCTGCCCAAAAAAAGTGGTCCCAAAAATTGGGGTTGAAAAGGTAAAAACCCGAGCGGTGTTCTGACCTCAAAGTGGTTTTTTTAAAATGGAGGTGTTGAAAATTTTAAAAACCTACGGTGCCTGACCTCATGTTTTCTCAAAAGGGTGGTGTTGTGGGTTTTATATTAAATGGTGTCGACCCCCATGTGGTCCTCTTTTTGGGCTGGTTGTAGGTCAAAATTTTATGAAAGCGTACACTTTTTCCCTGATTGTAAAAGTGAGGGAACCCCTTTACCCTTGATAGGAGTTACACTTCAACTTTCTTGCTGGTGTTTATTTTAGAAGGTGGTGAGGTGCGTGACCAAGGAAAACATGGAGGGGGATATTGTATGTGGGTGGAGGGGGATATGGATGGAGCTACTTAGCCCTGTGTCTATGATGTGTTAGACTGACAAATGTGTGACTCACTTGCTATTGTACTACACAATACAGTTCTGTTTTGCACACTGTATTATGTGGTAAAATGGGCGCGTTTATGTCCGAGAGGCCGGTAACATTTTCATGCACAGTAGGGTGGGCCCCCCAAGATCAATTCTCCTGTGGGCCCCAGACCCCCAGTCCGACACTGATCACCATTGTATTTGTTCTACATTTGTTAACTATGTAACTCCTCTTGAATGTACAGCACCCTGGAATCAATGGCACCCTAAAATAAATAGTAATAATAATAATAATATGATAAGCTGTGAGAGAAAGCAATCAAGACACCAGCAATGGCATCAAGGTGGCCTGTGAGGTTATTAATTCTTTTTAGAGGGCAATGTGCATAGTATTATTTAGCGGCCACAGTGTGTGGGACACTTTTTAGGGGGGCACAGGGTACAAAACTATCATTTTAAGCGGGCACAGCTTGTGGCATTAATATAATCAGGGGGCTGGTGTGTGGTGCTCTTGTTTCAGTGCACATAATGGATCACAGTATGAAAGCGTGACCAACTATGTAAATTGTGTCTGCAGCTGCAAAAAGGAGCCAAATATGTCAAAGTGGCAAAATCAGCAAAGATGAGATATAACTCAATGCCAATGTCATGGACACCTGGGCAGAGTGATCAAGAAAAGGGAAAGAGAATGTGTACAATCAGAGAAGACGTCACTTGTGAACCAATAAGTGTAAAGGTTTATTCTTCCAGACTGCATTGGATCACTACTGTAGTCACTGTACAGCCTGCAGTGAAATGATCTCTGCTACCATTCTTGTTTGTGAACAATCTCCCAACAGTGAAGAAAATAATTATTTGATCCCTTGCTGATTGTGTAAGTTTGCCCAATGATAAGACATGAACAGCCTATAATTTTAAGGGTAGGTTAATTTTAACATTGGGAGACAGAATACCAAAAATAAAATCCAGAAAATCACAAATTTGCATTTTGCTGAGAGAAATAAGTATTTGATCCCCTACCAACCATTAAGAGTTCTGGCTCCTACAGACCAGTTAGACGCTCCTAATCAACTCATTACCTGCATTAAAGACCGATATCTTAAATAGTTACATTTATAAAAGACTCCTGTCCACAGACTCAATTAATCAGTCAGACTCTAACCTCTACAACATGGGCAAGACCAAAGAGCTTTCTAAGGATGTCAGGGACAAGGTCATAGACCTGCACAAAGCTGTAAGGGGTTACAAAACCATAAGTAAAATGCTGGGTGAGAAGGAGACAACTGTTGGGGCAATAGTAAGAAAATGGAAGAAATTTAAAATGACTGTCAATCGACATCGATCTGGGGCAACATGCAAAATCTCACCTCGTTTGGTTTCCTTGATCATGAGGAAGGTGAGAGATCAGCCTAAAACTACATGGGGAGAACCTGATAATGATCTCAAGGCAGCTGGAACCACAGTCACCAAGAAAACCATTGGTAACACATTACGCCATGATGGTTTAAAATCCTGCAGTGCCCGCAAGGTCTCCCTGCTCAAGAAGGCACATGTGCAGGCCCATCTGAAGTTTGCCAATGAACACCTGGATGATTCTGTGAGTGATTGAGAGAAGGTGCTGTGGTCAGATGAGACAAAAATTTAGCTCTTTGGCATTAACTCAACTCGTCGTGTTTGGAGGAAGAGATGTTGCCTATGACCCAAAGAACTCCATCCCCACTGCCAAGCATGGAGGTGGAAACATGTTTTGGGGGTGTTTCTCTGCTAAGCGCACTGGACTACTTCACCGCATCAATGGGAGAATGGATGGAGCCATGTACTGTAAAATCCTGAGTGACAACCTCCTTCCTCCACCAGGACATTAAAAATGGGTCGTTGCTGGGTCTTCCAGCAAGACAATGACCCAAGACATACAGACAAGGCAACAAAGGAGTGGCTCAAAAAGAAGCACATTAAGGCATAGTTGACCAAGTGACAGCTTTAAAATCTTAATGATTTAGAGATGATCTGCAATGAGGAGTGGGCCAAAATCCCTCCTGACGTTGCAAACCTCATCATCAACTACAAAAAACCTCTGACTGCTGTGCTTGCCAACAAGGGCTTTGCCACCAAGTATTGAGTCTTGTTTGCAAGAGGGATCAAATACTTATTTATCGCTGCAAATGCAAATACATTTATATAATTTATACAATGTGATTTTCTAGATTTTATTTTGATATTCTGTCTTTCAATGTTAAAATTAACCTACCCTTAAAATTATAGGTTGTTCTTGTCTTTGCCAGTGGGCAAACTTACATAATCAGCAAGGGATCAAATAATTATTTCCTTCACTGTAGCCTTACTATTGCACCAGTCATACACCAGTACAGATTTGTATTGCAGGCTAACCTGACTTGGTTAATTTTCTGAATAGAAATCATTTTTCTGCAGTGTGCTATATGACAGGTCCTGCACACCAAGTAGAGAACCTGTTAGTAAAATTGTCAATCACTATGAACCACACTGTAGTTAGGGTAACACTCAATGTTTTCTAACAGCAGGCTTAGTTTACAGACAACTCAGTTCCTTTCTAAGGTTTCCCTAGTCCCCAATCACATCACTGGGAAAACCATTGACCGTATCGAAGGGAGAGGTCTTTTTAATTATAGGTGGTCACTTGACTACAGTAATCAACAAGGTATATGGCCAAAATCTGAGCTTTCTCTGTTCCTAGCATTAGACAGCTAAGTACCTGCTGTAGAGTGTAATGATAAACTCATTCATGAGAAAGCCAAATTACAAGAAGATATATAGTGGTAATAGATCTATTGATGTTCAGAAAGGGATTTTAAAGGATTGAAATCATTTTGTGTTCCAATTTATACATTAGAAATATTTTTCTAAGCTTTGAAAACACCAAGCAAGTCCCCTGTACACAAAGCATCTGCAATTGCTGTAGAGTATTCTGCATGGTAATTTTTGACCATGAGGTGGCAGCATAATACAAGTTACATTTCTTTTCTACCTACTAGTACATTCACCAAGCTATTGGAATGTGATGAGTATTGGAAACCTGCTCAGATTCATTACCAATGGCTACCTGCTGTAGCTGTCCATGATTTCATAATTAACGCAAGAATTTGGAATTTCTAATCTGGGCATTATGGAATTTATAACCTTTATACTTATTCAGTAGTGTAGGATCTTGCTTTGCCATTTTTACACATACTATATTGGGATGCACATAATTTAGGACAATAAAATCATTCTGACGTGTTTTCCCCCCATTTTTATGACATACAACACAGTATATATTTACAGTAGATAGTGTAAATGTGCGGTGATACTAAGTGGTTATATTACTTAGAATGTGTTTTATATGATAAAATGTTATGTCATTCTCCTTCTAATCTATTCTCTAATTTTTCTTAGCAAAATGTAACTTTGTCATTTTTAGTTTCTTAAAATCTCATAAAGGCACTTTCTCTAAACTTATTACAATATAATGGCAAACTTACACTGATTAGTAATATAATTAGCTCCTGCTAGAGAGGTGAGTAACATTGGTTATCTTGTGACAATGGCACCTGTCAAATCATATATTAGATACTGTATATTGGGATGTATTAGGTAGCAATTGAACGGTCAGTTCTGGAAGAAAAATTGGGAAGTGCAAGAATATGAGTGACCTGGACAAATGACACACAGAACTGGCTCGACGAAAGGATCGGAACATCTCCAAAACTCCAGGTTCTGTGGGGTGTTCTTGTATGCATTAGTTGGTAGCTACCAAAAGTTGTTCAAGGTCAGGGTCATAGGTGCCCAGCGGTCATTGATGCTCATAGGGAGTGAATGCAAGTCCATCTAGTCCAATCCAAAAATAGACTTACTGTAGCATAAATTGCTGAAAGACCGTAATGCTGCAATATTAGAAAGGTGTGAAATCACACAGAGGCAGATGTATTAACACTGCTGTTTCAGATCCCAGTCTCAAACTTCAGATTCTAAATTTCTTAAAAGGGCAGAGTGTGTGGTGCAAATAGAAATCTCCATGAGTTGATTTAAGCCAGTTAGGGCCGGTTCACACAACGTTTATTGCTTGTACGTTTTGAAACCCAAAAACAGTATTGTAACGTATCGCTTGACATATCCATGGACTATAATGGTGAAACAGGGAGTCAATAGAGCAACCTTTTGAATACGTTCGCTCCATATACTGTTTTTTTTTTTTTAGGTTCAGAAAAATGTAGTCTACTATGCTTTTGGGTCCTGCAAAAAGAACCCATGCGCTAGGCTCCTTTTTGTTTTGAAGTAAATGAGCAATGGAATGGTATACGTTTGAATGCGTTTAACGTATACATTATTCTATTTGCATCATAAAACTTTATTGACTAGAACAGACTTTTGACTAAAACATATGCATTTTTTATTTTAAAAAAGTATACAAATGTGTCCCAACATTGTAGACAGATATGTTTAAAGAAACAGAAGTACACTACAAACGTATACATTTTGATACTTTTTTTAGCCATACAAAAAAACCAGTATACTTATATCGTATGGTAAAAATGTTGTGTGAAACAACCCTTACTGCTGTAAATTATAGTAAATATGAATATAATAGGTCCTGCCCTTTTCTTGCTACTTCTTATAGGTGCTGAGACAGGTAAAATTCCACAAAAATATCCAATATCTTTATACCATTAAATGGCTTAAAGAGTCACTTCTATTAAAAAGGAGTATTCCTCAAAATTATTTTTTACATTTTTGGCAGTATTTTTTTATTTCGGCAGTCTTATGCAATTAAAAATTACATACAAGATATTGTCCTTCTCTGGCTGAGAAATAAAACTCCTGAGCTGCAAGGCAAACTAATCTCACTTTACAGTTGGTGCTGCTTATCATTAAACAGTTTCAATACAAATTGTAGGTAATGACCACTCTATTGTTCTCTTGAAAGAGATAGATAAGATTAGACTGGACCACAGGGATATACATAGCAATACATAAAAGGATAATGATTTAATCTTTTTATGCACTGGGGAGGTTTTTTTTTTTACACTTTTCAGGTTATTTCTGATAGGAATTACACCTTTCAAGCCATTAGTGGCCAAAAAAGAAGGACCAATAAGCAATCCTTTTACTGCTGTGCTATCAGAACTCACAGAAGGGAAGTCCCTTAAGAGAAATTATATAAAAAAATACAACCATCCAATTACAAAAACAAACCAGGCGTATATTGCTTTTCAATGTGTGAATAGAAAAATTGATGGTATTTCCCTTTTGGGAAAGTCTCCCTCTGAAAGCACCTACAGGGGCCCCTCAGCACAAAGTTACTTTTAGCAAGAAAGGAGCCTGGCCCTGATCAGCCCAAATTTTCCTTTACGCCATGTGGATTGCCTCATGAAGAACCTGCTAAAATATTGTTTAAGATCAAGTACACACTTCCGGTTCCGGCGTTTTGCATGGAGGGGAGCGCGGCTAGCCCCGTCCCCATCCATCCCCTAAAACCGGCAAACCCCCACATCCCGGCCGTGCCCGGCCTTGTTAGTGCCCATCCCCGGGAGTGGGGCGGGCACTCTGACGCCCCGGATCGCAGGGGGGAGCCCTTGTGCTTCAAAGCCCGGGACAGCACAGCGCAACAACCACAGCGCGCCCAAGATGGCGCCAACCCCCCGCGCACCACGAGGAGCGGGCAGATGACAAACCCCCTCTGGAAAGGGAGACAAGGGAAGACCCCCAAAACCCAGCCCCATGAGAGGGGGTACAGGTACAAGGGGACAGTTTTAAACTCCCAGCAGATAAAATCACCAGCCACCAGCTCCGCCAACATGCGGAAGCCACACAGGGGCCAGGGGTTAACAGCAGCAGCAGGGAGATAGAAAAATGCTCCAGCTTAAACATCCCCTGTAAATCAAGGGCCATAGCAGGGGCCCAAGCTTCTACCCAGGACATTCGGCCTTTTTGGGGCAACAATTTCGCATCATAAAAAATGCAATTTTTTGCAATTACACCCACCCATTCAGGGGTTAAGATCCACACTACCCAAATACCCGAGCTGGAGGAGAGAATGAGCACAGTTGAGCACAGATGACTTAGTGGGCACAGAAGCACCATGAAAAGTTAAAAAAAAAGGACGGGTATTTAAAAAGAAAATTTGAAGATTCAGAATCGTTCACGCAGGAACAATCTGGGGATTATGGGGTTAGCAAATCTGTACACAAAGAATCTGCTTTCCCTTCTGTCAAGATATCCCTCGGGCCCTTTGGGGTCTAGAGGCCCCTTGAAAGTGGAAAGGGCGCATCAAAACGGCCACCGCGACCACCGTTTTCCCCGGCGGACCGGATGCCCCAGACGGGTAATAGTAAAGAAATGGATTACTTTGAGAAAAATTCTAAGCAAGCGTACGTGCACAAAATCGGCGCTAAACTACAAGGGAGAAAAATTTGCTGTTGTTTGCAGACTTCATTGAGGTATCCGGGAAAAAGGAAACATTCTCGAATTTTGTACCGCACTAAAAAAACAATCCGATTAAACCTACAATACCCGGCAATACTTCGGATTAATCCAGCCCAAGGCCCTCCTATCAGCATCACTCGGTAGGGGACGCAGGGGACAATAGAGAGTTTTACCCCAAAAAAGGACACTACCCAGTAGAGGAGAAAAGGTATGAGAGAGAGAGAAGAAGCCAGCGACAAATTAACAAAACCCAAAAACAAAGAGGGGGAAAGCCCCACTTCACAAAGACAAACCAAAACCCCAAGGAAAGGGAAACACGGATAAAGATTAAAGACCGGTATTAGATTTGGGACTCCATAGGGGTCCAAGGGAAAGGAACACACAATTTGGGGGGGAAAGGGGGGGTTTGGAAGGGGGTATTCATATCTACCTCCAGGACTGAAATCCTTTCCAGTTAAAAATTCTAAAATTTAGTTTTGCAGATTACATAGTTCGGGCAAGAGGAGAAAGGGGAATTTTGTGCATTAATTGTCCATGTTATAATCTTCTGAAAATGAGATGGGGAAGGGGGGAGAAGCTGTTGAAGGTTTTTTGTTGATACTTACAAGGAGGAAGGTAGTTTCGCCTCCGACAAAGATGCAAGAAAAAGAGAAGTCAGAAAAAGGGGGAAAGGAAACAGGAGGAGAGGATGCAAAGGAGTTCTTGTGAGTTTTAGGGGCTGTTGGAGGGATGGGGGGGTAGAAGTGCACTGCTATGTAAGGATCCTAGTAGTATCTAAGCAATATCTGTATGATACGGGTACAATATGAAAGTATTAAAATGGAACGTAAAGGGGTTACGTTTACCCCCAAAAGAACATGATCCCCTTTACACCTTAAAAAATTAAAACCCGACATAGCCATGCTCCAGGAATCCCACCTCACAGAAAAAGATTTCCACCGACTACGAAAAATGTGGGTAGGGGAGGTGAGGGGTTCTGCAGCAGTACAGGGAAGAGCCGGAGTGGTATTACTGTTTAATAAGAATACGCCCTGTAGAATCCTCCAACAAGACTCAAGCCCAGGACGAGTTTAAGGGGCCCCTTTGAACACCGGGGGGGAAAAAATTAGCTTAGTCAATGTTTATGCCCCTAACACGAGGCAAAAAAATTTTTCAAGCCCTCCATAACTGGGGGCCCTTGGGGACACGATAGTAAATTTTGCAAGGTGACTTTTAATTCCCGGGTTAATAATGAAGCGGGGGTGGAAAAAGAAAGGGGAGGGGAGGGGACCGGTTCCCCCAACGAACTGCTGGGGGGTTTTTTCACCCCCAGGGGAATTGATTTTTTGGGCCAAATTTTACCCGAAGAGAGACAAAACCCCTTCCCCCCCGCATTTCCACCCTTTCATGGTCACGGGTCAGATTTTTCTAGCCAATACGACCCCCCCTAAAAAAATGGAGGGGTTAACATTGAGAAGGGGGGGGTCTCAGATCACCCCCGGATTTAACACCCTAAGAGACCTCCCCCCAAGGGGGCAGACATTTTTTTGGCGATTCCTGACTCGTTACAGATGATGGGCATTTAGAGAGCTACTGAAGAGATGGTGAAGGAAAAATGAACAGGGAAAAGCATCGCACAAATCAAACCCGGGGCTATATGGACAAGGGGAAAACGGTTTTGAGAGGAAGGGTTTGTCCTATATGCACCAAAAAAATTGCACTACGGAAAAATTAAAGGAAAATCGGGCCTCCTTAGCCTCCTACACTAGTTCCTCCACAGCCCCCAAAGGAAAATAAAAAAGGGATGCGGCAAAGGAGAGCTTTGAACTCCAACAGAAGAGATTAGAACTCTTCTATGGGGATCGGTTGAGCACTACTTTGTTCCAATTTGGTAACAAGGCGGGTAAGTTGTTAGCTAATCGGGAAGGGCGTAGGGGCGGGGGATTTAAAATGACCGAAAAATTGGGAAAGGGGAGAAGAAAAAAATCCCCAAAAAAATAAAAAGATTCTGGCAGTCTAATAAAAACACTTTTTCCCCCAAGCCATTGACATCAAAAGGCAAGGAATTCCTAGTAAACCCATTTAAAAAAGCTTCGAGAGACAAAGAAATTGGGAAACCGGAAGCCATAGAAAAATAGAACATCATTAAAAAAAACCCCCCACAAGGCCCCAGGCCCCGGGCGGGGTTTCCGGGGATTCTATAAAAAATTTTTTGAAAAACATTACGCCAACGCTGGCCTTAGTTCCCCGGATATTTTCCAAAAGTGCTCATGGCCCCGGGGATTTCGGCGTATATTAAAATTATCCACAAAAAGGAAAAAACCCCTTTTTATCCGGAATCATATAGACCGATCTCGTTAATCAACCAAGATGTCAAAATAATATCAAAAGTTATAGCGAATAGGTTATCAGTTTTAATGCTGCAATTGATAGGGACACATCAGATGGGATTTATAAAGGGGAGATCGTCGGTGAAGAACATTAGGACCGTGCTAGCTGTTCAGTATGCTCTGGAGGGTTGATCTGAGGTCGAAGGTTTTCCCACTCTTTGGGGGATAATGCAGGAAAACGTTGACAATGTAACTGGGAATGGCTAAATGCGGTATTGGACAAGATGGGCTTTACTGGGAAATTTAGGAACTATCTAACTGCAATGTACCATACTCCGCAGGCTAGAGTTCACACCCCTGGTTTCATTTCACCGCCGATCTATCTCCAGAAAGGGACACGACAGGGATGCCCCCACTCACCGATGTTGTTCAACATAGCCCTAGAACCGTTAGCTGTCCACCTAAGTCATAACGACATATTTAAAGGGATCAAAGTCGGGGCCAAGGAAATCAAGGTCACTTGTTTTGCGGACGATATGCTCCTTTTTTTAGGAGATCCTGAACACCAACTGGAGAGAGTACTAGGAGAGTTAGATAGCTACGGTGAATTTTCAGGTTTTAAAATTAATAAGGATAAATGTCAATTGCTACCATTGGGAGTAAGAGGGAGAATTCATCAGCGACCGGGAGGGGTGGAGGTGGTAGGTACCTTGACTTATTTAGGAATCAAGTTAGGCTCAAAGGGAACACAAACCTATAACCTAAACTATCCCCCGATAATGACAAAGATCCTAACAGAACTAGATAGGTGGAAAGACCTCCCATTATCAATAATAGGCAGAATCCAATTAATCAAAATGGTGAGTTTTGCGAGACTACTCTATCCTCTCCAGAACTTACCATTACTGCTTAGACATACTGATGTAAATACCATACGTAAGGCATTCACGAATTTTGTGTGGAAGGGTAATCGCTCCCGCATGAGCCTTCACAAACTGACCCTGGGGAGACATCAGGGGGGGGCACAAATCCCGAATATCAGGTTATACAACCTTGCGGCCATGTGGCGACATGTCAGAGACTGGCTGATGGAGACCAACATCTGTTCTAACATAGACTTGGAAGCTCAGTTAGCAAAGCCTAATAATCTAGTAGCTTTATTACATTCACCGCTAAAACTACATCCCAGAAAGGTTAAACAAAGTATTCTCCTGAGGGACACACTGGCGACATGGCGACATGTTAGGAAACTGTTTAAGAGACCCATGTACATCTCTGGCTTTCTGCCCCTATGGGACATGGGAATTACTACAAATTTTATATGAACAGAGGATTTTGACCTATATCACTGCAAAATTATAATCCCTGTTAAAACATAACTTTTACTAGACTATCTAAAATTATACATCTAAACCCCTATATACTACCACTACATAACCTAAATGATACAGCATACTATATACCATCCGTCAGTGGAGTAATCGCCCCGAAAAAGGGCGTCCGCTTTAATGACAGATAATATCACTATTTGCGTGTATTACAATCTTTTAATCCCAGCTATCCCAACGCGTTTCCCCCATGCAATTTAGGGTTCATCAGGGGATTCAAAAGTCCTCTCGCTGTGAAGTAAGAATACGCTATATACAACGCATATACAATCTATCTATGACAAATATATCACCTATATGGATGAGATAAAGAAAGTGATACTTAGCTTGGATGCTGCCAGGTATAATAATGATAATCTCGCAGCTCCTTTGGTATGCTGGCACCCAGGATAAGAGGGATACAGAGTAATTCATCTCTGCTTCCCTTAAATACCTTACATGACCCTTCAGATGTATGACAATCAAGCCCCTAGCACTTCCGCATTGGTGTGTATTAATTTATACATATTGCCGGGTTCTATATAACATGTGCGCATGTCCCCCTGCCATTACTTCGCCTGGCGTTCCGAATATTATACTGCACATGACCGGAAAAGGATAAAATGTCACTTCCGGTTCATGTCGGCGAGAACGACACTGCGCATGTCCAGAGTCCAATACTATCTCTGCGCAACCCGGCGTTCTAAATGCCGTTCTGCGCATGTCCGGGAAGAAAAGTGCACTCGAACCCCGGTACATACAACCAGGAACGACAGTGCGTATGTCCAAGGTCGGGCCCGATCTCCATGCCGCCCGGCACCCTACATACTGCACCGCACATATCCGGAAAGACAACACACGTCACCTCCGGCCAGCGCCGCCGGGAACCAAACTACGCATGTCTGGAACCCGGATCGGTCTAAATGCTGAAGTTAAATTACATACATATCCATCTACACAGTTTACCAGTTACAGTGAAACCGCCGCAACGGGCGCGCTCGCTCCCCACGTCGCCTCATTCACCTTGATGTATATAGATAACAAATATTGTAGCGGAGCTTATTTCATAACTATAATTCTCTAAATTTCTTAAAGTGGCTGCTATGTGGTAGATGTCTAAAATGTAAAATGTAACATGGGCGTTAGTTCAGGGCCAAATTCATTTCGGGGTACAGACATTCATTGTCTTCAGCTGACATGAGTTATCAGACTGTAAGTAATCAATGAATATAATGAAAAAAATGTAATGATATAGTACTGATATATACAATACGGTCAGATTTAGAAGGTCCATAGTGGTCCTCTGTGGAGAGTGTGAACAAAGCAGAGCAGAATGAACAGACCCAAGTCAGAGTCTATTCAATAAAACATCCAAATTGCAAAGTCTCATTAAGGCCCTTTGGATGAACTGATTCCATACGATAGATCCACTGGGCCTCTTTACACAAAATTCGTCTATCCCATTCTCCTCCTCTGGGGGATGGTCTCACAACCTCTAAAATCAGAAAGCGCAGAGATTCCCATTTTCCACCATGATGTTCCCAAACGTGTCGGGCTACTGGCGTATCTCTTCTATTTCGTATGTCCCCCAGATGTTCTCCCACCCTTCTTTTAAATATTCTCTTTGTTTTTCCAATATAATTCAGTGGGCAGGGGCATATGCACATGTAAACTACTCCTTCTGTCCTACAGTTGGCAAAATCACGGATAAAAAATTGTTTTCCATTAGAGGCACTTGTGAAGGATTTAGGTTTGTTGTATGTATGGGCAGGCTCACTATCTGCCCACATTTGAACATACCCATCGGTTTTCCTTTCTAACCAAGTACCTTGAGGGGGTATTGGTGTATAGTGACTGTGAATCAGTCTATCTTTAATAGATCTACCCCTTCGATAAGTTATTAGGGGGGTTAGAGGAAGATATCCTTCTAAATCCTGATCCAACATTAATATTCCCCAATATTTTTTGAGGATATTAACCACTTCTAGATTACTATCATCAAAGGTTGCGATTACACGAGCTTTATTGTTGTCTTTATCCTCCTGGGGTTTACCCTGTAGTAATGTTGTCCTATTCTGTTTTTGTGCATGCCTTAAGGCTGATTCCAAAACTCTTGAGGGGTATCCTCGATTAAGAAATCTCTCTCTCAACATACCTGACTGTCTCCTAAAATCTTCATCTCTGGAGCAGTTTCTCTTAACTCTCAGGAATTGGCCCTTCGGTATTCATCTCCTACAGGGTAATGGATGGTAACTTTCCCAGTGCAACAAGCTGTTAGTTGCTGTGGGTTTCCTATACATATCTGTATGGATGTTGCCATTCAGATCCTTGATAATGAGGACATCTAAGAAGGGTAAACAATTCTCTTGCATTTCAAATGTAAAGTGCATACCGATTTTGTTTTTATTGAGCTGTGCAACAAACTCCTCAAAATGACACCTTGTGCCTTCCCAGAGGATGATGATGTCATCAATGTACCTCCCCCAGAATAAAATCTGGGGGGGGCCATTGATCATCCCCTGGTTGGGACACCAAAGTGGCCTCCCACCAGCCCAGGAACAAATTTGCATAGGCGGGAGCGCAAGGGCTCCCCATTGCGGTGCCCCTGAGCTGGTGGAAGGTCTTATTGCAAAAGACAAAATAATTATGTCTTAACACAAAGTCAAGTAATCCAATAACAAAGGCATTGTGAGCCTGGAATTCTATACTTCTTGTGGACAAAAAATATTCAACTGCTCGAATGCCAATTTCATGTGGAATCCCCTGATGAACCCCTAAATTGCATGGGGGGAAACGCGTTGGGATAGCTGGGATTAAAAGATTGTAATACACGCAAATAGTGATATTATCTGTCATTAAAGCGGAGCCGCCCTTTTTCGGGGCGATTACTCCACTGACGGATGGTATATAGTATGCTGTATCATTTAGGTATGTAGTGGTAGTATATAGGGGTTTAAGATGTATAATTTTAGATAGTCTAGTAAAAGTTATGTTTTAACAGGGATTATAATTTTGCAGTGATATAGGTCAAAATCCTCTGTTCATATAAAATTTGTAGTAATTCTAATATTATGGCCAGTTTCTTAAGTGGCCCTGTGGATAAAGAGAAATGGCGAACTGAGGCAAGAGCAGTGTTTTCAGACGTTGAGGTAGAGTCAGATCAAAGTGATCTCTCTGACTTAAGAGTGGTATTCAAACAACTATATACAGCTTACCGAGCCAATATTAAATCTTGGTGGGAGGCACAAACATTAGAACATTATATTGAATCACGTATTATACCTAGTGGACTTAGAATTTATATAACACCTGCTATTAGATCACAGTCTGAATCCTTGTTGGTAGAGTGGGAAACAGAACTTATAGACAGTTCAGTACGACTTATGAAAATCTTACTTAAAGAGGAAAACAAAACATTAGAAAGTACCTCTACAACTTTAAACAACTTGATAGAACAAGCATCAAAACTTAGAGGGGATCCAGACTTTAATAGGAGAGAACAAAGCCTACAAAATTCTATAGAAAAATATCAGACAGGACTAAAGGTACGGAAACGCAAACAATACTTGAGGGACCTCCAAGAATTCAAAGAAGGGAGAGCTTTTAATTTTCTTAAAATTAAATCCACTACCCCTAGAGAAGTATTATCATCTGACGCAGAATCTTCAGATACTAATTCACAAATAACTGTCAGGTCTAGGGGGAGAACAAGGGGATCTAGAGCTAGAAAATGGGGTCCTCGCCAGAACTCAGGAGGAATGGGAGTGCATATGGATTATTATGCCTCCTCATCCTCTGGCAACTCCAATACATCCCCTTTTTTAGAGGGCTGGAGAGGCCCCGCGTCCGGCCTGAGACACCGTCAGAAACAATGATATCAGATCAGCATCAGATAATCAATCTTACAGATAGGCAATTGAATAATGGAGAATTACAGATCTTACAGAGGGGTCTGACTTTTGTGCCTACCACTAAGTTCAGTGATTTTTCATGGACTAAAGATCTACACCTATTTGTGCGTAAGCTCAAATGGCACAAATTTTTTAAAATCAAAGATCAAATTGAATGCCAGCAATTGGGTGTCACATCACAGGATTTAGAGGGTATACATACGTTAGTGTCTCTTATGGAGGAGGAAGAAATAAGAGAGGGCCAAACTAAATTGAAACTTAAAAGTAGGAGAATGCCCCCGAGTCAGTTAGATACACGTGAGATTGATCTCTTTTTGCAAATAGTCTCTAAAGAACTTCGTAATCTGAGTGAACAGAGGCTACCATTTCATAACAATCTCAGTAGAGAAGAACTAGGAGCATTGTCAGCACTGGAACGGGACAAGTCTATAATTATTAAACCCTCCGATAAGGGGGGAAATATAGTTATATTAAATCATGACATGTATAAACAGATGTGCAACGATCTTCTCAAGGACAAAAGGCATTATGATATTTTATCTACAGATCCAACAACAAATTTCACTATGGAACTGGAAAAGCTACTTGTGGAAGGTTTAGAGATGGGCCTGATAACACATACAGAATTTAAATTCATGATGCCATCTAATCCTCAAATACCTACATTTTACTCAATCCCAAAGATTCATAAGGGTTATACCCCACTAAAAGGTAGACCAATAGTTTCAGGTGTGGGATCAATTACGCAAAATGTAGGGATTTATATAGACAATATCTTACAGGACTTTGTAACTACATTGCCATCTTACATAAGAGATACTTCGGATCTTCTGCGCAGACTGGAAGGGATTACAGTCAATAGAGAAGTGCTCTTGGGCTCCATAGATGTAGAAAGCCTGTATAGTAATATCCCACATGAAATTGGCATTCGAGCAGTTGAATATTTTTTGTCCACAAGAAGTATAGAATTCCAGGCTCATAATGCCTTTGTTATTAGATTACTTGACTTTGTGTTAAGACATAATTATTTTGTCTTTTGCAACAAGACCTTCCACCAGCTCAGGGGCACCGCAATGGGGAGCCCCTGCGCTCCCGCCTATGCAAATTTGTTCCTGGGCTGGTGGGAGGCCACTTTGGTGTCCCAACCAGGGGATGATCAATGGCCCCCCCAGATTTTATTCTGGGGGAGGTACATTGACGACATCATCATCCTCTGGGAAGGCACAAGGTGTCATTTTGAGGAGTTCGTTGCACAGCTCAATAAAAACAAAATCGGTATGCACTTCACATTTGAAATGCAAGAGAATTGTTTACCCTTCTTAGATGTCCTCATTATCAAAGATCTGAATGGCAACATCCACACAGATATGTATAGGAAACCCACAGCAACTAACAGCTTGTTGCACTGGGAAAGTTACCATCCATTACCCTGTAGGAGAGGAATACCGAAGGGCCAATTCCTGAGAGTTAAGAGAAACTGCTCCAGAGATGAAGACTTTAGGAGACAGTCAGGTATGTTGAGAGAGAGATTTCTTAATCGAGGATACCCCTCAAGAGTTTTGGAATCAGCCTTAAGGCATGCACAAAAACAGAATAGGACAACATTACTACAGGGTAAACCCCAGGAGGATAAAGACAACAATAAAGCTCGTGTAATCGCAACCTTTGATGATAGAAATCTAGAAGTGGTTAATATCCTCAAAAAATATTGGGGAATATTAATGTTGGATCAAGACTTAGAAGGATATCTTCCTCTAACCCCCCTAATAACTTATCGAAGGGGTAGATCTATTAAAGATAGACTGATTCACAGTCACTATACACCAATACCCCCTCAAGGTACTTGGTTAGAAAGGAAACCGATGGGTATGTTCAAATGTGGGCAGAGATGTGTAGCCTGCCCATACATACAACAAACTAAATCCTTCACAAGTGCCTCTAATGGAAAACAATTTTTTATCCGTGATTTTGCCAACTGTAGGACAGAAGGAGTAGTTTACATGTGCATATGCCCCTGCCCACTGAATTATATTGGAAAAACAAAGAGAATATTTAAAAGAAGGGTGGGAGAACATCTGGGGGACATACGAAATAGAAGAGATACGCCAGTAGCCCGACATGTTTGGGAACATCATGGTGGAGAATGGGAATCTCTGCGCTTTCTGATTTTAGAGGTTGTGAGACCATCCCCCAGAGGAGGAGAATGGGATAGACGAATTTTGTGTAAAGAGGCCCAGTGGATCTATCGTATGGAATCAGTTCATCCAAAGGGCCTTAATGAGACTTTGCAATTTGGATGTTTTATTGAATAGACTCTGACTTGGGTCTGTTCATTCTGCTCTGCTTTGTTCACACTCTCCACAGAGGACCACCATGGACCTTCTAAATCTGACCGTATTGTATATATCAGTACTATATCATTACATTTCTTTCATTATATTCATTGATTACTTACAGTCTGATAATTCATGTCAGCTGAAGACAATGAATGTCTGTACCCCGAAATTAATTTGGCCCTGAACTAACGCCCACGTTACATTTTACATTTTAGACATCTACCACATAGCAGCCACTTTAAGAAATTTAGAGAATTATAGTTATGAAATAAGCTCCGCTACAATATTTGTTATCTATGTACATCAAGGTGAATGAGGCGACGTGGGGAGCGAGCGCGCCCGTTGCGGCGGTTTCACTGTAACTGGTAAACTGTGTAGATGGATATGTATGTAATTTAACTTCAGCATTTAGACCGATCCGGGTTCCAGACATGCGCAGTTTGGTTCCCGGCGGCGCTGGCCGGAGGTGACGTGTGTTGTCTTTCCGGATATGTGCGGTGCAGTATGTAGGGTGCCGGGCGGCATGGAGATCGGGCCCGACCTTGGACATACGCACTGTCGTTCCTGGTTGTATGTACCGGGGTTCGAGTGCACTTTTCTTCCCGGACATGCGCAGAACGGCATTTAGAACGCCGGGTTGCGCAGAGATAGTATTGGACTCTGGACATGCGCAGTGTCGTTCTCGCCGACGTGAACCGGAAGTGACATTTTATCCTTTTCCGGTCATGCGCAGTATAATATTCGGAACGCCAGGCGAAGTAATGGCAGGGGGACATGCGCACATGTTATATAGAACCTGGTAATATGTATAAATTAACACACACCAATGTGGAAGTGCTAGGGGCTTGATTGTCATACATCTGAAGGGTCATGTAAGGTATTTAAGGGAAGCAGAGATGAATTACTCTGTATCCCTCTTATCCTGGGTGCCAGCATACCAAAGGAGCTGCGAGGATTATCATTATTATACCTGGCAGCATCCAAGTTAAGTATCACTTTCTTTATCTCATCCATATAGGTGATATATTTGTCATAGATAGATTGTATATGCGTTGTATATAGCGTATTCTTACTTCACAGCGAGAGGACTTTTGACTCCCCTGATGAACCCTACATTGCATGGGGGAAACGCGTTGGGATAGCTGGGATTAAAAGATTGTAATACACGCAAATAGTGATATTATCTGTCATTACAGCGGAGCCGCCCTTTTTCGGGGCGATTACTCCACTGACGGATGGTATATAGTATGCTGTATCATTTAGGTATGTAGTGGTAGTATATAGGGGTTTAAGATGTATAACCCTATGGGACATGCCTTCTTTCCGCCCAGGACAGGAAAATAAACTATTCCACAAATGGAAACATAAGGGGATTAAGACGCTAGGAGATATACTAATACCCTCTAGTGGAGCTCTGATGGGGTGGGAGGAGCTGGAGAGCAAATTTCAGTTGGGCCCGACCCAATTCTTCCAATATTTGCAGGTTGAGAGCTTTTGCAGAGCAAATGTTTCAAGGCTACAGTCTCTAGGTGATACGAAGGAATTTGTGGATCTCTGTAAAACAGGAAGCAGTAGAGGCTCCTTGTCGGAAATTTACTCTAGGTTGTGAAACAAGGATACCGAGGTCGTGGAGGAAGGGGTCTTTAAGGGCTGGGAGAGGTATATTCAGGACGTGGACCTGGCCTCGAAGATCCTCAGAGATATGACGTTAGTTCGACAGGCAGTGGTTAACAAGCAGTGGAGGGAGACTTTATTCAAGTTGGCACATAGAGCAATATATGCTTTTAATGTCATTCGAGGAGAGGAAAACTCGGAGTACCTAACGGCATGCCCGAAATGCGAGTTGGAGGGGGATAATCTCTTTCATTGTGTGTGGTCTTGTCCAGGGATTGCAGGATTCTGGGATCAAGTCAAAGATTTTATAAAGGAAACATGGAATTACTCGATATCTCTGGATCCCCAGGGCTGTCTGTTTCATTATGTCACGGGATCACTCACAGAGAAAGAGAAAAATGATAGCTTAGTTACCTCAAAAGGAGTGCACGTGACGTTGTTGGCAGCCAAAAAATGTATATTAAGACATTGGCTAGACCAGCCTGCACCAGTTTTGTCAGAGATGGTTGAGCTAATGAAACAGGTTCTATACCTGGAAAAACTGGAAGCAGAAAGAAATAAAGACAAAGACTCCAGACGTTTTTTGAAAAAATGGAAGCCATTTATTTCCAAGCAATATTCACCTCCAGAAATACAATCCATTATGGAGCCATTTAAGTTCTCCGAATATTACCTTATGGAACAATTAAAAGGTACTCTTGGGGACTTAGACTTGGGAAGCTAGGATAGGGAAACAGAAGTGCATATGGGAAGGTTACAAGTTGGGGGGGGGGGGGAGTTCAAGGGGGGGAGAAGTTTCTCTAGGTGGAGCAGGAATATCTAAAATTGTTGGAGTAACTTCTAAATCTGGAATGTGGTTAAAGTAAATAAGTGTATGGAACCTAGCAAAGATGTTAATATGTTGATTTAGACTATTCTGTTAAACTTTGTCATGATTGCCATTATGAATAATCTAGTTGTGGTCTATGGTTCTATCTGAATACCTTCACCAATAAAATTTGTTAATAAAAAAAAAGATTAAGTACACTCCTTCATGGAAGTTATATTCCCTAATTGCAACAGCCTTTTTGGAAAATTGGAAAATGATACCCTGTCACAATGCAAAATTGCCTTAAAAGGTCTGGTGCTAAAATCTTGGTGCCAGATTCCATAGGACACCTTATGGCAGTGTTCCCCAATTCCAGTCCTTAGGGCGCACCAACAGGTCATCTTTTCAGGATATCCCACAGAATGCACTGACAATATTTAAATCACCTGTGCAATGCTAAGGAAAGCCAGAAAACATGACCTGTTGGTGGGCGCTGAGGACTGGAGTTGGGGATCCCTGCCTTATGGAGTCCATGCTTAGATGGGTGAGAGCGGTTCTGACAGCACAAGGGGGTTCAAAGCAACATCAGACAGATGGTTTTAAATATTTTGGTTGATTGATTTACATATTCTAATATATTGTGTTATACAGGCACCGATTAAAGAAATACCGTCGGTATGCAGAGCTTTATTTGGTACCAGGCTTTCACCATTATGATGTCAGTCCCAGAGTTTACAGCTACAAAGCCTCCTCCTTAAACACCAAAATAGCGCGTAAGGAAAACATTGGCTAGGTAAGTGACGGTACACTATACTTCCAAACGTTAAGGTAAGGTAATCATATATGGTAATATCACTCCTTATAAATTTAAAATGCCAAGCCAGAAAAACAAAGGACTAGATACCAGTAAAAAAAAGTATCAAATCTTTATTCAAAATTAGTAAGACATAAAAAACAGGAAAGAGACAAAAACCACACAAAGTGGGCTAAATTCATATGGGAGCAGTATTAAGTGTGAGCAGTCACTTTCTTACTTGCTACAGTCCAGACAGCTTAATAATACAAGTGTACAAGTCATACAATGCAGGAAATAATTATTTGATCCCTTGCTGATTGTGTAAGTTTGCCCACTGACAAATACATGAACAGCCTATAATTTTAAGGGTAGGTTGATTTTAACATTGAGAGATAGAATATCAAAAATAAAACCCAGAAAATCAGATTGTGTAAATATTAGCATTTTGCTGAGAGAAATAAGTATTTGATCGCCTACCAACCATTAAGAGTTCTGGCTCCTACAGACCGGTTAGATGCTCCTAATCAACTCATTATCTGCATTAAATACAGCTGTCTTATACAGTCACCTTTATAAAAGACTCGTGTCCATAGACTCAATTAATCAGTCAGACTCTAAACTTTACACCATGGGATCAAATAATTATTTCCTTCATTGTAAGTTCAAGTAAGAAAAAAAAAGACATTTCTGTGGTAAAGAGTATTCACCAAAAGGTCTTACCCATAGTAAAGAGCTCCTCATAGACCAAACTAGACGCCCCCTAATTGTACAGTGCCGCAATTAGGCACTGAGATGGTTAGCTGTCAGGATTATGGGCGACATGCCCACAAAATAATTTACAAACAGGAATTTTATGCCCAAAGATTAAACCAAATAGGATGTAATATGACAAATGTCTGGTGTACAAAGATCCAATAACATCTTATAGGGCTAATAAAAAATCTGTAATTGGAACTCACTTATTTCGTGTATTATATCAATTGAAAATACCTTATACTACAATGTCATCTCTCATTCCACTCTCACACTCCAATACGTCCAAATATATCCCCAAAATAGTTCAAGTATACAAATGTAGTATAATTTTACCCATAGTGAGGAGAAAGTAGCACCACTGATGCCACGCCTCATTAGCTTCTTCAGAGGCAATGCTAAATATGTTTAACTTTTTTATTTTGTTATAATTTTATTTGTAAAATGGCAAAAAAAGAGGGTGTTTTGAACTTCTATTACACTTTTATTTAAATTTTTTTTTTTACATGTTCTTTTAGTAAGGTAAATGACCACTAGGGGTCATGATTGCTTATGTACTATTCTGCAATAGTAAGATATTGCAGAACAGTGTACAAAATGGCTCTCATACTACACCCTGCTTACAGCAGGCTGTAATAGAAGTAGTTTCATGGCAGTCATTATTCTGGCATTTGGCAAATCTGAATAATTTTGGTAATCCTAATTGACCTAAAACGGGTAAGGTTTTTTCTGATTTCATGTCAGATGGGTCCATCCAATAAATTGTGTACATGATCAGTGCATAGAACCAGCTATATATTACAGCTAGTGTCCTGCGCTATCAGCCGGGACTGTAGTCTACTCCGATCGCAGCCGATTAACCCCTTAGATGCCACGACTAATTGTGACTGCTCATCTAAGGAAAAGACAGAGAGATGGGGTGCTGATGGCTGCCATAACAACCCGGATGCCTAACAAAGGCCATGGCATGTATTTTGCACTGTATTTTATCAGTAAGTCTAGTCTTATAGGAATAAATAATAAAATTAAAAAAGAAAACGTAAACCAAATAAACCGTAAAACACACACACAAAGTAAAACATGCACACCACCCTTTCCCCATTACAAATGCTAACTGCCCCCTCAAAAAATAAGGGGCAGTTTATGTTCCATTTTCACCAAACTGCTTATAAAAAAAATCTCTGACAAGATATTTATTACAGGTGGCAAAAACAGTGATACCCCAGAAATCGAGATCACCTGACCCCTCCACTATTGGGGAATAGCTGGGTAAGGTGGCATCAACACATTGTATGGAAGACTCTCAGGAAGACTCAGATAGGCTTCATAAAACCTGGTCTCCCTGGTTTCTTTATGAGTCTTCGCCAGAGTTTTGGGATTTGTAGTAAAGCCTGCCCCCTTTTTTCTGAACTTACCCCTTCGCTTCTGTTTCATCCAATGGCAGCATGTCCCAGTATCCAACGAGAACAGTTAGTGGGCTGATTGTAGAAGGCCCGCTGGTTCAGAGTGATTTCCTTTCCTCTTTTCTTTTCCCACTCTTTTTCCTCTCCCTTCCTTGTTCATTTTTTCAGTTCCCGGAAGGCAATGGAAACTTCAAATCTGAATCTTTACTCTGTCTAATGTAATGATTTATTGAATCTCCTCTCAAACAACTTATAAGTTATTGATTTCTTTTATTATTTAGCGGTTACACACCTTTGATTGGACTGTGTTAGATCTCTTTGTTTCCTTTCTAATTGTGCTATACATTACATATATTAGCGATCATCATCCTTTAGACTGACATAATTGCGATTTTTGTTCATTCCAATGCACATAAAATAGAATAAAAAGCAATCGAAAAGTCATATAAACCTCAGAGTGGCTCCAATGAAAATATTAGTTCATACTGTAAAAAAAATCCCTGCTCTGTCAGTAGAAAAGTAAAAAAAAGTTATCAGAAAATAGCAATTCATAAACAATGTTTCACACAGTAAGTGCTAGCACATAAAAAAATTATATAAATTGGGTATCACTGTAATCATATTGCCCCATAGAGTAAAACTAACATGACATTTATGCTGCACGTTTAGTGCTGTAAAAAATAAAAAAAAAAACTACCATAATTGCGGTATTTTCTACATACTGCCTCCCAAAACATTTAATTAAAAGGTGACCAAAAAGTCAGGTTTTAACCAAAATGTTTCAGATGAAAACAAGCCCATACACAGCTCTGTATACAGAAAAAAAAAAGTTATGACTCTCAGACTATGGCGATACAATAACCTGTTTTCTTTTTTAAGTAAGAGCATTTTATTGTGTAAAAGCAGTAAAGCATAAAAAAATAAATTTAGTTGTAAAGGTATTGACCTGCTGAGTAAAGTTAATATGTCATTTATACCACACAGACTGCTGTAAAAAATAAAAAAAAACACTAATAGGATTGCTGTATTTTGTTCATCCAGCCTCCCAAACACCTTATGAAAAGCGATCAAAGTTTAATGTGAACCTCAAAATGATACCAATGAAAATATGAACTCATCCCGCAAAAAGCAAGCCTTTACTCAGCTCCATATACAAAAAATTAAAAACTTATGGCTTGACAGAATATGATGACATAAAAAACACAATTTTGTATAAAAGTAGTAAAACATAAAAAACTATATAACATTTACATAGCAAAGTTATTATTTCACTTATGCCAAATATTGTAAAAATGAATTCCAAAATGCAATAGTGGATTTTGTTTTTTTATTTCTATTTTCACAGCCCAATGCTAACAAAAATATGGGAAACACCCGTGTGGCCCAAAATGCACAATAGATGACAGCCAAATAGCGGTCCTGCCTTTGTTCACAGCCTAATGATAAAGAAATCTGTGAGACACTTGTGGGGTCAATATACTCACTAAATCCATTAATATCTTCCTTAAGGGTGTAGTTTCCAAAATGAGGTCTTTTTAGGGTTTTTTTATTTAGTTTTAGCACCCTAGGGTGTCAGCAAACCTGTAATGATGCCTAACATTTTTTCTAATATAAATTAGGCCCCAAAATCTAGTAGGTGCGCCTCTTATTCTGACTTATTCTGAGGAGGCCTATATACTTATCTCTCACGGGTACCTATATACTTTCCTATTTACTAATGGGACTTCTATACCTACTTACCCACCTACCTACCAGAGAACTATCTATTGAGGAGCCCTATTTACTTACCTACCTACCGAGGGGGCTATACACCCACTTACCAACCAAGGAGACCTATTTAAATATCTACTGGGGGGGGGAGTTATATACCTTCAGAAGAAAACCGTGAATCCAGTAACAGGAAAATGGTTACTGATGTGCATCCAGGAAAGCGTCTGCTGATACTGAACACCACCCTGCCATAAAAACCATGTTTTACTAATTTTGGATGGAATAAAAATCTATATTTTAAACATTTTCCTGGTGCTGGATTCATGGTTTTCTTCTGAAGTCCATATATCAGCGCTGCAGGTCTTGGAGCTATCCATGCATTGGAACTTTAACTGAATAGTTTCCACAATATATCCAGTTGAATGGTCCATTTAGCATATATTTGACTCATGGGTTTAAATACCTCACTACCTAATGGGGGCCTATACAGGAATGATAGGTGACATCCATCCCCCAGAGAAAACATCCAGGTTTCCTATCATAGAAAAGTGTTTTGCTGTGGGGATGGGGCATCACCATGCTTTCCTATGTAAGCCCACAATAGGTAGGGAGGTATAAAGGTGCTGGAAAAGTGAGGACTCTAAAATGTTTGTGTGGTAAATTCTGCAGATGGAAGTAAATGACTCATCAGAGAAGACATCACCTGTGAGTCACTGGATGTAACTACAATGTAATCACTTGAATGTCTGCAGAGCGCCTGTGTACAACTGGTAGTTACTAGTGGTGGTCATGAGGGGTTTTCTCACCACCTCAGTTCATGCACCTTCTGTGCGCTCACAGCGTTTTCAGTTTCAAAACAGGGGGAATGTTAACAGAGCTTGGGGGTGTCTTCAGTTTGCAGGCTTCATCACCCCCACAGACATAACATACTCACTCCCCTGCTCATGCTGGCTCAGTAAAGTCTATGTTCCTGAGCTTACTGATAGATAGAAAGAAAGAAAGCAACCGTTGGAGTCATTTACAGCTGCAGGGAATTAACCAAGAGATTCTGTGTAGTACTGTTTCTCCTGCACTCACAGGAGCCGAAAGGAGAGTAGATCTGCTGATAAGTAATGTAACACATGTAAGGCTGAGCAGTCTCACAAGCTGATGAGCTGTCCGCTCGTTTTCAGCAGACACTGACGAGCAGCTCATCTATTTGCCCTGTCTGCTTGTACACTCGGAGGGTAAAGGACAGGACTACACATCCTGTTGCCAGTGTTCATGATCTCTTGTTTGCTTCCCTGCAGCTGTAAATAACTTCAGCTTCTTTCGATCAGTCAGCTCAGGGAGGAGGAAGGTAGAACAAAGCAGGGAGCATGTGTTAGAATGCGCACTCCCGAGATTATGACCAGGGGCAGAGACGTAAAGGAGGCTGTAGCTAATGCCAGTGAATGGGGCGGGATCCGACCAGTGCAGTAACAAAATATGAAGGCAGAAGGAAGGTTGCTGCTGCTAAATTATAACATTTGGAAAATACAAACCTATTAGAAAGTAGTTTATTTTTACAGACCCTTTTTGTTAAAATATGATCTTTGTAGTGAGAAAACCCCTTTAAGTAGTAACATTATTGGGTTTTTGTATTGTGGGATTTTTTTTAATAACAATAATACATATGGGATATTTGCTCCGTGTATAGGTGTACTATTTGGTAACTGTATAACTGTTATTTATCATGCATAGATGAGAGCTTTTGAAAGAGCAAATTTTCAGCGCTAACTTTTATTACACATTGTACTGCTGAGGTGATAGTATCTTTGTAGAATATGTGTCAAATTAGTGACAGGAACATACTTTGTTTTATCTGTAAAAATATATGCCGCAGTTCACAATGTGGCATGAAAAATGTTGTGTGAATTCAGCCTTAATGAACAAAACTTTACACAGCCCTGAATGTTTTAGGACCTAGCAACGCTCCTAAAGTCCATTGCCAGGTTCATGTTAATTTTGATGAATCAGCTAGGAAATAATTTGTAGAACAATAATGACATAGAACAAATAAAGATATTTGCTGCAAGGAGTAGGGCTCTGTAAGATTCAATTAGAAAAACCCTATGGATAAAATCATCGTCTAGCGAAACCTCAGCAAAAAGTAAACTATAAATACCCAGTAACTATTTAGAGACAACATCAAAATGACAACAATACAGTATTTCCAAATTTTACCATTATGAAATTGGGAAACGCGTTGGGAAGAGAACCTTTTTGATACTATGCATTGATTTGACTATATGTGTATTGAAGTGGAGTTTCTTGTAAAGGGGCATTATAGGGTTCTCTTAGAGTTAGTGTATCCTGAGTGGGGCCTTCCTTTTCGGGGCGATGACTCTGCATTGTTCACAAGATGAAAGTTTGAGATGTGAGGTAAAAATTATCTGGTTGATATTTGATCCCTTCTTTCAGTAACAGATTCACATCTAAAACCTCATCTGGAGGAACAAATTGGTGACCCCAACAGGGTATGCAAGGAGATATCTCCATAACTGTGAGTTATTAAACCAGTCATAATAATGGCATACTTTGGAAATACTGCATTGTTGTCATTTTTAAGTTGTCACTAAATATTAACTGGGTATTTATATTTTAAATTAGTAAGAAAAGTTATATTTTAACCATATATTATTGCTAGTTACTGTGACAATCTATTGGGTTCCAGGCCTAATATGCTTCTGTGTCCAAAAAGCCTAAATTCTTAGAAATAGCAGCACAAAATAAAAACAGATTTCCAGAAGAGCAAGCCAAAAAAAGTAGCAGTCCTTTCATAAATGTCATTATCCATACAGATAATCGGATGAAAAATAATGTCTGGCCACTGGAGCTACCCAGAGCTACTCAATAGGTGGTACAGATAGAAACTGCATACTGAACTACCACAACAATAGTGTCTCTTCCAAGCAAAAAGTCCATGAGTGTTGGGGAAGGCTTAAAGGGGTTGTCTCACTACATTGATTCATCTTACCTCAGCCATGTTTGCTTGGTTTCATTTTGAATATAGCGGCGTGTTTACTGGCTTCCACTAGGCTGCAGTAGAAGCCAGGTCTGTAGCTATAGCAACCAGCACTGGCAGCCTATCAAGAGAAATTGAACAGGTCTGTAGCTATAGCGAACCGAGGAGCTAAGGTAGCCCATACAAGATGGGATATCTCAGAATAGGTAGGACACTGTTAATGGACATATATTGCAAAGTGACTTATTTTTGCAAGATCTTTAACATAAAAAGCAATCCTTGAAGTGAAACAACCCCTTTAATCAATTAACCCATAAGACAGTAAACTGAAAGCTCACCTTCTTTTGGGGTTTCAGATGCACAGAAAAAGTCTGACATTCGATCCAGGTAACAATGTAGCAGCAGATACCAGCAAAATTTCTTAGTAAAAATTAAATCTTTATGTATCCATTTTAATAAGCAAAACTGCTGATACAAACACAGTCCACCATCCTGTGATACTGTGGTATTTTCATAAATAATCTGCTACTACAAAGCTTGAGCAATTCCCACAAGAAAAAATAATTTGGAATTCATGAGTTCTTCAAGTCCTGAAGATTTACCACACAATAGAATACAGGTCCATTTCTATATAAAAATTTAAAACTACCTGAACTGTTATGAACTATGTGTGGCATCAGCATTTAAATATCTGGGGATCATAATATGTAATAAACATACCACATCCCTCAAGTTGAATATTACACCACTTGTTGATCATTTTAAGAAAAAATTAAAAATTTGGGGCTCTCTCCCTTTGTCAGTGGCATGTTGGATTACTGTTATCAAGATGATAATGCTCCTGAAATGCTTGTATATGGTGCAGCACTCCCTTGTAGTTGTTCCTAGGAACTTTTTTAGAGCTTTAGGGCAACATGCATTAACGGGGCTGAAGTCTGGCATCCCCATTCGCTATATTTTTAACCAGGTGCACTCCAATATCAGGCTCATAACAAAGTGCCCGCGGCCCGTGAGCCAGGATCAGGGGCGTGCTGGAAGCGTGTCGCACTACAACTGTATAAATCTACACATTTATAACTTTAGTCTGGCAAATCGAGGCGTATTACTGCTGGAACAGGTAAACCACTTTTAAAGTGGTTTACCTGAGCCAAAAGTGTCGCTTTGTAATTAGAAAGCACTAAATCTATGACCTGCAGTAGAACAGGTTCATAGTTTCAGGTGCACTCTACACTGCTCATGCATGCAAAAAAAATGGAGCCTGGGCGGCAAAAATCATACATGTCTCTCTTAGAATACATTATGTCGTCCTCTGTCTGCTACCCTTCAGTGCCTTAAGGAACAGGCTATTATGGCACTCCCGGACATTTCTGCATTATTTATATGCTCTGATGAAAAATATTGGGGCTTGGCTGTCCGGGAGATATTCTCCCATTGCAGAATCTCATTTGGCACACATTGTACAGGAAGAGAATCTTGTTTGTCTGTTGCAATATCCAAATCTTTTTACTGGGAAGCTGCTACCTATACAAAAATAGGCCTGTTGCTTTTGGAAACAGGTCAAACCTCACACTATTGTGACATACTGGCAGAGATTCCTCTGTGGCAAACCCCAGGACTGCCCAAGCTGATGAAGCTGCACGGGGGTTGAGGGTTGGGGAGGTTTGAGGGTGTGGATGGAGTTTGGAGTGTGTTTTCTGAGTAATGTTATAAAGGATAATGTTTTTGAGAAACAATCATTCCATATAATATGTTTATGTTCAAAAATAGGAAATGTCCTGAGAAAAGCTGTAGGGGTCGCCGGTGTGCATTGACGCTTACCATAATTAACTCCAGTGCTATTATGAACTTACTTGCAACTTTGACAAATGATTGAAATGCTTCTCCCTTTAGGCTCTTTTACAACTGTACTTCAAGACTATCCTTAGTTCAAACCTCTGTACATGAATGAGGTCATGATGTATGTACTCAATCCAGCTGTTAATTATGGTTTTTAAAGCGTTATGTTATATATGATACTTATATATGATACTGTATTGTGCATTACATGATTTAATGTTGTTTTAGTAAATTTGCTGTTAACTTACTTTTCAATAAAATGACTTTAAAAAAAATGAAGATCACTTAAAGGGGTTCTCCGAGAAAAGAAGAAAACGAAATAGATAAACTACATGTCATGATGAAAAAAATTCCTAAATATCTTTAATTAGAAATGTCTGCTCGTTTTGTCTAGGGGATAATTATTATAGAAAAAGAAAATAGCCACTGGGCTCCTTCCTCAGCAGAAACCTGTCCTACAGGAAGTAGGACAGGCTCTGTGAGTTACTTTCTGGTTAGGCTGAAGGACATAACTGAGCATGTGCTGTGCTCAGTCAGTCTGACATATTTGTGGTATGAGCGACAGCTCTGCAGAGTAGAAAGGAGTCTCAGGGCTGCACACACACATACACAATCACATAAGCAACTGTGGCTCCGTCCACTAGTCCAGTGAGGAAAAAGATCCAACATGGCGATATAATAGCGTCTGTAAGTAGTTCACACACTGGATTGTGACAGATAGTTACTGCTTATCTCTAGTATTCCTCCAGGATATGTTCTTACTTTTTACAACCCCTTTAAAGACCAAAAATGTATCTCACATTTTCTAAATGTGCCTGTTACGAATGGCAAGAATTCTCCTACCATTTTGTCCTCTCCTTCGTATTAGATGTATTGTGAAGTGACTGCTATGCAGAGCAGGTAAGATGACCAGATAATCCACCTTTGAACTTGTTAGAAAGGATTGGATAATTGCTAGCTTCTCTATATAGCTTGCTGGGTTAGGTAACCTGGTGTGGATTATTGTGCTTGTTCTGAGACATTGTCAACGTAGTATATAGTAGCAATACAGTAAATTTTCTTCAATAAATCTTTACTATATATCAAAAAACAAATGCAAAATACAATGTATCGCCTTATCAGGCTTACCACACAATTCTTCGATGTACTCTTGGAAACACGCTCATCCTAAAATTAGAATAAATTACGTATCTAAGTATTCACTATGTATGCTCGAGAAAAAAGTCTCGTCCTTTGAAACGCTGCAAGTGATCCGCAAGTTGTGCGTGTGACCAAGCACTCCTACTTTCTTATGCAAAGGACTCTCTCTGCCACAATATGGATTGAGTTGCAGAACTTTCTATCTCTATACCTCGTTGGAGGATGAGTGTGTTTCCAAGAATACATTGAAGAATTGTGTGGTAAGCCTGATAAGGCGATACATCGTATTTTGTACTTGTTATTTGAGATATACTAAATATTTATTGAAGAAAATTTACTGTGTTGCTACTATATACTACGTTGACTATATCTAGGAGTTGGGGAACTTCATTCATGGCAACACTTGGAAGCACACTATATAAAGGGTTATGCAATACTATTGAAAATGTTCTGAGAGATTGTCCAGTCTTGAAAATTTGTCTAGTAATCTAGTGTTTGCATTCAGTTCTACAGTCTAGTTTGCTTTTTCCACAGCCTAGTCTTGATGTAGTCCTTGTAATTCTTAGTTTTTATGTTTGTACGGTATAGTTTTTTTGCTGTGCTCTTTTTAAGGAGTCTCTGGGTCCTATTGCTGCTTTCATTATCAGAGTAATTTGTAGCCTAGGAATGTCATTAGTGTCACAGAATGAGTCAGAGGGGTCTTGGTGTCATGATCAGCTGTCAGAGATAGATTCGGGGTAGGAGGGGTGGAGTTAACTAAGGGTCAATTATCATCCATTATTGTCTTGCTTCTGGACAAAACTGACTTGTGGTGTCATGACCAACCATATTCTTTCTATCATTTCTGTCCACTTAATCATCTCATGGTGAGTCCATTTAGTTTTTTAGTTGATACATGCTTTGTATATGTCAAGGCACAGGCCGTGGTTCATGTCCCAGTCCGAAGATGCACATGTGTCACTGCTACTTGGTTCGTTACTCACGTCTCCTCCGCTCCCTGTCGGAAAAGGGTCTCTTCCTCTGCTCCCAGCCCATCGTCACAGCCATCCTCTAGGGGGCATGCATGATGTACCTTTGTGATTTAAAGAGCCAACGTGCGCCACCTGACTTTCCTGGAGCCAATGACATTTTGACAGGGGCTTTATCTGTACACCTCTCTTGCCTTCTTGCTGGTTTGTTGGCGTTCCTGATCCCTGGTTGTGCTGTGTTCTTTGCTGTTTGTATTTTCTGGTTTTGACCCTTGGCTCAAGTTTACAGACTACTCTCCAGTGGAGCCCTGGCCTGGGCCACACCCCTCAAGGAGTGAGTAGACCTGTTGATAGTTGATCTACAGGAGTTCTTAGGGTCTTAGAAGAACCTATGTGCACTTTTTCTGCTGTGTCAGCTCTGCTCTGTTTACATCAAGGTGATTCCACGGTGGGGCAATACACTACACAGTTCCATACACTGTCTCTTGAACGAGTCTGGAATAGTGAGGCTTTCCCATCAGCTTTCCGGGAATGCCTCGCTGGGTGAAGCAGGGACAAACTAGCTGATCGAGATCTTTCTACCACTCTGGAGGACCTCATTGCTCTTGCTACCAGAATTGATGTCCAATTCGCCAAGAGACAACTGGAGCTCCGCCAACAAAGAGAATTTTCCCAACCCAGCAGACTTCCTCCCTTCACACCAGTCTTCCAAATGTTTTTACTGCCTCCGCCAATGGTTCAAGGAAATTAATTCATGCAAGTGGAGAGAGCTCATTTGACGAAGGAAGAATGCACTCATAGACTATACCAGATTCTCTGTTTGTATTGTGACAGCAAGGAACATTTCTTGAAGGACTGTGAGGTTTGTCTGGGAAACTCCAACATCTAGGGTTCGTGGGAAACGTGACTTTAAGCAAAGAATCATCTTCTCAGGGTCTGTCTATGCCAGTCTTTATCCTTTCTCCATCTGGTGTCAACTTTCAAGTGTCTGCATTCTTGGATTCAGGTTCTGCTTGAAATCTTATTCACCTGTCTCAAATTTCCCATTACCTACTACTGGTCTCTCAATTGGACAAGCCTCTGGTAATCTATTCCATTAATGGAGAGCTCCTGACTGGCTCCATCCAGTATTGTACCAAGCCTTTGACCCTATAGGTTGGGGTGTTCATAAGGTGAAGATTGCATTCTATATAGTCCCACTTTCCACCTTGGCACTCCTCATGTTGCACATGCCTGCCTTGGTACTCGACTGGTAAATGGGAGAGGTCATCCGCCTGGGGCAACAATGTCACTCATGGTGCCTAATGCCACCTCGTTCGATGCAACCAATTTTTTCTACCCACGCTACAGACTCTTTTCCCTGAGCTACCAGTCCCATATCAAGAATTTGTGGATGTCTTCTGTGAGAAGCAGACGGAGACCCTCCCACCTCATTGGTTCTATGACTGCCCAATTGACCTCCTGCCGGGCATGACGCCACCTCGTGGAAGAGTTTACCCTCTGTCTGTGCCCGAAACCCAGAGTATGTCTGCCTACATAAAGGAAAACGTACGGGAGGGTTTAATTCTTAAATCATCCTCCCCTGCTGGGACTGGGTTCTTCATTGTAGAAAAGGAGGATGATTTTCTCCACCCATGCAAAGATTACTGGGACCTCAATAAAATTCCAATCAAAAAATGGTATTTACTGCCCCTATCCTTTGAGCTCGTCGATCAATTTTGACCTACGAGTGGCCCACAACTTGATTCATATCTCGAAAGGAGACGAATGAAAGACCGTCTTCAACACCCTTGATGGGCACTTAGAGTATCTGGTGATGCCCTTTGGTCTCTGTAATGCTGCAGCGTTTTTTCAAGATTTCGATACTGAGATCTTCTGGGACCTACTATATGTCTGTGTCATTGTCTATCTTGACAAGATCCTGATCTTTATCTCAGATTTACAGTCTCATCGCCATCATGGATGGCTGATTCTAAAGTGGTTCCGAACCAATCACCTCTATGCTAAAATATTTGTTTGAACAGACCAGTCTTCCTTGGATACATGGTGCCGGACAAAGGTCTTCAAATGGAGCCAGCGAAACTTTCAGCGGTTCTCCAATAGCTGTGTCCCATAGGTCTTCAAACAGTTCAGCATTACTTGAGATTTGCCAATTATTATTGGCAGTTCATTCCCCATTTCTCCATCCTGGCGGTGCCTATCAGAGCTGCCCCGACAATGACACAACTCACCCCCCCCCTCCCGCACATGTAACGTCCCTCTCATGTAACCCAAAGTCCCGCTCAGTCATATTGCAGGATTCAGAACTTCACCTCAGCTCCCCCACTGCTCACCACATGTTGTGGAGGAAGAGGCCTGTTAGCTTCAAGGACCACGGTGTGTGCAATTTCACACTGCAGGGAGACATAATTGAGAGCTAGGCACCATCCCGGCAGGGGATCAGTCCATCCAGCGAGACTCTATTGGTTGTCTCCATTGGAAGGGGGTACATGCACCAGCATGCCAGGAGCATCTACCTAGGACCAGCAGGCCACATGTACACCCCCCATGTGTACCCTACGCCAAGCTAAGTTAAGGTAACTTGACAAATCTTGCTGCTTCTTTGTCTGTACCCATATCCTAGCTGTAGTTGCACCTCTAGCCAGTATATGTATAGTTATATCCCTATGTATGCATTGTTTGTCCAATGCACTCACAAGCCGAACTCACGTGTCCGTATTCTCGGTCTCAAATATATTGCTACCTGGGCTGGTTCCTGGCCTGGTTATGGGTCTGTAACGGACCAGGGTTATAATTAATGAGGTACTGGCAGAGTTCTATTTCACTTGTAAACAGATCTCTCCCAGCAGTTCAGAGTTGTGGGCGAGAGGGGTATCCACTCGCACTCCCTGGGTCTTCCTGTGCCCGTGTGTACAGGGGTTAACTGTGAAATCGTATCTGGCTGACCTTGCATAGCCCTAGGGGGAGTGCAACGTCACAAACACACCCCAAGTCAGGCCATCGACCCTCGACTGGGTGTGGGTCTTCCTGACAATAGCCCTAACCAAAAAAGTTAATAAGCTCAAGCTCTGACTGCCAGAAGCTGAAGATGCTTGCTCGTTTAAAAGCTGCCTTTTCTTCTGACCCAGAGAAGCCCTTCTCCCTTTAAGTGGATGCTTTGTCCATGAGAGCGGGGGCCGTACTCTCTCAAAGAATCTCTAAGGGAAAATTCATTACCTGTGTCTTCTTCTCCAGGACCATTGGAGACTGCGAGCTGCTAATGATTAAGATGGCACTTGAAGAGTGGTGCTATTTGAGGGGGAACAGCCAGTGCCGGAATGGGGTGCGTAGGGCCCACAGGTGGAGTTGATTCTAGGGGCCCACCAGCTGAGCAGTTTCTGGGCCCACCGGTGGAGTTTATTTTAGGGGCCCACCCTACAGTTACTGTAAATGACCGTACATGCCTTCTATACCCTGTCTCTTGCTTTTCCTCCTCTTTCTCTGCTTTTTTGCCTCCTCTGAGGCTGTATATGCAGTTAAAAACATCTCCAGGTCTACCATTCTCAGTGGCACACCCGGGGTTTCCACTATTCCCCTGTGGGCCAGTCCGAGCCTGGGAGCAGCATCCCATGAGCATCTACACGGACCACAAGAATCTCCTATATCTTCAAATCGCACAGCAACTAAACCCCCATCAAGGTCGATTCTTTCTTTCCTCTCCAGGTTCAACTTCCTACTGAATTTTAGGCCTGTGGAGAAGAATGTTAAAGCTGATGTTCTCTCACATGCCTCTGATACTTTGGAACTGCAGCATATTATATCTTCAGAACGTCTGGTTTCCGTTGCTCCCATTTCCCTTCAGAAAGTGCCTCCAACACTTCGCTCCTCCAGTGGGGCCATTCCTCCAAGATAGCAGGTCATCCTGGAATTCATAACGCTGTAATCTCTCCCAGAATGTCAAGGATTTTGGGACTTGATTTTCGTAGTCTGAATTTTTCTGGACATGGTGAAGATTGTGTAACGGACTTGATATTTCATGCTTTATAATGAGATTTCATATGTATGTTTCTTAACCTGATCCATTAGTTGCACTAGATTTGATATCTTTCTCAATGTATACCTCATGTAGGACACATTTACCCTGAGTAATTGCTTGACTCCAATGTTTATATATATATATATATATATATATATATATATATATATATATATGTTATTTCTTATAAAAACAACGCCAAAAATAAACACTGTTAAAAAAAGGATTTTGTAACCGGTTGTCCAACCTGTGCCCATAACGAGGCTCCACGTCAGAGACCTGCTGGTCTCCTACTACCTCTGGTTGTTCCAGAAAAGCTCTGGACTCACATTGCCATGGACTTTATTACCAACTTACCACCTTCTGCTGCCTCTACAGTCATCTGGGTTGTTACTGACTGATTCTCCAAAATGTCTAATTTTCTGCCTCTGCCCGGTCTGCCATCAGGTCGCCCCCCATTTCTTTCATCACATGTTCCATCTACATGGTCTACCCCGTACATAGTGTCCAACCATGGAGTAAAATTTTACTCGAGGTTTTGGCAAGCCTTATATTCCCATCTACAGATCAAGCTGGGCTTTTCATTGGCTTACCACCCTTATGCTAACGGGTAAGTGGAGAGAGTGAACCAGATACTTGGGAACTACCTTCTTTATTTCATCTCCTTCCGACAAGATCACTGGGCCGACCTTCTCCCCTGAGCAGTTTTCTTAGAACCATCTCGACTTTGAGTCTACAGATGCTTCACCATTCTACATAGTCTACGGATTACATCCTTGGCATCCTCTTCCCTTGCCAGTTACTTCATATGTTCCTGCAGAGGACTCCCAAGTTTGGGATCTGTCCCAGATCTGGCAGGAAAAACCCATCAACTCCTCCTCTGAGCCTCTGCCAGGACCAAGACTCAGGCTGATAAAAGGCGTAGACCACCTCCTGTGTTCCATCCAGGAGAGACAGTTTGGGTTTCAGCTAAATATGTCTGGCTGAAACCCAAAGCCCCAAGCTAGGTCCCCACTACCTTGGACCTTTCCCTATACTACTATGAATCAATCCAGTCTGTTACAAGTTCCATGTACCACCTTCCATGCGCATCTCAAATTCTTTTCATGTGTTGCTCCGAACTGCTATTCCAGAAGGCCAGTGGCTCCTCTTACAGAAGCAGAATCAGTCAAAAAGTACAGTGCAGCTCTCAAAGTAACCGTGTAATTGAATATACAATTAAAAGAGCAATCCAGACTAAAATAAATGTTTTGGCCCAGATTCGTCAGTTAACATCTGGATGGTATTGGAGAGGTGAGGGACACCAAGCAGTAGCTGTGGCGCTTGTGTAGCTTATCACACAGGAGATGTTACTTCAAGAGTTGCACTGTACTTTTCAACCCTGTGAATAAATTTCTACATATTCTTCCTGCTCAAAGCAAATTGAGTTTCCATTGTTTGATGACAACCTTCAGAGTAGTCTGTGATAGCAACAGTCAATGAATCCTAGCACCATTCTGAAGAAGTAGACAATTAACATAGTCAGACAAGCAGATGTCAAGGCAAGTGCAGCTCTTGCAATACTTAGGAAGGTCAGGAGGTCCGGGCAGGCAGAAGGCAAACAGATAAGATCAGGAAAGATCATGAGAATGTTTTAACACAAAACATAAACCAAAGACCTCTACTGCTTAGACAGAAAGCATAGGGAAAAGTCTAGGACCCTAAATATTCTAGGTCAAAAGATAATTGGTAGACAAAACAGGTTTAGTATGCAATGGCCTTTTTACGAGGCAGACACGGGTGTGGAGGCTGCTAGGACAGAAAAACCAGGGGAATGAGAATGATGCAGCAACGACAAGAATGAGAGAGCTGTGGTGGCAGTAATAAGAGACTCATACAGAACTTCCCCTTTTATGGTCCCGATTCTTATGCCCATGGAGGAGAAGAATTTACTGATGAGAGAAGGGACACTGAGATTTTCTGCCAGTCCCGATTCTTCTCCTCAGACAGACAACCCACAACTAGGGACATTATCAAACACTTTTGAAAAGCCCAAAAACACTACAACAGCTGCCCTCCTATCTAGGCCTCTATTCACTTCTTCAGGTTGGTTTGACCACTTTTATCCTTCGTAAAACTGTGTTGGCTGTAATGTAAAATACTATTTTCTTCCATATACCCCTGAACTTAGTATATTTGATTGTGACATTTTGTTCTCTTCTGTTAAAAGATGGTGAGTGTGGATTCTCCACTTCTCCCAAAAACAAAAGACCTTCTAGTGCAGTACTATATCCCAATGTGGAAAAACTCCAGCATGATACCCTGAAAATCATTGGTCTCACAGATACAGAAATGACAACCTCCAGAGTAATGAGAAAGGTCACCTCTAAGATTTTTCAAAATTGTTGGAAGAGAATTTACTCCCAATTCAAATCAGAGCCACAGCCAGCATCCCGTTAAGGCTGTGGGTCGGTCAATATCAGTGATTGACACATTAGCTCTGCTATTTCTATCAATTTCTTTTACACTGACATAACTGTAGGAGAATTATAAAGTGTACTATACAAGACTACAGAGCTTTAAAGAGTGAAAGTGTCTCATTTAGTTAAGTAAATAAAGTCTGTTGCTAAAGATAAGACTCTACAGGGAGTGACTCACCATGAATATACTGACTGACTGACAGCAGCTTAAGGCTATGAGAGATTGAAAAAAAAGGCAGAGAGAGAGAGAGGTGGGAGTTAGTAACAAGAGAAACTGTGTGCTCTGGGAGGAGATAAAATCTTCTTTATCTCCTGACAAAGCAAAATCAACAAAGCAATGTATATGGTCATAGTCTTCATTTACCTTTCCCTACATGTTGAAAGCTAATCACTGTACTAAGAAAACCCCTTTAAAGAGAACCTGTCACATAGATTTTGCCACCCTTGCTGAGGACAGCACAAGCTAGTGACAGACATGCTTTTCCCAGTGCTGTGTCCTTTATTCTGTAAGATACTGTAGTTTTAGAGGATTTAATGCTCAAATCTGGCAGTTTTTAGTCAGAAAAGAGTCAAGCTTTTCATGAAAAGAGTCTGTTTAATTCATGTTTAATTCATGACCCACCCACCTGAGACTAGCCCTGCCCACCTCACAAATTATTAACTTATTAATTTGAATAGGTAGAAACCTATGAATAACTGTCAGGTGGGTGGGGCTAGTCTTGGGTGGGAGGGGCATGAATAAGCTGGACTCTTTTCTGGCTGAAACGAACAGCTTGTTACAGAATAAGGGACACAGTGCTGGAAACAGCATGTCTGTCACTAGCTTGTGCTGCCCTCAGCAAGGGGGGCATAAACTATGTGATAGGTTCCCTTTAAGCTGCTTCACCCTAAAAGTTCAAGCTTCTTTGATATATCCCTAGTTGACCACAAATGAAAAGATTCACCAAGGCGGAATCTAGAATTATACCCACTGTCAGACCAGGGATCTGAAAATAGTTATGTCAGTGAAAATGTCTCCTCACAAAATTCCTCCTGTCCTTAAAAATTAAAAGAGATCCAACTGGAACAAAAAATTTTCACCAAAGTGGTATCTTCTTCCTTGATGAAAGGGTGGAGGTATCAGTTGAACAGATGTACAGAGCCACCACCTATTCAAGCTTCCACATGTATTTTAGACATTAAACTTCAACTACTTGCCAACAGTGACTTGTCTGTAGGATAAAAGGGTTAGGGCGACATTTATGAACATCGGTCAGTTCTAAATACCTTTAAGTTAGTGTAGAATGCACCAGAATGTAAGAACCTGTTCTTCTGCAGGTCACACATACAGGCGCATTGTAGAGCCAATACAACAAGTCTGGCTCAGGCAGACCACCTTTAACCTGGTCTGGCTGTTCTAACTGTTACAGTTCCTTGCAAAAGTATTCGGCCCCCTTGAACTTTTCAACCTTTTGCCACCTTTCAGGCTTCAAACGTAAAGATATAAAATTTAAATTTTTGGGTGAATAATCAACAAGTGGGACACAATTGTGAAGTGGAACGAAATTTATTGGATATTTTAAACTTTTGTAAAAAATAAAAAACGAAAAGTGGGGCGTGTGACGAAATTCTTGCCCCCTTCTTTTTGGAAAACACGGGGGCTCGGAGGTTTTATGAGAGGTTTGTGAAACTGAGTGGGAGTGGGAACTTTGAAATGCTTGCCAATTCTTTGGAACAGCTGGAGCTCAGTGAGGTTGGATGGAGAGCGTTTGTGAACAGCAGTTTTCAGCTCTTTCCACAGATTCTCGATTGGATTCAGGTCTGGACTGTGACTTGGCCATTCTAACAACTGAATACGTTTATTTGAGAACCATTCCATTGTAGATTTTGCTTTATGTTTTAGATTATTGTCTTGTTGGAAGATAAATCTCCATCCCAGTCTCAGGTCTTTTACGGACTCCAACAGGTTTTCTTCCAGAATAGTCCTGTATTTGGCTCCATTAATCTTACCATCATTTTTAACCATCTTCCCTGTCCCTGCTGAAGTAAAGCAGGCCCAAACCATGATGCTGCCACCGCCATGTTTGACTGTGGGGATGGTGTGTTCAGGGGGATGAGCTATGTTGCTTTTACATATCGTTTTGCATTGTGGCCAAAAAGTTGGATTTTCGTTTCATCTGAGCAGAGCACCTTCTTCCACATGTTTGGTGTCTCCCAGGTGGCTTGTGGAAAACTTTAAACGAGACTTTTTATGAATATCTTTGAGAAATGGCTTTCTTCTTGCCACTCTTCCATAAAGGCCAGATTTGTGCAGTGTACTACTGATTGTTGTCCTATGGACAGACTCTCCCACCTCAGCTGTAGATCTCTGCAGTTCATCCAGAGTGATCATGGGCCTCTTGGCTGCATCTCTGATCAGTCTTCTCCTTGTTTGAGATGAAAGTTTAGAGGGACGGCCGGGTCTTTATAGATTTGCAGTGGTCTGATACTCCTTCCATTTCAATATGATCGCTTGCACAGTGCTCCTTCAGATGTTTAAAGTTTGGGAAATCTTTTTGTATCCAAATCTGGCTTTAAACTTCTCCACAACAGTATCACGGACCTGCCTGGTGTGTTCCTTGGTCTTCATGATGCTCTCTGCGCTTTAAACAGAACCCTGAGACTATCACAGAGCAGGTGCATTTATACGGAGACTTGATTACACACAGATGGATTATATTTATCATCATCAGTCACTTAGGACAACATTGGATCATTCAGAGATCCTCACTGAACTTCTGGACTGAGTTTGCTGCACTGAAAATATCCATAAATTTCATTCTACTTCACAATTGTGTCCCACTTGTTGTTGATTCTTAACAAAAAAAATAAAATTTTATATCTTTTTGTTTGAAGCCTGAAATGTGGCAAAAGGTTGAAAAGATCAAGGGGGCCGAATACTTTCGCAAGGCACTGTATGTTCCTAGTGTAACGGATTGGCGCTGACAAACATATGCCGAAGCGCCGACCGTTGATATCCGGGTGTGGATCCTCAGGGCCCACCACAGGCACAGATGGCAGATGCAGGCGGTGGGTAGCCGAAGTGCAGGTCTGGGTACTGGAGGCTGATAAACGGATGCTGCAGTGAACATAAGACAGAGTCCCAGACAGGTGCCAGAATATATTTAGCAGCAGGTACAGCAGCAGATGTACAGCAGGATAACAAGCAAAAGGGCAAATAGCTGAGTCAGCAGCAGTACAGCAGCTAAGGGGTCACGCTCTAGTGCAGAAGACAACAACGAACTGACAGAGAGTACAGGTCTGAGGTTCCTTAAGTAGCCAGGGGTCAGAGGTTACAGGGCAGGAACAGGAACGCTGTCTCAACAAATGCGGTGCAGTGACGCGCGCGTGCCCCTGGAGGGAGCAGTTGAGCGCACAGGATGCCAGGGAGCTGGAGGAAGCAGAGATGGAGAGGCTTCAGCAGTGGAAGGAGCCAGGACAGGTGCGAGCAGAGAACCAGGGACATCAAGGGATGTCGCAGCAGCGGCCGGGACATGAGAGACACGGGCACGCCGACGGTCTGTGGCGTGAACCGTGACAGTACCCACCCCCCCTTAAGCCCTCCCCTCCGGGCTAGCCGGGTACCCACAAAACAGCTTGGGGTAACCACCTCCTCCTCGGTATCCCAGGAGCCGTCTTCAGAGGAGGTGTCCAGAGAGTCCCGGGTAACTTCTTGGACCTGGGGAGAAGAAGCAGAAATAGTAGGTAGGGGGTGGGCTGGGTGGGAGTCAGAGGTGTCTTTGCAGACCAGAAGCTCTTCCTGCACACATGGTTCTTCCATTGGCACAGCAGAACATACGGGCAGAGAAACAGGTGGGGAGGGCTGCTCCAGATGGGCGGCCTTGAGACAGCTAGAGTGGCAATGCTTGCCCCATTGGACAACTTCGCCCGTCTTCCAATCCAGGGATGGGTTGTGAAGCTCGCACCACGGGAGCCCGAGCAGGACTGGAGCAGATGAACTAGGCAGCACGTAAAAGGACAGATTTTCCTGGTGGGAACTGCCAACCTTCAAGGACACAGGCAGGGTACGGAACTTGACTGGCTCCTTCAAGATCTCCCCGTTGATGGAAGAGAAACGTAGGGGCTTCTCTAGACGGGAGACAGGCAGGCTGAACTTCTCCAGCAGAGACGGGTGGATAAAGTTCTCAGAGGAGCCGGAATCCAGCAAGGCAGGAACTTCATAGGCGGCACCAGATGATAAACGTAGAGTGACTGGAGTGGTCAGACGAGGAACAAAGGCATCTTGATTCAGGGTCACTTCACCCACAACACCATGGCACTGGGATTTCCAGGGCGCAGCTGGGCGGACTGGGCAGTTCTTGAGGTAATGACGGGTACCACCGCAGTACAGACACAGGTTTAAGCTGCTTCGACGGGCGCGTTCCTCTGTGGTGAGATGAGTACGGTTGACCTCCATAGGCTCATCATGGAAAAACGCAGGTGTCAGGCGAGGTGGGCTCGTGGTTTTAGGTACAAGACAAGTCGGAAGCTTGCGAGGACGAGAGGACACAGGCTGTTGGCGAAGCTCTAACTCCCTCTCCGCAAAACGGATGTCGATCCGGGTAGCTAAGGTGATGAGGTCGTCCAGGATGGTAGGTAGATCACGACCAGCCAACTCGTCCTTGATGCGTCCATCGAGACCTCCCCAGAAGGCAGCAACGAGGGCCTCGTTGTTCCAGGCAAGCTCAGAGGCCAGAGTACGGAACTGGATGGCATACTGGCCCACTGTAGAATCGCCTTGACGGAAGCGGAGCAGAGACGATGCAGCTGAGGTGTTGCGCCCAGGTAACTCGAAGACCTTTCTGAAGGCACTCAGGAACTCCTGGAGGTCCCCTGTCAGCGGATCCCCTTTCTCCCAAAGAGGTGCGGCCCAGGCCAAGGCTTCACCTGAGAGCAGGCTTATGATGATGGCGACCTTGGCACGGTCAGAATGGAACTGATGAGCCAGGACCTCAAAATGGATGGTGCACTAGTTGAGGAAGCCGTGACACGTATGAAGGTCTCCAGAATAACGGGCAGGCAGAGGCAAGTGCAGGCTAGGACTGGACATGGCAGCAGGAGGCGGAGCCACAGCAGGTGGTGGAGCAGGTGTAGATGCCAGTGCAGACATGACTTCGTCCAGACGGGTGGTGATGGTCTGCAGCTTACGGAACAATTGCTCCAGGTGGACGCCATGACGGTTCACCACAGCTACCAGGTCAGGCAGAGTCACTCCGGCGGGATCCATATTTGATGGTCAGTTCGTACTGTAACGGATTGGCGCTGACAAACATATGCCGAAGCGCTGACCGTTGATATCCGGGTGTGGATCCTCAGGGCCCACCGCAGGCACAGATGGCAGATGCAGGCGGTGGGTAGCCGAAGTGCAGGTCTGGGTACTGGAGGCTGATAAACGGATGCTGCAGTGAACATAAGACAGAGTCCCAGATAGGTGCCAGAATATATTTAGCAGCATGTACAGCGGCAGATGTACAGCAGGATAACAAGCAAAAGGGCAAATAGCTGAGTCAGCAGCAGTACAGCAGCTAAGGGGTCACACTCTAGTGCAGAAGACAACAACGAACTGACAAAGAGTACAGGTAGGAGGTTCCTTAAGTAGCCAGGGGTCAGAGGTTACAGGGCAGGAACAGGAACGCTGTCTCAACAAATGCGGTGCAGTGACGCACGCGTGCCCCTAGAGGGAGCAGTTGTGCGCGCAGGATGCAAGGGAGCTGGAGGAAGCAGAGATGGTGAGGCTTCAGCAGTGGAAGGAGCCAGGACAGGTGCGTGCAGAGAACCAGGGACACCAAGGGATGTCGCAGCAGCGGCTGGGACATGAGAGACACGGGCACGCCGACGGTCCGTGGCGTGAACCGTGACACCTAGGTTTGGTGTCAAAGAATCATAAATGTGTCTAATTCTATGAATGTGGTGCGACACCCCCAGAATGGCCCAAATATTTGGCGCACTAAAAAGTGTCGCCCAGGCGTTTATCGCACCAAAGTTTGGAATATGACTGTTCATACATCTGTGGTACAGGTCTACTAGAGCTTTTTGACACCAGAAAGCTGACACATCCCCGTTCTTACAAGTGGCCCTTAGTTTCTTTTGGTTTTTACTTGATTTCTAAAAGTCAGGTCAACATGCTTAGTTCACTTGTGTGTTTTTAGTTAAAATTACAGTAGTTTTATTGCAACATGATTGTTTAGTTGATAACTGTGATCGACATACAATACCAATTATGGGTAACTTTTATTTTTTTAATTTATAAAATGGCAAAAGAGGGTGTGTTTTGAACTTTTAATATTTTTTATTTGTTACATTTTTTATTTTACACTTATACTTGTAGTCCCCCAGGGTACTTGACCACTAGGGCGTTCGATCACTTGTACACCCTTCTGAAAATTCTGTAGATATTGCAGATGGGTGAAAGAAAAAGGCACTTCTATTACTTCCTGACTGATGCAGGAAGTAACAGAGGCACTAACATGGTAGCTATGGAATCCTGCCATACTGACTTCATACTGCCATAACAAATGCTCGTCACCCCGGAATCTCATTGTGGGGGGAGTGAACAGTAAGGAACGGTGCATGACATCTAAAGGGTTAAACAGCAGGAATCGGAACCAGCTCCAATACTTGCTGTTTGCGGTGTGTGTCAGCAGTAAGTGAGCCCGCGCCATACTTCCTTACCCCCAGTACGTAAATCTGTTAATAAAACCTAAACGGCTGTACCCAGGATAGACTTTGATGGCATTTGGATAACATATACCACCAAAGTCTGATAGATGCAGGTTCCACCTCTGGGACCTGCACCTACCCGGGAACTGGCCCCAGAAATGTTGGTTCAGAAATGGAAAGCTGATCACACCTGTGCATGACTCTCCATTTTGTTCTATGGGAGTTCCAAGTACAGCAGAACACACTGCTCACCGGTACTCATAAATCCCATGGAACAGAATGGAGAGTTATGCACAGGTGTGATCAGGACTAGGTGGACTGCAATACCAGAAAGATTAGCAAGATTAGGGTTATTTAGTTTAGAGAAAAGATGGCTTCGGGGGGACATAATAAATATGTTTAAATACATTAAAGGTCAATATAGAGATCACTCCCAAAATCTATTTATATCCAGGATTGTATCTAGAACTAGGGGAACATCATGACCAACATAGCCCACCCAGCATATGGGTCATGGTGTAGCGGTATTATTTATCTTTGTATTTTGGTATCATTGATAATATTAGTCTTGGTTTGGTCAGTAACAGTATGGTGATATTTGCTCCTTGTATAGCGGTATTATGTGGTCACTGTACAACATTATAAAGAGGTATCATCCATAGAACATTGTCTTACAGATATTTGTATAGATTTTTGTTTATACAATACATTCCTTTATATATATATATATATATATATATATATATATATATATAAAAATATATATATATATATATATATATATATATATATATATATATATATACATATTAATTGACCCCAGTAACGCTGCTATTGTGTTGGCGCTGGTCTGCTGGAGGGAGCGGGGCATGATTCTGTTAGGTGGGGTGTGGTTAGAGGCATGTCCTGGTGTGATGTCATATGTTTGGGTGTGGTTGGAGGTGTGGCCTGATGTGATGTCATGTGTTTGGGTGTGGTTAGATGAGTGGCCTAATGTGTCCCTCTTTGCAATCTCTAAAAGTTGGGAGGTATGCTGTTGACCTCAAGGACACTGGGCAGAGGTGAGTGTGCATGTCCAGAAATGGTGAACTCCGAGGATATAACTATAGGAAAGACCATGTTATTAACAGGATTCAAAAGAATAAGCTCTGCTGTACCCATGTATATCTGGACTGAGGAGCAGGTAGAGGAGTGAGAGAAGTGGGAATTTCTGACACCATTCCTACCAATGTGTTGTTGGGGACTAATTGTTGATGGTGTTCCAGTATATTTCTGTGCCTCCACTCAATGACACCCAAACAACTGAGATATGTGATTCCCCACAGGTACTGTGCACTGTGTAGCTGCTGCTAGATTACAGGCAGAAACGTCTGCTGAGAAAGGGTCACACACTAAAGCTGGAGTTCCTCTGTTGTGTCCAGAGTCTGTGAAACCCAAAGGTAGGCTTCCCGGAGAAACCTTGGGGGTTAAAGTCATTGGGGAATGAAGCTTCCAGTTCATATGGCCCAATATGTGAACAGAGGGCCAAACCAAGATTTAAGGAAGTGAAGATCCCTGATACCATCCCCACTGAAGTATTGCCAGTAACCCATTTGAGTAGCATGGAATCCCCCCATGTTACCTCTCCTCCGAAAAAGGACACCCCAGCACCTGAGAATGTATCTTGTTCTATGTTGTGTGATACTAACTATGAGGCTGATGTATATAAGTCTGTGAATGTATAAAGCTGGTGTGCGGGTCACAGATGTATCTAAGCCTGCGGAGCGGGAGAGAGGTGAGTTGTTTTTTTATATTGTTTTTATTATGATAAGTATGGCTCTAACTTCCTGCAGACTATGTAAAGGAGGCCCTAACTGCCTACATACTATCTGAAGGAGGCCCTAACTGCCTGCTGACTATCTAAAGGAGGCTCTAACTGCCTCCACCCTATCTAAAGGGGCCCTAACTGCCTCCAGCCTATCTAAAGGGGCCCTAACTGCCTGCAGACTACCAAAAGGCGGCCCTAACTGCCTACAGACTATCTAAAGGGGGCCCTGTCTGCATACAACCTAAAGGGAGCTCTAACTACTTGCATTCTACCTAAAGGGGGCCCTAACTACCGGCATACTACCTAAAGGGGACCTAACTACCTGCATACTACCTAAAAGGGGCCCTAACTACCTGAATACTATCTAAAAGGGGCCCTAACTACCTGCATACTATCTAACGGGGACCCTCACTACCCGCAGACTATCTAAAGGGGGCCCTAACTACCTGCAGCCTAAGTAACTGGGGCTCTACCTATAGCTTTCCTAACTGGGGGCCACCACCTACCTACAGCCTAACTAACTGAGACTCACCAACACCTCCCTACAGCCTAACTAACTGGGACTCGCCAAAACACCTACTTAAAGCCTACCAAAATGGGGCCCACCAACCTAGCTGGGGCCTACTTATCTACCTGGGGGCTATTTACCTACCCACCCATGGCCTACTTATCTACCTTACTTATGCCTACCAACCAACCTAACTGGGGCCGGCCTACCAACTCATCCAGCGGGGTCTACCTTTCTAAATAGGACCTATCTGGCTACCTGGAGCCTTACCCATTTGCCTACCTACCCCGGGTCTTGACTACCTACCTGGTAATATGATTCTGTGGGGAGCAGCCCATAGCTGTAGCATAATCTACAAGGGGTTAGTCCTCTCCTCACACTACAACCCCTTAGGAGACTGTGCCTCTAAGCTATGGCTTGTACCCGCTCTCCCACCCCTGAGAAGTTTGTACAGAGTTGGGAATAGATAAAAGGTGCTGGAAAAGTAAGGATTCTAAGACATTTGTGTGTAAATTCTGCAGGGATAAGTGGTGGCCAAGACAAGTCATCATGGCGGTGTGGAACGAATGGAGAAGGGAAAAAGAACGACTCATGAGAGAAGAGAACGACTCATCAGAAATGACATCTCCTGTGAGTCCCTGACGTCAGGGGCTAGTTTGCTTCTATATTGGATCGGTGCTGTATTCACTTTAATGTGATGTGACTTGAGCTGGTGTTGGACCACTATGTGGTCATCATATGGCGGTGTAGGTTATATTGGCGCTAGTATAGTGGCAGCATACACTTGTCCCTGATTGTAAAAGTGAATGCATACCTGACCCTGTAATTAGGAGTTACACTTTTACTTTCTTGCTGGTGTTTATAGTGGTGTTTATTTTAGAAGGTGGTGAGGTGCGTGACCAGGAGAAACGTGGAGGTGGATAGTGTATGTGGGCTGGTGGGGGATATGGATGGATCTACTTAGCCATGTGTCTATGATATGTTAGACTGTGACAAATGTGTGAGACAAACAGACATGTGAGATAGACAGACGTGTGAGATAGATATGTGACTACCTCGGTATTACGTGCTACACTTTACAGTTCTGTTTTTCACACTCCATTATGTGGTAAAATGGACTCTTTTATGTCTGAGATGCCGGTAATATTTTCATGTACAGTAGCTGTAGTGTGGACCCCAGGCCCCCCAGTCCTACACTGCGTGGATGTATCTCCAACTGTTGTGGACTTTGCTGATGTATCTCAGCCTATTGTGTTGAATGCCACTGTGTCTAGGCCTGCTGGGAAATAAATGTATCTAAAGTTGGTGTGCAAGTTACATATGTATCTAGGCCTGCCAATTTACCGCAGACTTGTGGACAATGAGAACGTATCCAAGCCTGAGGGCATATCTCAAACTGTAATGTGGGACATAGCTATCCTTAGGCATGTTGTGTGTGATAGCCCATCGGATGTATCTAAACCTATACCATGTGATGCTGTCTACAGAATTGATGTATCCATGCCTAAACTGTGGGATACTCTCTGCCATTATCTTCCCACACAGCAGCCCTCAGCCGTGCAGAGTAAAACTTATTTTTTGTTGTCTGATACCCACTGAGAGGCTGATGCATCTCAAACTGTTGTTGACAATGAAAATGTATTGACGCCTGTTTTGTATGATACAGCCCAGCAGATGTATCTAAACCTGTAGGATGTGATATTATCTGCCCAGCTGTCACATCCAAGCCTGAAAAGTGGAGTATTGCCACGAGTATTCACCAGAGCCTGTAGTATGTAAGCCTCTAGATACCAATTGCAGAGATGATGTACCCACATTTATAATGTGCAATAGTAGCCACCTAGTGCATGTATATATGATATATGCACATGATATATGATAGTCCAGAAATATAAAGGAGGATAACTGACACTCATCAAATTATGGCCTCAGTGCCCCAAAATCTGACTTCCACAGGGCCCCGGAAAGCCATAGATCCTGTCATTGGAGAACTGACCCAGTTGTGCGGGAGAAGGGCAATTTTACCTGGAATACATACCATGTAGATAGGCTTGTGAAATGACCCATTCCTCATCATAAAGAGGGAAGGTGTCAGAGAAATCAGTGATATCTTTATGGTGTAATAGGAAAGTGTGTTATATACAGTATATCCCAGTTACTACAGATTGTTTATTTATACCACCCACACCACAGCTCAGTTATGTGTATTCCCTGTCTACAAGCTGGTTTATTCAAGCATAATGAACTTCGGGCATAAACCAATAAAACCCTTTATTAGGGGTAACAGGTTATCTCCAAGTGGGACATTTGACATAGAGCTTTATTTATTTCAAAGGAGGACCAGAACTTCACATGTCCATCCACCCTCAACACGGCCCAACATACATTATAAAGGGTCAATCAAGGGACACATAAAATTGGGTGTTCTTTTACCTTCACTCTCATCACCTAATCGGCCAATCTGGGACAACAAATTACCCTAATGAGCTGATGGGCAGCTCTAAAACCTGAATCAATTGTTCAGAGTATGAAATATGTTTTACAAGAGAAACTGCATTCACAGCTTGAGGATAAGCCATGTCCCAATTCCTTCCTTGCCTAGGGAAACAGAAGATAATCTACATTGTCAGGTGTTTTCTGTGATTTCTCCATTTTCTTTTATAACAGTTGTTGTAAGTATGTCACCTTATTTTATGTTCATTTTTGTATTCTATAAGCACTGTACCTTTTTTCTATTAAAGCTTTAAACTTTAATAAGTTCAGTCGTCGTATGCTATGAGAATCCATAGCCTCAATTATTGTGTTTAACCCTGTGACTGCTGGAAAGCTGTGTTTGAGTGTTTTAACCCTGCAAGTGCTGGTGAGCGGTGTTTGCGAGTGATTAATTATTGATTTCTCATGGGAAGGTGGTGGCAGCGTATATTTTTGGCGCACCTGAACACTGTTGGGGTGTGATTTATGCTTGTCTCCTGAGTGGAAATGGAATGCAAATAAGATTGAGTGGAAATAAAGCGACCCCTTTACAGTGGCCCTCACGTCACGTGCTGGTAAGTGTGTACATGACAGATACCCTAAGAAAGTACATCTTGTCCTGCTAGATTAAAGCCCTCATATGTCTATGAAGATAGAAGAAAAAAGTTATGGCTCTTGGAAGACAGGGAGGACAAAAAAACATATCAACAAAAAATGCTCTGCCCTTAGGAGGACAGGTACTGGCTTCATAGGCTTCACAAACAACATCCTGGATCCAGCAAGAAATGGTGCTCTTTGCTGCTTTCTTACCACTATTCTTTCCTGAGACCTGGACAAAAAACATGTTTATCCAGTCCGTGGTTGCTTCTACATATGATACATCTTTCTTACATCTAATTTATGAAAAATTTGTTTCTGCTCCTTCCTAGAACTGGAACAGAATAAGGGTAGAACTATAGCTGAGACCTATGAAAATGGGAGACAACTTTGAGAAGGAGACCCGGATGCAAGCTAAAGCGTAGTCTATTCTCATAAATTGTTAGAAAAGCCCCTTATACTGTATAGATATTGCCTGAAGTTTACAGACTTATCACTGAGTAGTGATTGCCACTAAGAAAATGGTTTTAAAAGGTCAAGAATCTAATGGGCAAGACATTAAGAAGTTCAAAACAAGTACATGATAACCCTCTTAGAACCCAGTTAAATGGATGTTCGGGTAGCTCAAAATGCACATTCATCTATCGGGGCAAGCTGAAAAATACAAGAAAAGAATTATACTTACGTCCTGGATGCTGTAGTTCCGTCGCGGCGAACGTTTCGGCTGTAGCGGTGAACATTCATGTGCAAGGTCACAGGTCACAGCAATCATGTGCACGAAGATTGAAGGTGAAGCATGCAGTGTAAACACGCAACCCATGTGATTCACACATGTACACAAGTCACATGGGCCACTTGGCGCTGGAAGAGACACATCACAATGCCAATCCAGCTCCTATATGCCTCCCCACATATAACGCACCTGTGCTGTCATTGGGTGGGAACTTCACGGAGAAAACTGCACCTTCAGCAACATAGCCACAAAAGTAGGAATCCTGGCTACTCACAAGGTGGTGGATTTCCTTAGCAAGGAGCCCCAGAAGAGCTCCTAGCACCTCTCTGGTTGCCTGTTAGGTTATGTTCACACAGCTTATGTTGCCGCGTATTTCGGCAGGCATTTCACAGCGTATTGTTTTATATGTCGCCCCCTCCCCTTTGGAATAACGCAGATTAGCGTGTGCTTCCAAAACACCCAGCATATTGAGGCGCATACTATACGCACACCACTATGCCATATGAACATACCCTAAGCACGGGGGAAGGCGGGGTTTGGGCACCTGGCCGGCCCCATTGACTTGCAGTGTCAACGGCTTATGCGCCACTGACAGTTGACATCAATTCTCTCCTCGTGTACAATACAACCGTAATGTACGCGCGGGGAGACAACACGTAATCCATAGCCGTCTGAGAGCTATGAATTACTGTAATTGTGGCACGCAGTTCATGTATAAAGCGCAATAAGCGGAGAAATGCACGCCGAAATACGCGGCAAAATAATACGTGTTAACATGCCCTTAACTGACTGGGCAGGAAAAACCACTGGAGGTGGAGTGATGGTGGGGACTCAGACCTCAGTGTTTCCTGTCCTATCAAAGGAAGGCAATCTCAGGTGTGCTGTTGTTGACTGGGAAAGTTTTTTTTTTTTATCCTGAGGACTCTCTGTAGTTCTACAATCACTGTGAGGCCAAAAAGCAGAGTTCTGTGTCTGGACACAGAAGAAATAGCTTGTGTCAAGTCCAGGAGATCATGTGACCAAAGAGGTTTGACTTTTTTCCCTCTTTTAAAGCAGCCTTTGGAGCCATGCCTTATTTGTCCTGTATCCCAAGGATCTTAATGTGAAGGAGGAAAAAGGAGACCTACATGGAGACTGAGGGTGAAAGAGAAAAAGATAGCGAAAGCACAGCCAAGGATGGGAGGGTTTGCAGTTTTAGGGCTTGTTCACACAATTCTTTTCAAGACAGAGCTGAGCTGCGCTATTGAAACATGGAGCTGCGTTTTCTCATGTGAATGCTGCTGCGTGTTCAGCACAGCGAGCAGTGATAACCTCACTGCTAATTGTTAGATCCGTCTTGGAGACCGACAGAGCGGACCCCAAGACGGATCCCTAAAGCGCTTGTAACACGGAGTGAAAACTCCGTGCGAAAAAGCCCTTAGGGTATGCTTACACAATGTAACTTTAAAAAAAAAAAAAAAAAAAAATGTTAAATTTCAAAGTGGGGAGAATATTTGGAGACGTTAACACCGAAAATACGATCCACAATTGTTTCTATGGAGATTTTACTCACGTTAATGCCCCAAGAATTGTCATGGCACTAAAATTTACACGAGTGAAATTGTCCCTAAACATGAACTGCAAATACACTTAACATGGTTGAAGCTTATTTTGGGGCATATTTCAGCGCAAAATATGCCCTGAAATAAGCACAACATTACATCGTGTGAACATACCCTTAAAAGCTAGAGAAACCGCTTTCCAAACTGAAATGCTTCTGGTGGGCTACAGTGAAGGGAGGCCACATACAGCATAGGAAAAACATAAAAGTCAGCACAGAAAACACCCGAGGGAGATGAATGAGGAAACATGCAAGCCATTTTTATTTCTTTTGTTTGAGTTCACTGGACAATTTTAATTGTTGGTAGGTAGGTAATATGCTTCCCTACCAACATTATGTATTGAGTATTAAGAAACAATGTAGATTTTTATTTGTCCAGATTACTGGAGAAAAGTGTGCAGGTTTATTTCAGCAATTCATTATTACTGACATGAAAACAAAAAATAAAAATGAACAAAAATGAAGAATTTATGCAGTAGCTTTTTTTTTTTTATTAACACAAATCTTAGGGTACATGCTTCCCCTTTGCAGTGTTGAACTGTATATGGAACAGAAAAAATAAGTCAGTTTTTACTTAAAGAAAATGTCTATGCCACTAACTCAGAGGATGGGAAGTGTTTCTATAAAAAAACATAAAACAAAAAAAAAGGATAAGAAAATTGAATTTAATGGTCTTATCCTATATAAAAACACTGAAATATATTCCCCTAAGGACATAAATCAGTATGGTTGAAAAAAAAAATTGGAAAAAAATAAAACCAATGCAAGCATAGCAATGCATAGAATTCAATACACTGTAACCATCCAAACCAGGCAATGAGTGAGTGGCTGAATTAGGTGCTTAAGCATTTGCAGCAAATGTTGATACTGAAGGGTTCACAAACATACAAAATGTAAATGGTTTGAAGCCAGTTAATAAAAAAAAAACAAAAAAAAAACAGAAGCAAATGACAAAACAAATCTAGATACAATGCAACTTTCTTCATGCCTAGTCATTTTTAAGGCTTACACAGTAAAACAATGATCAGGACTCAATTGAAACATTACATAGATCCAAATGAAATGTCGACTGCTTTTGCTGGAATTGGTAGAAGCTGTCATTATTTGGTCTATACTCTCTATTCCATCCACCTTCAGTTGTATTATTGCAAAGTATAAATCTTATTCCCTTGTTCAGTCGTGTACAGTTCAAAAGGACTCTAGGAAAAAATATCCACTATAAAAAAAAAAAAAAAAACTTTTTACAATAAAAATCTATTAAATGAAATGTGTCAACCAAGTTTATCTTCAGCAGAAAGTATCTAAATAAAGAAATGGAAAAGCTTCTTAAATTTTTAGAAGCAATCTTTCCTAAAATATAAAATATTTTAAATTCAACTTGAATTATTTGCTTTGATCCTGCTCTAGGAAAGTTTCAAAAAGGTGATCGATAACCATTTTTCTTTTTTTTGTTTAAAATGGGTAATAAACAAAAAAAGTAATAATGGCATAAGAAGGCTAGCAATATTCACCCAAGAATTGGAGCAAGTTATGACAATTTTTGCGTATGAAAAAGAAATTAAAATTACCCTTAGGCTATGTTCACACGGCAATTGCGGGACATATTTTGCCCGCAATTACGGCGTGTGCTAAAGAGCGGAGGGGGGGCCGGGCAGCCGCATAGAAATGCATTATTCTCGCCGCGTATACGCAGTGAATAATTGACATGTCACTTCTCTCCCCGCACGTCGTATTGCGCGGGCGGGGAGAGGAAGCGTAATCCATAGTTCTCTATGAAAACTGTGGATTACCGTAATGGCTGGGACATATCTCGCCCCGTATTTAGCGCAGTAAGGCGCAAAATACGGGGCGAGATAAGTCCCATTTTAAACCGTGTGAACATAGCCTACTATTTGCAATGCAGTTAGAAAACTATATCACTGCCTAAAAACTGAAAACAATCGTGTCATACTTGAAACAATGTGGAAACAAGAACATTGTTACCACAGCATACGGTGACACATTACCAATGCCCCTTATATTGCTGCATACACCAACATCGGGATACCCATCCTATGTTGAGGTCTCCAACCATTTGGAGGCAAACAGCTTCTAACTTACACATATACATACTGGTTCTAAAAGTGCTACTTTCTTTTTATAAGTAACGCTTATGTGTGAAGTGGTCTTTATTAGAAGCAGTGACTTCATAAGAGAACTGCAAACGACTAGATTTAGGCAATACTGCCTATGTTTACTTTTCCCTATGGGGTAAGAAAAAAAAATATGTATATAAAATGGACAAGAAATTATTTCCTATATAACTATTTGTATTATATATGTCAGGTGTTAGAAACAAAGTTACCAACCCTCCCTACACAGCAGACGACCACCTCAGAATCCCTGATACTGGTGAAGTGTGCTTATGAACGTACTTTTATACTTGTGTTCAACACTGACTGAATCAGAATGTTCTATAAGACTACTGTACTCTGGTAAGCTTTCAGCAGAGTCTCCAAATCCATGGTAGTATCCATACTGTAAGATATCAGAAGCCCCATCACCCAAAGAAGGCCTAGGAGTCACCCAACTACTAGGACTCCCATTAACATGCAAAGAGCCACAGCCTTGAGAATCTATAGCATCAATGTTATTTTCAGGAAAAGTCCCATGCTGATCAGGACTCTCTTTCTTGCCATTTGTGACCTTGTCGATTCCGAGGGACAACAGAAGGCACTTCGCTGGACTTGTTTCCATGTCTCCAAGTGGTGAATGAAATCCATTTGTAGTTGCTTGTCCATTTGTTAACGTAGTGTAGCTACCATTCAGATCTGCATCAAGAAACAAATCTGTCACAAGCCATAAAAACCGCTGTCAGACCGCTATGGCTGTTAAGATATAACTATCAAATTGTCATCAATTGCTTCTGTTTATTTATATACAGAGGTTAGTTATAGGTCTGGTGACAAGTGAGATCATATATTGTATTATTTCATGTGCTATACAGCCTCGATGTGTCATTCCATTTATTCAGCTATATAAATGAGTAATATAAACCATTCTAAACTGCTGACTGAACCCATTCAGCTTGCAACATGTAAACCTCAATGCATGAAAAATACAAAAGATCAGCTCACCACTTAACGTAGGAATGCAGGGACCCTCCAGGCAAGAGGAACATAAGCAGAGAAGGCAGAAAGTTGTCCAGCAATCCAAATGGCCAATTAAAAATTCCACGTTTTATTGCAAAATCATTAAAAAATTCTATAGCAGCATGCAAGCACAAGAAAGATGGTACACATACATCCGGTCTCTGCACATGTTTCATATTTTACAGGTGAGCTTTATAGTTGTTAATGATTGTTTCTATATAATTCCAGTAATAGTTAACTTTGTTAGGCTATGATGAAGGGGTAATCCCCCGAAACGCGTCGCCGTGTACCATCTTTCTTGTGCTTGCATGCTGCTATAGAATTTTTTAATGATTTTGCAATAAAACGTGGAATTTTTAATTGGCCATTTGGATTGCTGGACAAATTTCGGCCTTCTATGTAAACCTCAATCAATTAAAGGGGTTTTCTCACTATGCAGTTTCACAGTCACAGCCAGCTTTGCTTTTATCCTGGTCTCATCAGGTTCGGAGTGGTTCGATAACAGTAATTAGCATAGTTCGGTTCTCTAACTAGCTGAGCCCTGACACTGACAGGTGCCAGAGATGTTATCAGTAAACAAATCTCCACATGCTGAGATGAGTGAAAACAATTGCTTCTTTGTAAACAAAAGCAAACCTTGTTAAAGAAAGTTAGTCTACTTGGAGTGAGCCCTTCCAAACCTGATGACAGTCCCTGCTCTCACCAGATACGAGTTATGGTCAGGTAACCATAGAAACCTGTGTGCACTCGGAGCAGATAACATCTCTCATCTCCTAATCATTTAAAAAAAAAAGTTTTCAATTACCTGCCCCTAGGTGTTAAAAGCTTATGTTTGTAATGAGAAAACTCCTTTTATAAATTATATACCGGTCTTCAACTAAGCATCTTGTTGAAAATTTTCCCATTCTAATGTCATTTTGCAGATCGGAGGATATAGGTAGTTTATAAAACTTTTGTCTATCTAGTGACTTAAAACCAGCAATGTAGAGTTGAATTCACTATTCCACTGGCTATCATTGGAAAGGGTCAGAAGCTGGTCAACACACACAGCAGATTTCCAATAATGTATTGGGACAAACTGTGTTTACTTTATCACAGGGGTCCCCAACTCCAGTCCTCAGGACCCTCCAACAGGTCATGTTTTCTGGCTTACCTTAGCATTACACAGGTGATGTAATTATGCTGCACAGGTGATATCATTATTGTATGTGCATTCTGTGGGAGATCCTGAAAACATGACCTGTTGGTGGGTCCTGAGGACTGGAGTTGGGGAACACTGCTTTAATTGCTCTGCCTTCCTGCACAAAAAACGCATCTAAAATGCACCGTGTGACAGCACCCTAAGGAGTCCACTGGGCAGTCTGATCCATGACTGCCAGATCTGTGTACGTACACTCCTACAAGGAAGGCGATAATTCACCGAAAAGACCGCCCACTGGACTCCAGAATAAAATTAAATGAATGCCAAGGACAACTAAATCTTTCCCCACAAAATTATACATCAATCTGCTCTGCAACATGCTCTCTACAAATCAGCATGTTCAATGTGACAGGTTCCCTTTAAACTTGCATTATTGTAAGTGCTACTTGCAACTAAATAGGGACTAGAAACTCAGGAGCAGTAGAAATTGATTAATGTAAGTAGTTAGGGTATGTTCACACGACTTATTTTGGCGCGCATTTTGCGTTATACGTGACGAAATGCACGCCGCAATTACGGTAATCCAAAGCTCTCAGAGAACTATGGATTATGCGTCGTACGCGCGGTGAGATAAGGGACATGTCAATTTTTCACAGCGATTACTCGGCACAAACAACGCATGTCAATGGGGCCGGCGGGCTGCCGGCCCCATTGTGCTTTGGGAGTATGCGCTGACCAGAGCGACTCCCAAAACACTCGGCAATGACGCCGTGTGAACATACCCTTACAGTTGCTTAGCTTTTTATGTAGATTATACATGTAGGTACCAAAATTGTCCAAATGTGGACATCTACATCAAACAAATCACCTGCTAACTTTATTTACATTATCCTTGAAGTTTAGCAGACACAGACTGTTTCAAAGATTTGAATATCAAAATGTATCACAGATCCAGACATTTAGCACAACTTCCTATACATAGTAACCCGAGTATTAGGTTTGCTTTTTACAGTTCAGCCATCACACTGCACAAATAAAACCATTAAAGGGGTTGTCTTATCTCAAAGTTTCATAGGATGCATGAATGAAAAAGCTGCTTTGCTCTGTCACTTCCTGGTCAAGCTGTCTGTAATTAGCATATGAGCTCAGCTCAGACTTCTCTATTTATTATGTTTTATTAGTCTAGATTAGATAAATTACCTTCTCTGAGGTCCAGAGAAGCTTCTGAGCAAATGTAAACAGTAATTACTGTCTTTTGTCAGAAAAATCAGGTAACACAAGCTCTCACTGCTGGCTGCTATCCGATAGAACAAACAGCAGGGGAGTAGGAGTAAACAGGTCGGTCACTTGTGAAACTAGAAAGCCTTCAGAAGGCGATAAAATCATTTGTAGCTCCTTAACAAAAAAGCAATATATTTGGAAAACTTCTTCATTTAGTTTTCCCTACATTTTGAAAGATATTCTTCATAGTGAGACAACCCCTTTAAGGGAAAACGGTCTAGGTGTAAAATGCACTTTGTTGCCCATAGCAAACAGAGCACCCCACTCATTCTTCCAGAGCACTATATGAAATGAAATGGGCACTCTGGTTGGTTGCTATGGGCAACAAAGTGAGTTTTAGACCTAGACAGTTTTCATCCATGTGGCCCTGATTGGTTGCTATGGGAAACCAAGTGAATTTCAGACCTAGACAGTTTTCATACATGTGGCATCTAGTCTTTCTGCTGGACAGCCCACAAAATCCACAGGGAATGTAAAGCTTCCACTGAGAGATTAGTTTATACATTTTCCAATATATAAATTTAACTAACACTACTTTTGTAATATACTCCTTTCACAGAAGTGTTCAACAGACTGACTTCTCTCTAACTGTAAAATACATACAAGGATTTAGAACTCAAACTATTCACATAAGCTCCTGCCAAAAATTGACAGTCAGTGTGTGATTGCAAATCTAGATTGTCTGATGGTGAAAAATTCTAAACACACCTCATCTACAACCAGCTAAACATTCTGCAAAATCCAAGCAAAAAACCAGCAGCTACCCATCTTACCCACATTCTTGGTCAGTATCTGCATTTGATCATTACAGGGAAATCCTTTGAAGAGTTTATGACCACAAGAACTGCACTCCAATTTTATACTGATTTTAATAACTACAGCATTCATACCATTAATAGCAAATGTCCAATGATATACTTAAATTTACAGTTTAAAAGCCCACTTGTTCAAGATGAACCCAGAAAGTGACATAGTAGTAGCTTAAGCCTGTAGAACAGATCTTTATAATAGTTTACACAAGTACTGAATGGGTTAAAGCTCCTTATTTATCTGGCGATATAAATCCCTCCCAGAGTCTTTATTATGTTTTAGAATATATATGAAGTTATGATGAAAATCAGAAGAGGATGATAGGGATACCATTACTTCATACATAAAAACATTTAAAAATAAGCATATTGGCTCTTGCAACGAAATGGTGTTTGCATTGGGGACACCGTGCAATTATTTTGTTCTGGTCTAACAGATGTACTCTCTTGTGGTTTCAGATCTTCAACCAGCTGAATGTTGCAGCATCTGGCAGAAAACTGCCCAATCCCACCTGATAACTCGGAGTGATTTTCTACATGCATGCTCTCGTCTTCAACTCCTCCAGTCACATCAGCCCGCAGAGGAATGCTGCCTCCTGAAAGACAAGCATGCAGATATACAGACTGGAAAGAAGGCTACAAACAAGCAAAAGTTGTTACAAGTTAATGTGGACTGCTTTCATTACAACATTGCTAGCAGGGACTACAGAGCATTATTATTTTGACAGAGAGAGTTGGTTTCCCCTCTACTTCAAGCGGTGATATATTTTTTCTGTGTTGAGAGTGCTAAACTAGCATTGGGAGCATCTACTATGCCTGGGAACTAGAATATGTGAAGAAACCGGTCTCTCTAGCGCGGACCTGGGCATTGTATGGCCCACATCCGGCCCTCTAGCTGGTCGGATGCGGCCCACGATGCTCTGGTCTAGTAATAGTAGCGCTGACAGCCAGCCTACTGTTACCTGGCATTTGTGAGTTGGGTAGCGACGTGATGAAGTCAGCTCATCGCGCCGCTGCCTCTCCTCGGTGCACGGAGTAATAACTGTGCAGCCAAGGAGCGTCCCGGCGCTGGCTATGTGATGACATCATCACGTCGCCAGCCTCGGGCAGAAGAGGGAGACGCTCGGCGGGGAAGCAGGTGAGTATTAGTGTTATTTTTAATTTATATATACCCGCCTGTGGGGAGCTATAACTATATACCCGCCTGTGGGGAGCTATAACTATATACCCGCCTGTGGGGAGCTATAACTATATACCTGTCTGTAGGGTGCTATATCTATCTATATACCTGCCTGAGGGGACCTATATCTATTTATATACCTACCTGCCTGCGCAGAGCTGTATATACCTACCTTACCTGAGGACATATCTATACACCTGCCTCACTGAGGGTACAGAGTAAGTTTTCACACAAATTAACCCCCCAAAAATTGATGTTTTCCCATTCATCCTATGGGTTTTTTTTTTTTTTTTATTCCGGGCCTCTAAAACCATCCTACTTTCTCATGCGGCCCCATGGAAAAATTAATGGCCCAGCCCTGCTCTAGTGCAATCTATTTTAGGCAGTCTCCCTGTGGAGTCAAGTCTGACCCATTATAGAGCCCTTGCAAATACACAGGGATTTAAGCCATGCAAGAATCTCTCCCAAATGGAAGAGTCCCCTACCTGCAGGTAACTTGGAACAGACCATACAACACTATCTGAGGACATCTGTTTGCTATATAACCCCCATTACCAACATCCCCTCAATTTTAAAAAGCATTTCTATAAAATGCTGGCATTTTAGTAAACTTGTTATATAAACCAGTGAATAAGTAGCAAGTTTCTCACCTTCGGTTCTAAGCTTCTTGATGGCATAAGCCTCTAAATCATTAAAGGATCGCTTGCGATTTATTGTGCCGCCATTAAAGTGATTAGAGGTGATGCCTTGGCGGACTCCATTTAAGGAGTTACTGCAATAAAAACCGTTCAGCTGACTGTTCTGGAGGTTAAGGAGAAACTGAGCACACTCTTGGAATCCTTGGGAGTGTGCAAGGTCAGCCGCTGTCAAGCCATTGGCATTCCTAAAGCTGCATAACAAAGAATTGAATTAGATACTACATTTTGCACAGGATGAGCCCTCAGTGGCTAACTATCTGAAGGCTAAAGCAATCATACTGCAAAATTCCAGTTTCCTACATTTTATCTAATTGGCCTGTCCTTTTTGCAAAAGATTCCGGTTATTTCTAAATTAAGTAGAATCTTCTTTAAACATTAACATTTCTTATTATAAAGAATATAAATAAAATGGTTAACTGCTTGGTTAAAGATACCCTATACTCCTTTTTTTTAAACTGTCTTAGAAAAATTTGTGCCTAGAATGACAACTAACTAAAGCACAAAAGTAAATGTTTCTAGGCTACAAACTTAAATAGCAGAAAAATTATTTCTATTGTATATTATCAAATAAAGATTGTCTGTGGCATTTCCCATGTCTTGGCTGAGTTTAAATGAAAATGCGGGGCTGACGTATTTATCACAGTATGTTACACAAAACTTGCAACCCCTACTGGCTGAAAGCTAGGCAGCACAAGCAGCACATCACTGATGCTATACATGAAGAGATCACCTCGGATTTCAGTTAGAAAAAGTAAAGTTTAGCTAGATGTCAGATTGGAAGAAGATGTGGCAGATTTAGATAATCAGCATCTATAAAGGGGTTTGCATCAATTTTAAATAAAGTAACCCCAATGCATATACACTTGAATACAGAATAGCCAGAGTGCAATTTATTATCAGCCATTGATTAGGACTGATTGGGAAACACTGCACTAGCGAAGCTCGTCAATCAAGAAGTCATATGAAAATGTCAATGTACAAAATGGCACAAAACTAAATAAAAGCTGCACAGGTTTCACGACTAAAAAGATGAAATTGAAGGAAATGGTGCCACAGTTTAAGCAGTTCTACATACGGCACCGGAGTAATCTGTGGATCTATATGTATCTATATGTATAGTAGGTCTAAACTTCTGAGGATGCTCTTTACAAATCGCTTGACAATTCAGATACGAATTTGAAATGTTGGGGTTTTAACGTTCAAATTACAATGACTAGACCAGTGCCTTTAGCAACTTTAAAGTTACAGCTTTTAATACTGCCATTTTGAAGACATATTAAAAATGTAAAGTTACATTTGACTCAGTACAGCATTTAAGCAATTACTGTGCAGTCAAACATCACATCTTTTGATTTTTAAGCAAGATGCTATCCAAAATTACTAAAAATTCTACAAATGATAATGTGACAACGGTTGAAGTGATAGGCACATAGTATAGTATACTCTATAGCGGATACTAGATGAAGAACAAAATTAAATGCAAACAAAAACAATGTCAACAAGCTGCTAGAAAAACTATAAGTTAAAAGTGTTAGCCATGGTAAGACTTAAAGCGGGGCATTAAGAGGAAAAACAAGAGGTAAAAAAAAAAAAAAAAAAAGCACACACACACACCCACAACTAAAGCCACTTTGCATATTATCTGCACTAGTCTTATGCAGGCATCCTCATCCTGCGGCCCTCCAGCTGTTGGGAAACTCCAACTCCCATCATTCCCACCGTTACAGATTATATAAATTAGTGATGGGAGTTGGAGTTTCCCAACAGCTGGAGGGCCGCAGGATGAGGATGCCTGGTCTTGTGTATCATTGTGCTTCGTATTCTACTTGTAAGAGCAGCAGCTTGTGCTTTAGACCTGCTCATTGTACTGAAACTGGGAAAAGGATGTTGGAAAAGGCTATGGAGAATAGTATTTGTTCACCGACTGCATAGTAATGTACATAGACTTTTCTATGTATATACTTAGATAAGGAAATATATTCCTACATGAAACACCATATTAAAAGCCCACAGGTGTGTTGATCGAAACCCATCCTCACATGTAATATCTCTCATTTATGGTTTGATTATGCAGTCGGTGGCACAGACCGCCCCTATGTATCAGGATAGGTGGGTCAGGGAGCTAGGCAAATCAATAACGGAGGAGGAATGGGCGCAATCATATGCCTCATCTTACAAATCTATACTCTCCTGTAAGTCACAGGAACTCAATTTCAAGGTTACTTCACGATGGTACCGGGTGCCTGTTTTGCTCAATAAGATATATCCCACAGCCCCAAATAGCTACTGGCGATGTGGGTCGGCTGCCGGATCTATGTCCCACATTTGGTGGAATGCTCAACCCTACAATCTTTTTGGGCTAAGATTCTTAGTCTCATTCACCTTATCACAGGGATACTCCTTCCGAATGATCCTAAGGTGCCGTTATTAATGCTCCTGCAGTCGACCCATGCTGCCAGAGGCGGTCTCCCGGTCTTCCTGTTATTCCTCGTTTGTGGCGCTCTACATCTGTCCCCTCTATCAGTGATTGGTTTAAGGAGGTCTTTTTTTATACAGCGAATGGAAGAAATTAAGGTGGATGATAAACAGTTATCACTTAAGCACCTCCACACATGGAGGGCCTGGATAGACTTCACTCCTTTCCTGGCATATTCCTCCTCTGTATGAGCCTCGTAATCTGAAGCCTGTCTGACCATGTGCATGTGATGGTGAAATACCCATCTCCCTGACACCTTAGAATAGTATCTGTATTCTCCTCTGGATTTGCTCCAAACATACGTTAACGGTGCTGTTTGCACGCTGACCTACTTGGATTCCCTCTTGCTGACTTCCTTCCCCTATTTTTGAATTTTACTCTGTTCCTTGTTTCCCCCCCTCCCCCCTCAGTTTGTCTCTGTACTTAAAAAAGGTAGGGAGACAATCTATCTCGCAGTAATTGGTCGGCATTAACTATCGTTACTGGACCTGTTGTCTCCTCTTTTGGGCTTAAAGCTCACTTACTAAGTCTTCTGTATGTTGATGCAGCGAATGAATGAATGAATGAATGAATGATATATATATATATATATATATATATATATATATATATATATATATATATATATATATTTTAGCTTACTGCAGTAGCTTGTACTTTGCAAACTTTTGTACTGTTCGGATGCTGACTCAAAGCTTTGTCATTTGCTATCTGTGTATGCTCCGTATTGTCCCTGTTTTTTCTATTCTAAAATAAAGCTATTTGAATAAGAAAAAAAAAAGCCCATAGGATTGCTCTGGGAAAGGGCATTGCAAACCAGCTTCTTTGCGTTTCCAGCCTATTTAAATCGGAGGAAGCACTTGGGCAGAAAGTTTAAACTGTGGTGAAACAAGGACACTGAGTATTTAACAGTAATTCTAGGTGCATGTTTAAAATGGGCTTTATTTCAACAGGGTTCACAACAGACTCCAGCACTATCTGAGGCTGTAGCTGCATTTGGGGTCCAAAATAATTTGAAAGACTGTAAGGGCTTATTAGAAATAGAGATTATCCTCTCTGATGTGGGAACCAAAGCTGATGAACATTCTGAAAACACTATTTTAGCTCTGCCAGCCTTTCTGGCCTTCATCTCATACAGCAGCAGACAACTGCCATAAAAGTGGGCTGGTTTGCCGTTAGACGGCTAATATGTATTTTTGGGATAACATATTTTAGAGACTTTATACAGTTTATAGACTTTAAAGGAGAATTCAGGGAGTATGTGGAGAGGGGAAGGCAGGAGATTAAGAATTTCAGATTTAGAAGTTTGGGTGACATGAGGAGGATGAAGTTTATTTTAGGCTTGTGGTGACATGGCAAGAAGGATCTTAAAGAGGGGTTTCTGATAATAAACTTTAGCACCTGACCGAAACACTACAGAAGTTGAATGGATTTTTTTTTGCAGAACACACATGAATTTCTACAAGCCCCATTCAGACTGATGAGCCAGTGTCAAAAATCTAAAAATATGGCAGAATATTTACTACACAGACTCCCAGTGGTCTGCGACTGACCATTATAACATGAAATCCAATGCAGATCTTAGACTGCATATAAAAAAGGTAAACTATCCCTTTTCCTGTTGTCTTTGAGAAAGAATATTTTAATCATAATAAAATTAAAATAAGCAGACTCAAAAGGGAAAAAAATCTGGGCACTCAAAGTCGCCAGTATAAGGTGATCTAGTTTGATTTTTTTTTTTTTTTTATTATCTGGAAGGTAACCTCTCCCCACTGGCGAGATGCTGAATGAGCTGCAAGCCAGAATGTTTTCACCATAAGGTGGTTTGCAAACAAGTGATGAAATATCTGCAGTTTAGGGAATGGTTGATTTTTAAATCTATTTTAAGATTCTCTAGTAAAATACACAATAACCCTCATAGCCCTGAGAATAAAATAGCACAGACTTTAGTTAAACCAACTACATTTAGGTTAGACCAAGTACTATTAGTACTATTCTTGCTGCTACAGAACATTTTAGTAAATTAAAAGGCAAGAACCCACACCATGGTCTCGCCCAAAGCATTAAGTGCTGGCAGATGTTCGCTACGCTAACGGTTTTTCTCCATAGATTGCAGCCATTGCCTCCAGGGTAATAAAGGTAATAGCGCTTTAAAATGAATGTATCACTTTTTAAAATCTTTTTCAAACCAGAAAAAAAAATACAGTGGCTACATAAAGGTATTAAAGGGGTTGTCTCACTACAAGGATTGCTTTTTATGTTAAAGATCTTGCAAAAACAAGTCACTTTGCAATATATGCCCACTAACAGTGTCCGACCTATTCCTAGAAACCCCCCACTTGTATGGGCTGCAGTAGGTCCTGTGGTCGCTATAGCTACAGACCCATTTGATCTCTCCTGATAGGCTGCCGGCACTGGTGGCTATAGCTAAAGACCTGGCTTCTACTGCAGCCTAGTAGAAGCCAGTAAACACGCCCCTGAATTCAAAATGAAACCAAGAAGATAGGACTGAGGTAAGATGAATCAATGTAGTGAGACAACCCCTTTATATTCATTGGAACTCTGTGGGCATTTATTTTATTTTTTTTATTACAAGCAAAGCATTGTGGGATACTGGATACTATGAAACTTAGGTCTTGTCCAGCATGGCTAACATTTACCAATACACTGGGTCAAAAGGTTATGTGTTAACCATGAAATATACTGAATTTTGCACATATTGAAGGAAAAATTAAAATGTATCAAAAAAAAGAAAAGGTAAATGACAAAAGTGCTGTGGATTAGACAAACATACATGCAATAACGAGAAGACAAGCTGCAGCTTTTCAACGGACATTAGGATGAAGTAAGCCAGTAGGATTACAGCATTGTGTAGACATGAACAATTGCTATAGTCATATAGTCCTAACCCCAGGGAATGTTATTTCATATTGATATTTTAGGCTGGATAAGAAATCCAGAGAGCCTGGAAGACAGGCAATTTTACTTTCTTTACCAATAAAACATAAGGAGACATGGCTCAGTTGTTGAATATGTATCTTTACAGATCTTTTAGCCCCGTTAGAATGTAAATGCCACCAGACAATTTAAGTGAACCCTGATATCTAACTCCCTGTACAACAGTAAAATAACTAACCTCCACGTAGCTACTGTTAGTTAATAGGTACGGCTTACACTGTATATTAGGGTAATATATGCATGCAAGTCTAAAAATTCTATAACTGAATTCCTAGATTAGCGTTAAAACCAATCACCGCAACAAATACCTCAACAGTATGCCTTGTGTGCAGAAAGGAAGCGATACTGAACACTCAATGCCACAACTGTAAGGTTTTCGGAGAAGCACCTGTGGCAGTTTCAGCAGTTTCTATTTGGGATGCTCCCCTTTCTAGGATTACTTGAAAAAATCAAGTCAATTCGAATTACGTAGCTGTAAAACATTGACATGTGTAGTTTTTACAGTTTTTTTTCTTTGAAAAACGTCTAATTTAAAATAGGGAAATGGCAAATTACAGAAAAATAAACAGAAAACTGATCATGTAAGTGATCACATATCTGTATCCAACATTTACATGACATTGACATAAACCCCAAAAAAGTGCGCTAGAGCCCAAGTCACAAGTATGGTTTGTAAACCACGGACCACCTTAAAAAGAGATTTGTATGACAATTTGATATCTGGGCTCTTAGCCTAGGATGACGAGCTGCAGAAGTTGATCAATTTAGTTGAAAGGGAATATAGTTGAATGTATTATTCAAGTTACAAATTAGGAGTAACTGCTGCTTAAATAGGAAAGTATGAATCGTTTGTAAAAATTAACCGATATGTTTGGTGCAGTTTGACAAAACAAGTTAGATTTTCATCAAAATGCTGCAAAAAGTTATTTTTCTAGTAAGGTATTTTGTTTCATTTGCAGTGTGAACAACGTCTGTACAATGTTTGGACTACGCACTATGTAGCTAAGGAAACACAGGAAGTAAAAAATACTAGAGAACAAAAACGGCTTTCTGAATGTAAGTGATTACACAGTAGAATATTGATCTTTGCAGACGATACTAAGCTCTGTAAAGTAATCGACACAATAGAGGAGAATGTGTTATTACAAAGGGATCTGGATAAGTTGAAGGCCTGGGCAGGGAAATGGCAGATGAGGTTTAACACAGATAAATGTAAGGTTATTCACATGGGGAGGAAAAATCCATTACATGATTACATGTTAAATGGAACAACACTGGGTAAAAGTGACATGGAGAAGGATTTGGGAATCCTGGTGGACAGTAAACTTAACTGTAGCAGCCAGTGTCAGGCAGCAGCTGCCAAGGCAAATAGGATCATGGGTTGTATTAAAAGGGGCAGAGATGCACATGATGGGAACATTATTCTCCTATTATACAAGTCACTGGTTAGACCACACATGGAATATTGTGTACAGTTTTGGGCACCAGTGCACAGGAAAGACATTGTAGAGCTTGAACAGGTACAAAGGCGGGCAACAGAAATAATAAAAGGACTGGGTGGACTGCATATCCAGAAAGATTAGCAAGATTAGGGTTATTTAGTTTAGAGAAAAGACTGCTTCGGGGGGACATAATAAATATGTTTAAATATATTAATGGCCAATATAGAGATCTCTCCTCAAGATTTATTCATACCCAGGACTGTATCTAGAACAAGGGGGCATCCTTTACGTCTTGAGGAAAGAAAGTTTCTACATAAACATAGAAAGGGATTCTTTACTGTTAGAGCAGTGAGACTGTGGAACTCTCTGCCAGAGGAAATAAGTCATGGTGAAATCACTAAGAGTTCAAGAAGGGCTTGGATGCATTTCTGGAGCGTGATAATATAACAAGTTAAAGTGACCAGGATTCTGGAAAAGGGTCGTTGATCCAGTGATTTATTCTGATGCCAGATCGGAGTCAGAAGGAATTTTTTCCCCATCATGAGGACAATTGGCTTCTACCTCATTGGGGTTTTTGCCTTTCTCTGGATCAACACTGTAGCAAAATGGGCTGAACTGGATGGACATATGTCTATTTTCGGCCTAAAAACTATGTAACCAAAACACTCAATGTAAGAATGACAAGAAATAAAAAGAAAAAAAATAGACAGTGGCTCAGTGGTTAGCCCTTGTAGCATGTGGTCCGGTGTTCAAATGCAGGCAACACGTGCATGAAATTAGCATATTCTCCCCATGTTGACAACGGTTTCCTCCAGCTACCCCAATTTACTTAACCAATCCAAAAACATACTGAAAGGTTCATCGGGAATTTAATTTGCAAGCCCCAATGGAAATAGGGACAAACATGAGTGGGGACACGCTTTGATCTCTGTACAGCGCTGCAGAATACATTGGCGCTACATAAATTAAGATAAAGGAATGGATGGTAATGTAGCTCAGTAGCACAGGAATTTAAAAAGGAAAAAAAAAGGATGTCCGAATTGGGCTTCGCTTTTTATGGTGTATTTTGCGTCAAAAACAAATATATACACACATTATATAAATTTGTGTATATGAATGGTCGTACACCAAAACCAGGCACATTTGAATGTGCCTAGGATACATAGCTATGCGAGGTAGACCACACTCCAGATTTATGACAGATTCATACATTCAAGCGCACTATACACATTTAATGCGCTTTAAAACTGGCATTGTGGCGTCTTTTTTCTGACATGTCGCCCTTAATTTTTTGGGGCAAAAGTCTAAAAAATTGTAGCCCAGCGTACAGGCGTCAAAAAAACAAAAAATTACTGTGTGAACATGGATAAAAGTAGAAGAAAAAAATAGAACACTGAACAGTTAGACAAACCCAAAACAAAGATAAGAAAATTATTATTAAAGATGCAGTTCATGGCGCTCATATAAAATGCAAATCCAGTCAAAGTCTAACAGCTTGAAACGTAAAATTGCCAGCACGGGCAAGAAAATGCTGCAGACCTTATAAACCTGCACCAACTACTGCATCAATCATCTCTTGAGAAATGACTGTAGGACTGTATCCGGACCTACACCTTACCATTAAAGGGGTTTTGCCAAGAAGGGAGTTCCTCACCTAACAGGCCGATACTCCCCTATTGAGGCTTGAAAAAGGGGCGTTGTGTTTCCGTTTAAAAAAACAAGTACCTCCTCTGTGATGTCATCACTCCACCTCCAATGCACGCTCCTGATATTCAGTCTCTGTACTTGAGCAAACATGTTATTTGGCTAATCCACAGGGGATAACTGTATTGTGCACAAGTTTCTCCCTCTTATCTGCTCAGGAGAGAAGATAAGCTCCAAGCAGGCAGCGTTCTTTCATTCGTTCACGAACTGCTACAAGGAGAGGGCTGAGCAGGGAGGGTCTGCATATTTACTCAGATAATTACATTACAACCAGTGGATTCTCTTTACAAAAGACACATGATCTTTTCTCCCCAGTCCCTTCAAAGCTCGTTCATGTTCCCTGCCATCAGATAAGAAGTGCAAACAACTCAAGCGCGGCCAGATCAGCTCCTGGTCGTATCTAATGTAAACAGTCAGGAAACTAAGGGCATGAAAATAAGGCTGTAGCTCTCACAAGCCTCACTTTTTGTAATGACATATTTAGAAAAGTGATTAAATACCCATTTTGGAGGATCCCAGGTCAACATTAGATCGTGGCAAAACCCCCTTAAAAGGGGAAAGAAAACCTGTGAAAAGAGGATATTTGGTTGACTTCAAGAGCATATGTGAAGTGCTAATAAGTGCACTTTGCTGAATTTAGGGAGTGATTCCAAATGAAAAACAAACCTCTACAGATATCTCTTGCCATAAAAAAAGAAAAAAAAAACCGTTCAACTAGAACAAATATATTTAGTCTTCAGTGGTGACCATGTAAAATAAAAAGTGATGTAGAATGAACGAGGGAGGACATAGAAGGGTAACAATATTAAGCAAGTCTTCTGGTTAAACAGACCACAGAAATGATGCCTCTACATCTTTTTTTCTCCTTAGCCATTCTTATTTTCAGATTGTAGATTTTTATTCTGTTGTCAGTATATAATTATGGGGGTAACCTTCTCACCTGAGCCACTGTGAACAGCATTTAGAGAGATGCTTTACTGCAGCTACATGGACAAAGCCTGTATATAGGAGCAGACCCATTGACTTCTATAGGAGAGTTTTATAGGCATGCCCTGTGATCCAGGTAGAAGTCACAATGTAGGGAAGGAGAGCTGCAAACTGTGGATCCTGTGTCTACATACCTTGGGTGTCATCTTGTGCTGAAAAGTTTTCCCTACAGAACAGGAAGTACCAGAGTATTAGGCCTAGTGGCCAGAGTGAAAACTGCAGGATTTCAGGATTCTTAAAAAATAAAATAAAAAATATTGATAGCAATAAGGAAACTTTTAACAACAAGTTATTTTCTGGTGGGACATTCCCTTTAATAAGGAAGGTTTGTGCTCTGCTCTTAATTCTGACCATGACATCAGCTATGACAGCGAAGAGTTAGCGGCAGCAGACAAATCTCGTAAGTGACAGTCAGTGCCAGATGCGATTAACCGGAAGTTGGGTGGGGAAGAATAAACAATATATATGCCAAACAAGATTGTACAGTTTTGTTCACAAAGCAAATTCACGTAAGAGTAAAGCGCTGCTTTTGTAATTTAATCATTGAAGAACTCCTACACTGGTCTTGAGGCATTCTGGGAAAGGAGCTGAAAAGCTCAAGCGCCCCCTATTGGATTTAACAAGTCCTCACTTTGCTTTTGACCCACTGCGTCTTTGGAAAGCAAAAGGGACATTAGCCAAGCATCACCCATCTGTAGACAGCTGTTTCGGGATGCTTGCCCCCCATCAGGACAGAGCAGAGCGATGCTGGCTTGGCTGAGTGTGTTGGTCTTGCACATGTGCCTAGATGACATGAGTTTGCATTTTGCCAAGGATAGCTCTTAAAATAATGGATGAATGCTACAAGTTTGGAGCTGCAGATAAAGGAGAGTTATAATGCTCCATCCTGAGTGACAACAGTGAGCAGCTTCATTCTAATGGCAGTGAGTGGAGATGGTCAGTACTTCAGACTTGCTTCCTGTTAAGCGGTAGCATTGAAGTCTTTATTATATAGACTGTACGTTACTTTGCTCTATGTAAGGCTCTTTTCACAATGCTTCAGCTGTACCGAGCCCCTATGGATACAATAAATGTATCAAAGAACCCTAATACAGCAAGTACACCTGAACATGTACAACCTAAATGTTTAGCCTTCATTGGGTATGAAATAGAGGAGTCTTCTACTCTATTCTACAACTCTTTATATGGTATTTTTTTCTAACATGGAAGCAGTATGCCGCATGGACACTCAGGGCCGCCAAGTGGGAATTCTGTTCAGTGGATGTAGCTGTACCCACTAGTAGGGATTCACACTGATCATTTTTATTCTAATAGCTCTTTCTTACAGGTTTTCCATATGGTCCCGAGAGCAGGCCATATTAAAAATACTTAAAAGGGTTTTCTCACCATGCTTTTGTATAGAACCACAGGCAGCTTCAGACTCTCACATCCTAGTTAGGCTGCAGGTGGTTCTACAGCACTAATTGATTGGCATATCAGCTGTGCTATTCCTAGCTGCGCCTCATGGAGTGATAGGACAGCTGGAGGTTTGTAAACTGTAGTTCACAAGACTGGAGTTGGGTTAAAGCTTTCCATTAAGTAATGTAAACAAGTTCCCGTTCTTACAGATTAGAAATACATAAGGGAGTGACATCACTATCCTTGCCACTGCTGCAGCCTCTAACAGCAGATAGAGGTAGCCGAAAACTATGGAGACTTGTCTGCAAAAGCAGGACATAAGATCTGCTCTGACGATCAGCAAAATCAGAACAGCAATGTATTTGCGAATAGTCTTTATTTACCTTTGACCACATGTTTAAAGCTAATCAATGAAATGGGAATACCCCTTTAAGCTTTGGTTTTTGTTCCAAAAGCACAGGAAAGGCTGTTAATAGCTGAATGTATATTGCAGTGTCTTCATCATAAAAATATCCTTTTCAGAATTTCATAAGTACCCTTTGCGATGCTTATAGTGAATTCTGGACGCTATCATTCTTTGGAAGGTGACCATACAGCCCCTTTTCAATTTCGCTACAAAAAGAGCTATACTGTCGTGCTACCCTTAGACGCTCTGGTCTTTCCAACCAGAGCACAAAGCCATTTCTATTGGCTGCTGTGCGGTCTTCAGAGAAACCGAAAACTAACAGAAGGGACAGTGACTGGATGCGAGCCGAGTGCTGGTGGACACACACGCTCATACATACTTTAAACGACAGATAGCATCACACTATAAGTGAATGCCAAGATTGGCCTAGTCAGACTATTCACATGGAGTAAACTAATAAAAGTAAACAGAATACAGAAGTTGCCCTCAGTCTTTGGGCTTATCTGTAGGTTTCTGAAATGCTGCAAAGAAAACAGGAGTTACTCTGCTGCTGATCTCTTCCATTTTCAGCCGACAGGTGCTAAGGGGGCGTGGGGGAGTCAGGCTCGATCAAGGAGACGGAACTTAACGTTCGTGGTCTCCCCCTGCAGACAGGGCAGTACAGGGAGGCTTCTGATGCAGCAGCTCTTTTACAGCCAGACACAGGCTTGTAAGAAGGGGGAAAGAGTTCATCGCAATCTCTAACATTTCTCAGTTTTGCAATATGAAACAGTGTGGAATCGAAGGAAAGTCTGATATTGAGAATTTGTTGTTTTGTATTTTATGTATTTAATACTCCTTTATTATTAACAATATCTGCAAAAATGTAATGTTTGTGGGTTAAGCTTTTCTTTTGCTGACAAACAGGACGTATGGACCTCAATATGTGCTAAAACAACTCTGTTCTACAAAAAGCCCTTAGGTCATCTAGCAATTACATTTACATTAAGCAAATACACTTTGTAGCATTTGGATGAAAAGTAAGAAAAAGAAATCAGAACCTGTTTTAAAGCGACATGACTGCAAACATATACCGGTCATTGGTGGGATTTGTATGAGCAAATACTTATACTTGAGTTGGTAGGAAGCACTTTAGAAGGAAATCTATAAACCTTCAAGACAAAAATGGTTAAACAATGTACATAAAACAGCACAATAATGTATCCAGGATGTTACTTATACAGAAGGCATTAATGGAATTTGGTTATAAATTTGATATGTGAGAGTTAATCAAAAGCACCATGCACTATATGTTCTCAGTAATGTGTAGAATTATTAGGTCCTTCAGCCCAAACAGGGACTCCACAAATGAGGCTACTCATTTGTCATTTATAGAAGATGTATACTGTAGGTGTAATGCTTGATTTTCCATAAAGTATGAAAAAGCATAGGAAGAAGAAACAAAAAAGAGGCACATACTCTATTTGCGCTCCACTGGATACAAGGGCTTTAAGGCAGTCCATACTACCAGCCCTTGCTGCTTTGTGGACAGGGGTCTCACCCACATAGTCCTAAAATAGAAAGGAGAGAAGGTGAAAGACCGACAGGCTATACAAAAGCACATCTGAACAAATTAGACAGATAAAAGATACTAGGAATTATCTGCAGCTGTATAACTATAGTGATTAGTATAGTTATCTTTTCTCCAACATCAAGAAACATACATCGAAAAACAGTGTCATCTTAATTACCTTGCTCACAACAACATTTTCTCTCAAGTCCAGTGTTGTCATAAAGACATTTGTCCCTGTGCATAGAAGCTGTTCCAGCAAGTCCCAGATTAAAGGGGATTTGCCAAGAGACCATTTAGGTAGGTCTCTCCTTAGCACAGGCAGAATGTCAACAAATCACCCTGAGTCATGAAGCTGCAAGGGAGAGGGGGATGGGATGAGTGAGGAATCCAAGGGAGCATCTCAAAAAACTTAAGTGAAATAATAAACGGTACAAGAGTGGATTGTCAATACAGCAAGACACAGCCCGATAGACTGCACTGTCAGGAAGAGCCTTATCTGCTAAGATGCTAATGTAATGTAAACAAATCAGAGCTGAGAGAGAGATGCACACAGCCAGAGAACGCCAGAGAACGAGCTGCATAAGCTGCTGCTCCTGTGACATGTTCACTGAAATAAGCAAACTATAACTTGTGGATTCTATATACAAAAGAGAACACCTATTCTACACAGCAGCTTGAAAGCTTCTTCATGTTGTCTGTCATCAGATAAAGCAGGTACCTAATAACACTACAACTAGTTTATTCTGTATACAAAAGAAAACATATTGCTACCCGGTGCCTTAAAAACTTCTGCAGCTCAGTATCTAATAGACTCTTTGAAGTAACCAAGGGCATGTAAGGAAGGCTGTGGCTCTCTCAGACTGCAATTTTTGTAATCACATATATTTAGAAAAGTGATTAAAAACCCATTTTGGAGGATCCCACATCAACATTACATCGTGGCAAAACCCCTTTAACGCCTCACGTATACTTTAAGGCTATGTCTACAATGCATAGTTTTACGATCTTATATTTGGTGCTTTTAGGATTTTAAAAGTGCCAAAAATACAATCGTTCGTGCAGCCCCATAGACTACAATAGAGAAGACGAGCTGTAGTCTCCACAGCTCGTCTATTGCCACGGCAGATTATACAACATGTTGTATAATCTGCCGGAGCTTTTAGTTTTTTGTCCTCTTCCCATACAATACTATTGTATGGGCGACATTTAAAAAAAAAAAAAAAATAAAAAAAAAAAAATGATGCGACACCTTTTTTTGCGCAAAAAGTGACAAAACGCGGTCGTGCATTGGGCCGGTTTATGTCCAATGCAGTGTAGCCATAGCCTAATTGGGTTTTTTCTCACTATGCAGTTTCAGTCACAGCCAGCTTTTCTTCCACCCTGGTATCATCCTGGCTGTGGGTGGTTCTATAGCATTGATTACTATATTCTGTACTACTAGCTACTCTTAACTGTCTGAGCCCTGACACATGCCCGGAATGTTATCGTATGTAAACAAAGCTCCACAAGTTGCGAGGAGTGAAGACAATTGCTAATGTTATTAGAAATAATTAGACTGCTGGGGGAGAGCCCTCCAGACCATGGTGACATCACTACTTGCTATAACCAGATCGCGTTATCGTCAGGTAACCATAGAAACCTGTGTGCACTCAGAGCAGATCTCGCCTACATCCTGACTAAAGTGAAATCAAAAGACTAATGTAATTAGAAAAAGTCTTCAATTACCTGTCTCTACATGTTGAAAGGTAATCTACGCAGTGAGAAAACCCTTTTAGGGATGGGTTCACACAGCAGTATTTTGGTCAGCATTTGTAGGCCAAAACTAGGAATGAAACCTACATTGGGAAAGAATATAATTGAAATTTTTTATCTCGTGTGTTTTTGGATTCAATCCTGGTTTGGTGTCAAATATTGATACAAAATACTGAACAAAGTACTGCTCTGTGAACCCACACTAGGGGCAAAGTTCACGTTATCCCCCCCCTCCCACTTTGGGCCACATGTATGAAAACTGTTTAGGTCTAAAATGCACTTTTTTGCCCAGAGGTTACTACCTATAGGCAAAAAAGTGAGTTTTAGACCTAACAGTTTTCATACATGTGGCCCAAAGTGTGTATCATGCATAGATGACAAGTGGAAAAACAGGTATATACAGGCAGTCCCCGGGTTACAAACGGGATAGAGACTGTAGGTTTGTTCTTAAGTTGAAATTGTATGCAAGTCGGAACAGGTAGATTTATTAAATGTAACAGCACAAAAGGGTTTTTTCAGTTTTGGATAGTGCAGGGAAGGGTTTTTAACATTTGTTTTGCTGTCTGTGCCCTTTTTTAGAAGAGTTCACCTAACGTCCTGTATCTCATGTGCAGCTGTGGCGTGCTGGCACTTGGTTATCATGGGGCGTGACTCAGTGTTGAATGTCAGCCACGCCCCATAAGTCTCCGTTTGTAACTAACGGACGTATGTAAGTCGGGGACTGCCTGTATTGTGTATCTTCTTGTTTTCAATGGTAATCCATGTACAGCAGTTGACAGGCTGCAGCACGTTTTTTTTTTTTTTTTTTTTTTTTAACAATGAGGATTCCAAAGGCACACAGAAAAAAAAAGTTATTTTTTTTGCCACTTGCGTATTTTTTCTATAGCAGATGAGGAAATCCCACAGACATGAATGGGGAAGAGCTGCACAAGTGTGGTCATGTTCCCATTTACAGCGGCCAGGTAACAGCGAGGTACAAGTCGGGCTCAGAAAAGGATTTTGCTTTGGGGCAACCCCTTTAAGAAAACAAACAAAACAAAAAAAAAGTAATACAACCCTAAGGGCCTGTCACTTATTCCATGCGGAGAATGTGTAGAGAGCCAGGATGCAGATTAGCCCCATTGACTGCGAGAAGAAATATGCTTGGTGTTAGTTTGGTATTTTCTTCAGTGTTTAAGCCAAGAGTATATCTAAAATACATTAGAGATGCAATTTTTTTTTCTTTATAGTTTTGTTTGTGCCACAAATTGGTCAGTAGTTTTCATCATTGCTTGTAAGTGAAAACCAGGAGTGCACGTGGGTTTCAAGTCATCACTCACATAAAACTTCCTTATTTTCAATTTTTCATAGCAATCCCAGAAATTATTTTTAATTTGAGTCTCATAGACTGTCTAATAAGAGCCTCCAGGTCTGCAATGACTGCTCTCTTATTACACAATCTCTGGAGAATACTTAAAGGGGTTGTCTCACTACAAGAATTGCTTTTTATGTTAAAGATCTTGCAAAAACAAGTCACTTTGCAATACATGTCCATTAGCAGTATTCTACCTATTCCGAGATATCCCCTCTTGTATGGGCTGTATCAGCTCCTCAGGTCGCTATATTTACAGACCTGTTTGATCTATCCTGATAGGCTGCTAAAACTGGTTGCTATAGCTACAGACCCGGCTTCTACAGCAGCCTAGTAAACACACCACTGAATTCAAAGTGAAACCAAGGAAACAGGACTGAGGTAAGATCAATGTAGTGGACAACCCCTTTAAGTGACAATATACTACTACCTCATAGAGAACTATGGATTACACCTCCTCTCCCTGCGTGTACAATACGATCGTATTGTACACGCAGGGAGATAAGTGACGTCAATTATTCGTGGCGAATATGTGCGCCACGAGTAATGAATGGCAATGGGGCCGACACCCCCCCCCTGTGGAAGTATGCGCGTATTAGCGCAAGCTCCCAAAAGACATGATATATTGCGTCGGGTACTGTACGTGCTGCAGTACATCATGTGAACATACCCTTACATGGGCCTCAGGCTGGAAACTTACATGCAGATTTTCTCGCAGCTTTTAAACAGAAGCCAGAAGTTGAAAGACTGATGCACTCTTTTGTATACTCGTGTTATTCGTGCTTTAGGCTACGGCTACACAGCACAAACTACCAGTTGGATTCTGTTTAAGAACCCGGCCGGTATTTTATCATCTTTTGATATTTTGAGGGATGGTTCTGTCTGCGGATTTGCCCGTCCCCCTTAACCATTGAATAGCACACTTTCCGCCTGAGAACCAGGCAGAAGATTGTGCCTGTTCCGAGTTTTTCGTAACGCCGGCAGTATGAAAATCCACCCAACAGAAAACCGTGCAGTGTAGACTACTGGGCAGATTTTCTATTAAAGCATATGTTTAGGGTTGACAATGTCTTCAAATCGGAAAACCATCTGAAAGTCCGACCAAAAACCCTTGCCATGTGGACGTACCCTTAAGGTGATGGTTCACCTGAAGGTGTGAGCATTTCTTTACAGAAAATGTGAAACAGCTTTACTTTAGTAAAGTCACTTTTTCACAGATTCATTATTCAGTATTTTTGGCAAACAACATGAAACAGGTTTTGTCATGAAGCACAACCTCTTTGAGGCAACAAGCTTGCCCCAGTGAATGGGAAGGAAGAGGGTTACATTTGTGCGGCTTTCCCTTATCCAGGTCTATGGGAGTTCCAAGTATAGCAGGAGCACACTTGCTTGGCTACATTCAGAACTGCCATAAAAAAAAAAAACAAAAAAAAAAACACAGGGAAAACAGCGAAAGCATAGCCATCTTCCTGTTTTCAGCTTGGCTCGTAGCAACCTACAAGCTGCTCTCGGAAAGGAATTTCTCATTGTGGCAAAATACATTTACTTCTTTTTTTAATGTGCCGTTGAAATCCTGATCAATAAAAAGTATGGACTGTGAGCTAGGAGACAGCTTTAGGGAATTGTGCTTTATTGCAGAGCCTCTTTTACATAAAGGATGAAGCAGCCTGAAAGAAACCTTCTTTGAATAGCTGGCATTGATTACCTGTTTATTTACATTGGCACCTGCTTGAATTAGCCATAGCAGGCAGTGCGGATGTCCCCCAAATGCAGCAATGTGAGCAGGAGTCTGAGCAAAGCGAGTTGTGCTGGCATTAACAGAACAACCTGCTCCAACCAACTGGACCAGGCACTCCAACTGTGAAGACAAAGCAGAAATGACAGCAATGAATGAAAACGCAAGTGCTCGCAAAACCTAGAACTGCCAGAGTAAGGCTAGGTCTACACGGCATCGGGCAAAAAAATGGACGAAAGTTGACCGTTTTGTTCCCGATGAACGAGGGCATTTATTGTCCAGTTTTGCACAAAAACTGCAGTCTTTTTTTTTTGCCATTGCCCATGCAATTGATTGTATGGAAAGACAACTAAAAACTCAAATCACTGGCGTATTTATATATACTCATATTGCCTGGGGTAAAACTAGAGATATATGAAAATACTGTAAACCAGAAGTTACCTGTGATAAGTGAAGTAGGCTTTTCAACACAAATAGGTTTAAGGCCTAGCATGCTGAGAACAAGAACTAAGGGTGACATGTATGAACGGGGCTGCGCCAGAATTCTGGCCTCAAAAAGCTGTAGACCAGTTCTAGAGATTTATGAACAGGCATACTCCAAATTTTCGAGCGATAAGTGCCGTGATATGGTGCCAAAGACTCTTTTAAGTGCGCCAAGTTTTGGGGCATTCTGAGGGTGTCGCTCCACACAGCTCCAGAACAGCTAGACCAGGTTAAAGGTGTTCTGCCTGAGCCTGAGTTGTCTGTATTGGCACTACACTGCGCCTGTATGTTTGAACTGCAGAAGAACAGGTTCATACATTCTAGTGCAGTCTACACTACCTTAAAGCGATTTAGAACTGGTCTATCAGCGCCAGAATTCATACATGTCGCCCTAAGTGTTGTATTATACAATATGTTGTATAAAACTCCGGCACCAGAATACGAGCAGAGAAAAGACGACCTGTGGAGACTACTATTATAGTCTATGGGGCTGCCTGAACGATTGTATTTTTGTCGCTTTTAGAATTCCAAAACCACCAAATACGATTAGTTTTGCTATGTCATGGAGACCAAGCCTAAGGGTACGGGCCACACGGAAGTTGTAAAATGTTGCTCAGATTCTGTTGAAGAATCCGGCCGGTATTTTATAACTTTTTTTAATGCTTTTGGGGACGTTCTGTCCACTGTTTGTGCCTTCGGCCGTCACCCTTATCATTGATCAGCACACCTTCCTTCCGAAAACCAGTTGTAAAATTGTGCATGTACCGAGTTTGTCGGATCACCTGCGATGTGAAAATCCGCCCAGTACAAAAACCATGCGGTATTAACTACTGAGAGGCTTTTCTAGTAAAGTCTATTGGGATGCTTGACAGTTGGGACTTTTTGGATGAACTTTCAGTATTTTCCTTAATTCCATTGCTTTACTCAAAATCACCTCTTGTAGGAGGTTAGAGCACTGGTTACAAAGCTTAAAGGGGGTCTTCTGGGTTTTGCCAAGAGAGATTGAAGAGGCTTTCCCAGACTTCAGGAAAAGTCACCAAATTAGGTGACTGGAAAGGCCATGCCCTCAGCTGGGATGTCCATATTATTCTGCTATCTAAACCCCAGATTCTTGACCTGTGGTATGTCAGATATAACACATTCAATGTAGCATGGCTGCAATGAGCTTAGATGAAACCATCTGCATGACTACAGTTCTTATAAAGGTATGAAACCAGGGCTGTGGAGTCGGAGTCTATTTTGCAGGAGTCGGTCGTCATAAAATGGACCGACTCCCAAAATATATAATAAGTTGGTCCAGTTAGTTCGATGCAATGAGCAAGAGGAATTGGGTCCGGCCAGTGCTGCTGCTCCCATATCTTCAGCCTCATCACATGAGGAGTGTAATTGATGACATGGAGAGGGCAAAGCGCTGCCCCAGGGGAAAGATCCTGCTCCCATGGCAAACAGATTTTAGCAAAATTTTTCATCTGCTTTCAAAGAAGTAAGAGATCAACCATTCATCAGACCTGACTGTGGCTGAGGCAATTCCTTTATACCCTGACATTGCTAGAGGTGTTTCCCCTGTGGTCACCGCTTTACCCCCACCCAAGTTAGTGTAGAGAGGCCGTTCTCTAGCCTGGAAATCATGAGATTCAGATGTGAGGTCATGTATGCAGGATCTGATGGAGGCAATACTATTTTCAGAACAAATTCAGAGACTCCACAAATGTTCCTGCAGTGTTCTGAATATTTACTATTTTTTGGTGTTCTAAAGTCATATCCAATAAATATATTTACACTAAACAAGCAAAATGGTAACAATGGTATGAACTTGTGACTTTCAGGCTTCCATACCTCACCAATCCACTACAGCGTTGTGCATGAGGCTACTGTAATTTTATATACAGTCATCTTACCGATCTTATACATAAATTTGACTTGAAGTATTTAGCATCTGCCTGTTCTGCAGATTCTTTCCTGTAACTGCATTGTTACTGTTTTGCTCCTAAAAATCAAAATGTAAATTTTTATTATTTTGTTAGTATTTGGGAAATCCACCTTTTGGTTTTCAATACTGCTTGAATCCTTCTGGGCTCTGGATCAGATTAAAGCATATCTTGATCAAAATCTGATCCCAGGTCTCTTCCACACATTCCCAATGTTGGTGCAGACTGGATTTGGATACAAATACAGCTTTTTCTTTAACTTTAACATTGTTTAACATTGTTACCCTTTTGCTTGTCAGTGTCTGTTCTACCTAAATAGCTTGATTATTGTATCATAAGGTGATAAACAGCCTGATGTCACCACTTTAAAGTTATCAATTAAACATGCGCCGTGTATGAGGGAGTCAGGGGTCGGAGGTTTGGGAAATTGAGGAGTCTGAGTCGGGGCTTCGGCTTGCCGACTCCACAGCCCTGTATAATGAAACAGAAAAAAGTCTGATGCCCAGTTTCTGATTCTAGCTTTCATTCAAATAGATAACAGTATGACTCAAAATCATGCCAAGTCCACTGCTGTGGCAAACTTCTGGTCACTAGGCTAGGTTCACATGGCACGTATCTGTGTGCAACGCAATACGCCTGCTGTTGAAAGTACGCACTGAAGAGCATGTACTTTCAACAGCACTAAAGCATGGCCTCCTATTCACTCATTTTAACCTGGGCAATGTGGAAAACATCAGGTAATCATAGCACTCAGTGCTAAGATTTTACCGTATTTGCAGTGCAATTATGCACCGAAGTACGCCCTGCAAATGCGTCGTGTGACCATACCCTTATAAGTACAGGTGAACACCCATGGATCCACTGGTTATGGAAAGACAAGTCAACTTCCAATAGCAGAATAAAAAATAAAAATAAAAAAAAATAATATGACTGGAACATTTTTTTTTTGAACACTTAAAACCAGACACCGATACATATTTATTTCTTTCTAGCTCTTTTAATCTGATGATTACACATTTTTTGAAATATTGTTGTCTGTATGATTATGGGGGCAGCCAACTTGACCAAGCTGCTTTATAACAATGTTTAGGGATATGCTTTACTGCAGCTGAATGGACATAGGAGCTTGTGAACAGGAACAGATTCAGTGATATCTATTGAAAAAGCAATCTAGGCATGCTTTATAACCTGGGAAGAAGTCACTGTACACAGAGGGGGTGGAGAGGAGCTGTGTTTGACTCTCGCCTTTTGTGATTGGTGACACCTGTGCCATCGGTACTTTAGGGGTCATACTTCATGGTAACCCTGCTTGTGATGAAAGTGAGGAGACAGCTGAGAAGTGTCAAGCTATTACCAGGCTTAGTGGCCGGAGCAAAAACTAGATGATTTCAGTTTGTTTTTTAAATCTATGTAGGGACATGAAAATAAAATACTAAAAAAACAAAAAAAACTAAATGTGTTTAACATAAAACTTGATTTAAACGAAAGATAGTTCTGATGACACATTCCCTGGATGGATTTCAGACTGCCACATTAAAGGCGCTGTCCACCTAGTTTTAGTTAAATTATTGCTACTGCTGTAGTAAAACCATGGAAAAAGCAAACTCACCTGTGTAGTCACCCCACTTCCAGTGATGCCTCTCTCTCTGGCAGTCAGAACATCACTGCTGCAGCACATAACATTGCCCATCATCACCGTCCAGAAACAAACAGGTCAGCGCGGCGACGGCAGGAAATGTCACTGGACCTCCATGGCAACCGACATGACCAGGAAGTCAACAGGAGACCTGGAAAAAGCAGCCGCATCACTGGAACAAGGGGAAGTGGCTTCTGGTTTCTTTTTGTATCCTTCCAAAGCAGCACTGATGTATTTAAAAGGGTTTTACCACAAAGTAAACCCCCAACACTGACAGCTAGCTGCAAGCCGGCCATGCATATGGAGTCCTCTCCATTCACTTCTATGGGAGCTTCCGAACATAACTGAGCGCACACACACTGCTATCTTCTGAAGCTCCAATAGAAGTGAATGGAGAGGATGGTGGCAAGCACCGCCCTTCTCATTCACATGCATGACCGGCTCGCAGCTAGCTGCCAGTGCCGGGGATTTACTTCATGGTAAAACCCCTTTAACTAAAACTAGGTGGACAAGCCCTTTAAGGTACAGTATCCCCACAAAGATGATCACCACTCATGTTCACACTCCGTGTATGCACCAAGAAAGTGCTGGCATACGTCACACCCATACACCAGAAAGTGTTCATGTGACATTTCTCCTTTTTTCTGGCATGGCTGGTGTAATCAATTGTGAGGATGGATACTATAACACACTACAAACCACACACTGTCCTTTCTACAGCAGCCAGCACTATATAGCTCAGCTCCCAGGCTTTTTGGATGTGTATGGCTGGGTGCTGCACCTCACTATAACCACTCATGGTAGTTGGCATTGCTGTACCTCTCAGTCTGGGTTCACACTGCGCTATACACTATGTCAGAGATACTGTGAGTAAACGTACCACAACGCAGCTGCAGCTGGCCCATGCACATCAATAGAACAAATATACTATGACCAAATTATATATTGCACAGTAGAATATCGATCTTTGCAGATGATACTAAGCTCTGTAAAGTAATCCACACAATGGAGGATAATGTGTTATTACAAAGGGATCTGGATAAGTTGGAGGCCTGGGCAGAGAAGTGGCAGAAGAGGTTTAACACCCATAAATACAAGGTTATGCACATGGGGAGGAAAAATCCATTACATGATTACATGTTAAATGGAAAAACACTGGGTAAAAGTGACATGGAGAAGACTTGGGAATCCTGGTGGACAGTAAACTTAATTGTAGCAGCCAGTGTCAGGCAGCAGCAGCCAAAGCAAATAGGATCATGGGTTGCATTAAAAGGGGTATAGATGCACATGATGAGAACATTATTCTCCCATTATACAAGTCACTGGTTAGACCACACATGGAATATTGTGTACAGTTTTGGGCACCAGTGCACAGGAAAGACATTGTAGAGCTTGAACAGGTACAAAGGCGGGCAACAAAAATAATTAAAGGCCTGGGTGGACTACAGTACACAGAAAGATTAGCAAGATTAGGGTTATTTAGTTTACAGAGAAGAAGGCTTCGGGGGGACATAATAAATATGTTTAAATATATTAAAGGTCAATATAGAGATCTCTCCCAAGATCTATTTATACCCAGGATTGTATCTAGAACAAGGAGGCATCCTCTACGTCTAGATGAATGTTTCTACATAAACATAGAAAGTGATTCTTTACTGTAAGAGCAGTGAGACTGTGGAATTCTCTGCCAGAGGAACTTGTCATGGTGAATTCAATAACAAAGATCAAAAAGGGCTTGGCTGCATTTCTGGAGCGTAATAATATAACAAGTTATAGTGACTAGGATTCTGGAGAGGGGTCGATCCAGGGACTTATTCCGATTGCCAGACTGGAGTCGGGAATGAATTTTTCCCTAAAATGAGGACAATTGGCTTCTAATTCATTGGGGTTTTTTTGCCTTCCTTTGGATCAACACTATAGCACAACAGGCTGAACGTCTTATGTTTTTTCAGCCTTACAAACTATGTAACTATATTTGCCGGCGGTATAGGCTCAGCTTGTCCCCTACGCAGAAAGCCTGGACATTTGTCAAACAGAACAAACACAGGATTAATAGGAGCACTGCTCTTCTACGGATGTCTTTGGGGCGGACACAGCGCCACCGATTACCTTCTCTCACCATGCCCTGATGGATATCTAGGACCTAGTGAGGGGACACAAGACGACATATGGAAATACCCATAGAGCACTGGACTGTTTATTCAGGGCCTTTCTTAAAGGGAACCTGCCACACTGACCATGCTTTCTGATCTGTGGTCAGCATGTCAGAGCATGAGCGGATATATTGTGTGTGTAAAGGGGTTCTCTCACTAGGCTGTTTCACTGAGTCACAAGCAGCTTTATACTCCGTCTCCTCAAGCTGCAGGTGGTTCTATAGTAGTGATCTGCATATCTCTAAGTAGCTGAGCCGTTACAAAGTGCAGGAGCAGTTATCTTCTCAGTAAACAAAGGTACATGTGCTGTGAGGACTGGAAACAACAGCTTATCTGTAATCTTGTTAGAGAGGATTAGTTTTCTCCAGAGCTCAGCCAGTCCATGGGGTGAAATCTCCTCCTGCTATCTAATCTAGTCGGAAAATAGAGTTATGGGCTGGTATGCAGGTAACCATAGCAACCTGTGTGCACATAAAACATCTCTTATCTTATGACTAAAGTAAAATCACAAAAGCAACATATTTAGAAAAAGGTCTTCATTTAAATGTCCTGCCATGTTCACAACTAATCTTTGTAGTGTGAAAACCTCTACGGAGTCCAGTGGGCGGCATTATCAGTGATCAGCAGCCTGTGCACAGAGAGGTCTGTCAATCAACGATAAGACCGCCCACTGGACTCCTTAAAGGGGTTGTCTCACTGCACGGATTCCTCTTACCTCAGTCCTGTTTTCTTGGTTTCATTTTGAATTCAGGGGTGTGTTTACTGGCTTCCACTAGGCTGTAGTAGAAGCCAGGACTGTAGCTATAGCAACCAGTGCTGGCAGCCTATCAGGAGAGATCAAACAGGTCTGTAGTTATAGTGACCTGAGGAGCTGATGCAGCCCATACAAGAGGGGATCTCTCAGAATTGGTAGGACACAGTTAATGGACACATATTACAAAGGGTATTGTTTTTTCAAGCTCTTAAACATAAAAAGCAATCCTTGTAGTGAGACAACCCCTTTAACGTGGATAAAAAGCGATTCAATGGCATAAAATATAATTTCTAATGCATCTCTCCCCACAAAACTATATACCAATGTGCTCAGCCCCTCCTGCTCCATAACATCCCCACAGAACTATATACCAATGTGATCAGCCCCTCCTGCTCCATAACATCCCCACAGAACTATATACCAATGTGCTCAGCCCCTCCTGCTCCATAACATCCCCACAGAACTATATATCAATGTGCTCAGCCCCTCCTGCTCCATAACATCCCCACAGAACTATATACCAATTGCTCTGCCTCACTGCTCCAATCATCCCCAGAACTAAGTACCAATGTGTCAGACCCTCCTGCTCCATAACATCCCCAGCTAGAACTATTTACCAATGGTCGCAGCCACTCCTGACTCCAACATCCCCACAGAACTATATACCAATGTGCTCAGCCCCTCCTGCTCCATAACATCCCCACAGAACTATATACCAATGTGCTCAGCCCTCTGCTCCATTACTCCCACAGACTATTATCCAATGTGTCAGCCCCTCCTGCTCCATAACATCCCCACAGAACTATATACCAATGTGCTCAGCCTCTGTCCAAACACCCCACAGATCTATACAATGTGCTCAGCCCTCCTTCATAACATCCCCACGAATATATACCTGTGCTCCCCCTCGTCATAACATCCCACGAACTATATACATGTGCTCAGCCCTCCTGCTCCATAAATCCCCACAGAACTATATTCAATGTGCCAGCCCCCCTGCTCCTAAATCCACAGAACTTTACCAATGTGCTCAGCCCCTCCGCCTACATCCACAGAACTATTACATGTGCTCAGCTCTCTCTCCATAACACCCCAGACTATATATCATGTGCTCAGCCCTCCGCTCCATAACATCACGAACTTATACCAATGTGAACAGCTCCTCCTACTCCATAACATCCCCACAGAACTAAGTATCAATGTGCTCAGCTCCTCCTGCACTTATAGATGAGGTAACATGTTTAATATGACAATTCCCTTTCACGTTCCACGAACTGCGAGCAGTCACTCGGAGAGTTGGTCAGCCAGGCTCGCACTTTCAAGTAGAGCAGCTTCCCAACACCATCCTCGGCCCCTGCGCCAGCAGCACTGCGCAGGCGCCAATCCTCCGCCCGTGTGAGCCGCTGGCTCCTCCCATCTTTGTTCTCTAGGAGCAGACGCCCCGCCCTCCCCTGCAGTCGCTGCCTCTGCTATTAGCATACCACGCCCACATCCCTGCCCCCTTTCCTTTGTCTCTGGTCCTTTCACTTGTCATCCCGCCTCCCTACAGAACGGGAAGGAGCTAAAGAAAATGGCGCTCTCTCCTCCCACTTTCCATCTCCTCAGTGATGTTCCCGCTCTATCCCAGAACACACAGCCGCTGCCCTCAACGTCACCTTCCCGAAGTGAGCGGCCCAATGTATGGGAGTCCAGCCGTAACACGAGTCTTCCTTGCCGAGCTGCTGTGCGGTATTCCCGGGCGGGCCCTGAAGCAGAGACTGAAGGCAACCGAGGTCTCCATCCCTGCAGGCTCGGTGGAGCGGAAAGCGGAGGTTGAGAACCTCCTCACTGGAGAAACCGGGCTCAGAGCAGACCGACATCGCAACGCTAAGAGCGGCACCCGAGCACACGCACCCAAACACAGCAGGGCTATGGGAGGAGCACGACGCAGCCACGCCTCCTACTAACTCACTGCCGGGGCGGGCTGCCGGCGGCATGGCACTGTGTACACGCACTGCCGGGACACGCCCAGCATGGTCATGTGACCGCTGCTGAGGCTGGGATAGGCTCACTACCCAGTACTGCCCAGAGCTATAGGAGCCCGCACTTGTGCGCTATAGGAGAGATAACGCACGTGTGGTTCATACCTACTACATTGATGTCAACTGAAATCAAGAGTTCTTTCACACAGTACGTTATGGATGCAGTTTTGTGCACAAATGTACAGCATTAATTGCTGTCTTTTTGCACGAAAAATGTATAAAAAAACACAGGTGTGTGTGAAAGCACCCTGAGTGTATGTTAACACAGCTTTTGTGGACGCTGTTTTCAAAGTGGTTTTTGGAGCGTTTCTGCTCCCATAACAGCATCAAAACCTCGCCTGAAACACACTTCTTCTGCAGAGGTTTTAGACGCGTTTCTCTGAGTGTTTTTGGCCGAGGTTTTCAACACTGTTTTCACCCATACAAATTAATAGCAAGGTAAAAAAACGCTCCAAAAATGCATCAAAAAAGTCGCTGAGAAATGTGCCTAAAATACACTTCAAGAATTGACATGACACTTGTTTTTTAGTGCCCAGAACAGTTTCTAAAGAAGTGTATAAAAACCTAGTTGTGTGTGAACTACAACGCTATTTTACATAGGAATCAATTAAATGAACTGGGGGCGTTTTGGATGCGGAAACGCTCCGAAAACTACATCCAAAACAGCATCCAAATAAGCCGTGTGAACATACCCTAAGGGATGATATGTAAACTGCAATAGGACACACACATAAGTGAGGTAATGAAAAGTGGATGATTAGTCACACATGAAAGATTAGTTACAGAAGTGATCGTGCTTGCCGCAACCAATCTGCAGTGTGTGAATATACCCTAATGCTATGTTCCAGGGCCTTTTCCTAGGCTAAATTGCACTCAGGGCTAAGTGAAGAAATTTCGAAAAAAAATGCGCCACAATGCTTCACCGGATAGTTGCCCCTGTAGCCATGTAATACCCCCCTGCAACAACACAGTAGCCCCATCAGCCATGATAGTTGCCCCTGCAGCCATGTAATACCGCCCTGTAACCAGATTGTAGCCCCAGCAGCCATGATAGTTGCCCATGTAGTCAGTTGCCCCCTGTAGCCCTGCTAGTTGCCCCCTGTAGCCAGTTTTGTCCCCTGTAGCCATTTGCCCGCTGTAACCAGTTTTGCCCCCTGGAGCCAGTTTGTCCCCTGTTCCCAGTTTGTCCCCTGTAGCCGTTTTGCCCCCTGTAGCCAGCTGCCTCCAGTTGGTCCCCTGTAGCCAGTTTTGCCCCCTGTGGCCAGTTGCCCCCAGTTTTGCCCCCTGTGGCCAGTTTGTCCCCTGTAGCCGTTTTGCCCCCTGTAGCCAGCTGCCCCCCGTTTGTCCCCTGTAGCCGTTTTGCCCCCTGTAGCCAGTTGCCCCCACTTTTGCCCCCTGTAGCCAGTTTGCCCCCTGTAGCCAGTTTGTCCCCTGTAGCCGTTTTGCCCCCTGTAGCCGTTGCCCCCAGTTTTGTCCCCTGTGCCAGTTTTGCCCCCTGTAGCCAGTTGCCCCCAGTTTTGCCCCTGTAGCCTGTTGCCCCCAGTTTTGCCCCTTGTAGCCTGTAGCCAGTTGCCCCCAGTTTTGCCCCTTGTAGCCTGTTGCCCCCTGTAGCCAGTTGTCCCCAGTTTTGCCCCCTGTAGCCTGTTGCCCCCTGTAGCCAGTTGCCCCCAGTTTTGCCGCCTGTTGCCACCAGTTTTGCCCCTTGTAGCCTGTTGCCCCCTATAGCGTTGCCCCCAGTTTTGCCCCTTGTAGCCTGTTGCCCCCTGGAGCCTGTTGCCCCCAGTTCTGCCCCTTGTAGCCTGTTGCCCCATGTAGCATTGCCCCCAGTTTTGCCCGTGGTAGCCTGTTGCCCCTGTAGCCAGTTGCCCCAGTTTTGCCCCTGTAGCCTGTTGCCCCCTGTAGCCAGCTGCCCCCAGTTTTGCACCCTGTTGCCAGTTTGTCCCCTGTAGCCAGTTGCCACCAGTTTTGCCCCCTGTAGCCTGTTTTGCCCCCTGTAGCCAGTTTTGCCCCCCTATAAAACATAAAAAAACTCACTTACCTTTCCAGGATCCCTGCAGCGGCAGGTCCAGGTCCCGGGATTCAGTGTAAGCGGCGTGACGTCATCACACCGCTTACACTAAGCTCCTGGGACGGGAGCTGAGACTGAGCGTCGCAGGGGGCGCGGTGATAGCAGTGCGCCCTCTGCGACGCTGTGTATGTATCGGCGCGCTGATACATACAGGGGAGGAGGCAGGAGGGGAGCGATCCGTCCTGCCTCCTCCCTGTGGGGCAGTACATAAGTGTGTGCGCTCCCGCAGAGTCCAGGGTAACCGGGGGGCCCCCGGCCCCCCCTTAGGAACGGCCCTGCATGTTCCCGGCTTATTCAGGGCGAATTGCGGAGGGATTTGCCGAATTTTATCCCGTTGCGGCGCAGGGGGGGGGGTTGGGATTTGGGGGGGCGGCGCTCGCCGGCCCAATAACATTCTTTTCCCAACGCGCGTATACTCCCGTGAATAACTGACATTCACTTTCTCGCCGTTGCGAAATATGGCGGCGGGGAGAAAGTGACGTGGGGAAAGAGGGAAAATCCATAGTTCTTATGAAAATGGGTTCCCCTTTAATGACGGGAACAGATTTCAGCCGAAAAGGGTAAAAATCTGTAAAAATAAGCCGTGTGAACTACCCTTAGGGTGCTTTCCACGGTGCTTTTTTGATGGTTTTTTAAATGGTTTTTTTGTGTAGGAAGGCCAGCAATTTAAAAGCTGTCATTGCTGCACAAAAACGCTTAAAAAAAAACGCATCAAAACGCACGGTGAAAGACTCTAAGGCTATTTCACACGGCAATTTTTCCTGGACATATTCGCCCGTAATTATGCGCCGGAGTGCGCAAATTAGGGCTGAAATGCCCTAGTAACGAGGGTAATCCACAGTTTCATAGGAAATGGATTACGTCTCCCTCCCTGCTCGGGACCCGCCCGGGGGGGAAAATGAATGTGAATTACCGGGCGTAATTGGGGCGTGTAATGATAGTTTTGGGGGGCCGGCGAGGGTGGCCGGCCCCCCCCCGCCCCCGGCCCACGACGTAATTGCGGTTAAGCCGCAATTAAGCCGTGTGAACATAGCCTTAGGCTGCACTAACAGGAGCTGGGCGTGGTGCCAGGGGCCTATCAGGGGAACTGATTCTTGGGGTCCGTTGTAGAGCTGCTGTATATAGTGCACCTGTTTCCCCATGAAGCAGCCATGCCACGGGGGCCCACTATGTACAGGGGCCAGGGCCGCCATCAGAAATTTCAGGGCCCCATACAGCTGAAGCATCTGGGCCCCCCTTTCCCATAAACCCCACTTGCAGCGGGCCCCCTTCATTCACCGGGCCCCGTACGGCAGTACCCCCAGTACTGCCTTTATGGCGGCTCTGACAGGGGCCACTGGAGGTTTCTTCTGCTTCGCTGAGGGCTTATCCGAGCCTTTGTGCTTGTGCAGATTTAATACAGACATAAGGAGACACAACACAATATCCGCAACTCTACAAACGTGACAGAGTGAACATAGGATCTGTTTCAAAACGCGTTTCTGCTACGTTTTGAATACATGAAAATTTGAGGTTCTTAGCGCACAGTTTTGATCACAATTGTGAGAGCCCATACACCGCGACAAGGTGATCTTAGTATAGGGGGAAACCTATTCTAATGTTTACCTCACTTGGTGTCAGTTCAGACCTCCATCTATTCAGGGACAGAGGGTCCCAGCTCCACTCTGCTCTGATTAAAAACAGTCTGTGTGGCTGGGCGGAGTGCACGACCAAAATGGAGGCTACTCACTCCCTCATGCAAACAGTCCCAAACTAAAGATTGATCAGCACATCCAAAATAATCTTGTGTAGGTGCCCGCTGGCTGGCAGCAAAGCAGTGCACACAACAACATATCAGCAGCTCTGCAACTGCAAAAGAAAACAGAGCAAACATTTAGGTTTCCTTTTCCAAAAATTTTTTTAAAAAAATTTCCAATGCCCCAAAAAACCTTTTTTTGTTTTTTACAAAAAATTTATAGGTTAACTTGGGCCCAAAAATTTTTTTTTTTTTGTTTTGAAAAGGGGGTTGGGGAGACCCCATCCCCCGCGAAAAGGGGTTGACCCTTATTTTTTTATTTTGAATTGTTGACACAAGGAATAGGTTATGTTCACACGGCTTAAATTGCTGCGTATTTTGGAGTGCATTTCGCCACCTATTGCGCATTATACGCAGCAAAAGGCGCACCGCAATTACGGTAATTCATAGCTCTCATATGTTTGGGTTTTAACACGCAGGGGGGAGAAGTGAAATGCCAATTGTTCCCGCCCCGCTGACAATGCTTGTTTTTTGGGGCCCGTGGGGGCCAAAAAGCCCCGTGTTTTGGGAAATTTAACCCCTGACCGTGCCGCAATAAGCCGTGTGAACATACACATAGCTACAGAAAATTATCCCCAAAATGGTTTCATGCATGGGTGTTTAAAAGACGAGGGGGAACAAAACCCCAGTAAAATTCACTTCGAAATCCCGGGGAAATTCCCCCAAGGCCCAAAAACATTTTTAACAAGTATTTATTTTACTAAAAGACATGCTTATTGTAATGGTTTTGGGGACATGTAAAAATGTCTGGGTTTAAAGATTTTTCTTTTTGCCCAGGGCAACCAATCAGCGCACCCCTTTTCCTTTTCATATAGGGGCTCTAAAAAAATTTGGAAAGGAAGCTGTGAGGGGGTTTGGGTTATGGGCCACAAAGAAAATCTTAAAAACCCAGAAAAGTTTTTCATACATGGGGGCCCTGGGGGGTTTTTTCGGTTTATTTTTTTACACCCCCGGTTTTACAGCCCATTCATGCCTATTGGTTTTGGAACAGACCTCTGTTAGCAACCACATTCAATACTTGTTCAAATGTTTTGGGCAAGTATTGCATGAGGATTTTAGCCATCCCTATTGACATCAATAGTAGAAATTTTTAACGAACAAAGAATGGCATTTTTAAAAGTGTTTTTCCCATGTTTTTCTTTTTTTAAAACCCCCCCCCCCCCCCCCCCTTTCCGTGGCGAAATTAGCGTTGTATGAACAACAGTGTGTTTTTTCTTTTGGGTCGAGGGGAAACATAACCCTTTAGCTTTAAAAAAGGGAATTTCAAATTTGAATCCATGTGGAATTGACAAAAATAAATCATGGGGTCAGGGAAAAAGTGGGGCCCCCCAAACCCTAAGGGTTATGTTCTTTTGGTGTTTTTTGGGGAGCTCGTGCTAACACGCCGTTTTTCCCAGGGCCCACGGGGGGGCCCCGGAAACCCCGCCACCCCATTGACTTTCATTACTCGCCGCAATTTAAATTGACATGTCACTTACCCCCCTGCTGTACAATCGATATATTGAAAGGGGGGGGAGGGGGGGGCGAGGCCAGGTTTTTTCCATTTTTTCTCTATGAAAACTAGGATCCCCGGTTTTTTGTGGCGCGCATTTTGGTAATTAAAGGAAGCGAAAATTTACCCCGGAAAAATAGAAAAATTAAACGCCAATGGGGGAACATGCCCTTAGGGAAAAATACTATTTTTTGCAATGTCACATTTTTTGTTTTTATTCCAATTTTTTTTCAAAAATTTTTAAAATTTTTCAAAAAACAAGCGTTCAGAATGGAGGGGTACGGGAAAAACAGGTAAAATTTTTTATTGTAAGTTATTCATGTGAAAATTTACTGTGGCAGAAAAAGGGGTTTTTTCCAACTAAATTTTTAATTTTAATGTCTTTCACCCAGGTCAAAGAATTTCCCTTTACAGCCCCCATCCCCAAAAACCGGCAGGGGTTTCCCAAAGGCTTTGTTGACTCTAAAAAAAAAAAAGCTTTTTCCTTTTCTTAGTGTTTCCCCCCCCCCTGGTTTTTTTTTTTACAAATTTTTTTTTTTTTCATAAATACACAAAAAAAATTACTAGCTAAAAGGGGCCATATTTGAAATATTAAATGTTACTCTTAAATCAAAGGGGGGGTTTTTGGTTTTAAAGGGGTTTTTAAAAATTTTTTTTTAAAATTTTTGGAAGAAATTTTTTTTTGGAAATCCCTTGTTTTTTTTAAAAGAATTTTTGGGGGAAAAACAAGTTTTCTTGTGGGGTTTTTTTGGGGTGTTTTTTAAATTTTTTTTTCCCCTTAAATTGCAAATAATTTCCCCATTTTTTTCAACATTTTGATATTTTTTCAAAAAATAAATAAGGATTGTTTTAGGGCCCAAAAATTTTTTGCCCAAAAATTTTTAAAGGGGGGTTTTCCCCGCTGCAAAGATAAGCCTTTTAAAAATGTTGGGTTTAAAAAAATGGAGACGTTTTTCCCAAAAACATTCGGTTTTTCATTTTTTTTTTTGGTTAAGGAGCTACCCAAATGAATTTATCACTTTCTGTGCTCTCTGGTTCCCCAAGTGACCTTTTTGACTTTCCTTTTCCCCCCCCCCCCCTGGGTTTTTGTTTTGTCTGAGACAGCGAGTGACGTTCCCCTACACAGGGGGGGCCGGGAGTGGGGGAGCTTGTGTGTTATCTGATCTTTTAGACAAAAGCCCGTAAATTTCTTTCTGTTTTCTTTTAATACTTTAACTGGCCTGACAGCATGAGATTTATCTAATTAAACGAAGTCTGAATTTTCACAAAAGCCCTTTTTTTTAATATGCTAATTACAAAACCGTTGACCCGAAAATACAGAGCAAAGCAGCATTTATTTCATTTATCCCTCCCATGAAAACTTTGAATTGGGGAAAAAACCCCTTTAAAAAAACACAATGTTTTTCATGGAAAAAACAATTTGAAACACCCTGGATAAGGGAAAAGTGTTTAAAAAGTTTTTTCTCACATAAAATTTACACTAGTCAATTTAAAAAAAAAAAAAGGGGGCCCGTCAGAGAGGCCAAAACTGGCTCGGGGGGGTTTTTTTTTGGGGGGGGTTGGGGTTTGGGGTTTTCATTTTATTAAAGGGGCCCTTTAGAATTTAAGGGGACCCGTGAAAACAACCCAAATTTTCCAAATTTGGGTGTTTTATTTGCAAAAACGTCTTGTTTTCACGTATTGTTATCTTCTGTTTTTTGGGAAACAAAATTTTTTCCAGTGCTGGTTGGATATCGGGTCCCCCCCCTTCATTTCAAACTGAAAGGGCTCAATAAATTTTCATTTTTTTCTGCCCCTGGATGCTGTATTCACAGGGATCATTCCTGCCTCTTAATCAGAATTAGGGGCCGACAACAAAATTTTACTCTATAAAAGTAACTGCCCCTCATTTTTACACTGCAGCATTTTACAAAAGAAAAGCAGAATTTTTGCGTCCCGTGCCTTATTTAAAAAAAAAAAAACCCATCCCAAACTGATTTAAAGGGCCCGGTTTCCTTACTAAGATCGCCATTTTAGTATTTTTCCATACATATCTTTTGAAAAAATTTCCTTTTTAAAGAATACTTGATTAAAATTTAACTTTTAATATAATCACTATAAAAACTAAGACTATAAACTCTATTTAACCCTACAATAACCTTACAATAAGAAACAAATAAACTAAATCCCTACCTACCACGAAAAGGGGAACTCGTCCCAACAAGGACGACCCCTAATGGAAAAGTGTACTTTTCCTTATGTAAACATGAAGGGAGACTGTGGATGGATTCAACTGTAGCAAACCTCCAGCTGTGAGAGATCAGTGCTGAGTTCATAAAAGACTGTTTAGACTGAATGCAGGAATGTGGTACGTAAACAGCTCTTACAAAATAAGACTGCATAGGAGAGTACAGTGATATATGGAGTGTGGGGACACAATGGAGCCAGCATGAACAGTGAAGGGGTGATGATGTCATCCCCCTTCAGTTAAGAAACACCCAGCTGGGAGGGGAAGAAACGCCCCTGAATTCAGGAAGTGAGAGGATCAAGCGTCAAGAGAACAGCCCAACTGAAGAAGCGATACATCCCCTTTAATAAACATGTTGTCCTTGATGGGATATGAACCCAGACCTCCACCGCTGCAAGGCAACAGTGCTAACCACTGAGCCACCGTGCTGCAGCAAATAATCATATCAACTGGTTCCTCACTTTATTTTAAAAGATATACCATTATTCCACTAGTTTCACGTGGAATACTTGTATATTCTGATTTATTTTACAGTGCCATTAATTCCAGGGTGCTTTACATCTGAAGGGAGTTTAATTGCAGAACATAAGAACACCAAAGTACAATAATAACCCTAAATAACCAACAACTATTATAGAGGGAGAGAGGACTCTGCCAACGAGGACTTAGACTCTATAATGTAGGAGGAAGGAGACAAAAGCTGAGGGACAGACATGTCTGTATGGTGGAATAGGCGCAGCAGAGATAATGTAGGTTGTAGGGTATCCAGAAGAGAACGGTTTCCAGGTCACTTTTGAAAGTTGTAAAAGTGGAGTAGATTATGATTGTGTTGTGGCAATGAGAATCCACAGTATGGGAGATGTACAGGAGAAATCTTGGAGATGGTTGTCTGAGGGAGCATAGGAGGAGGTCCAGTGAAGACTTGAGAAGTGTGAGACCTTTGACCACAATAGAAAGATCTGGTAAGCAGGTGGAGTCTGACGGTGCAAAGAATAAACTCAGTTTTCTCCATGTTGAGTTTTAGAAGGGGAAAGAAGAAGGAGGATGTGGACAATAGACATTTTAGGATCCTAGAAAACCAAGCGTTAAGATCCAATCTGGGAAGTAAATTTGAGTGTTGTCAGCGGAGAGTGGTACTGAAAGCCATGAGATGTACTACTCACAAAAAGTTAGAGATATTTGGCTGAAATTTCAGGAAGAACATAACATTTCTTGAACATTTTTTTTAAATGAGAGCATATCTTTTTGCCCAACTTGCTGATATATACCAAGTAGCTTAAAGGGGTTTTGCCACGATGTAATGTTGACGTGGGATCCTCCAAAATGGGTTTTTAATCACTTTTCTAAATATATGTGATTACAAAAATTGCAGTCTGAGAGAGCTACAGCCTTCCTTACATGCCCTTGGTTACTTCAAAGAGTCTATTAGATACGGCTTGACAAGAGCTGGACGGGCTTGCGCAGAGAGAGCTTCTTATCTGATGAGACTGAGCTGCAGACGTTTTTAAGGCACCGAGTAGCAATATGTTTTCTTTTATATACAGAATAAACTAGTTGTAGAGTGATTAGATACCTGCTTTATCTGATGACAGGGAACATGAAGAAGCTTTCAAGCTGCTGTGTAGAATAGGTGTTCTCTTTTGTATATAGAAATCCACAAGTTATAGTTTTTTTATTTCAGTGTACATGTCACAAGATCCCTTATGCACAGCTCTGTGCTCTCCGCTGTGTGTGTCTCTCTCTCTTTCAGCTCCGTGATTTGTTTACATTACATTAGCATCTTAGCAGATAAGGCTCTTCCTGACAGTGCAGTGTATGAGCCTGTGTCTGCTGTATTTAGAATCCACTGCTGTACTGTTTATTATTTCACTTAAGTTTTGAGACGCTCCCTTTGGATTCCTCACTCCTCACTCCCCCTCCATCTCTCCCCTGTAGCTTCATGACTCAGCGTGATTTGTTTACATTCTGCCTGTACTAACAAGAGAGGGGTAAGAATCTATCTCTCGGCAAATCCCCTTAAATGGCAAAATTCACAACAGGTATCTGATCCCCGAACCGCCCAATAAATTAAGGGGTTCAATTTGAATTGTGATTTAAACGGTCCTCATCGTGCTGTCCACATTTTGACATTATGAAACCAAGAGAACACCTTACAATTAATCAATAGTACTTTGCCATTGTGAGGCTTCAAGCAGGATGCTCTCAGACAGAAGTGGCCACTGACCAAGTGTCACGTCAGACCATTTGGAACCGTTTACATCAGTGAGGTCTGCGTGCTAGATGACCTGACCATATGAGCAGGAACAGGCATCATCGTCTTGCATGGGCCAGGGAACATCTACACTGGACGAGGGACCATTGGTCCTCAGTGCTGTTCAGTGAAGTCAATTTACTTTGAGCAGAAATGATGGCTTCCAACCATGCTGAAGATGGCAAAGAGAACTGTATGCATCAGCCAGGTCAGGTACTGCTGGTTATCTGGTACACAGACCATGCTGATGTAATCGGTTATGAATTGTCAGATGTGACACTTGGGTGCCTCTCACTTTCCTTAAACGTTCCTGAGTTGTGTGACATTCATCATCAGGATCTGCAGGGCACTGTTTGCAATTAAACAATAATCAGTGTGTGTGTGATGTAGCCAAAGGACGTCCACTTCTTTTCCAGTCTCGCTGTAGCAACCTGCTGATGACACTCTGTTACACTCTAAGCTCAGTGGCCACTTTTGTCTGAGAGCATCCTGCTTGAACCTTCGCAATGGCGAGGTACTGTTGATCAATTGTAAGGTGTTGTCTTGGTCTCATGATGTCAAAATATGAACAGCATAATGTGGAGGACTGTTTATATTGCATTTCAAATTGATCCGCTACCTCCTACATTTGTTTATGTCTTCATTACTACTTTTAAATTTAGGATAAGTAAAGGATACAAGCTTTTACTAAGATTCCAGGGTTATGTAAAAGAAAAAAAGGCGCTGTCCTTGTATATGGTGTACAGTTAAAATACAGGAGACACTTGAAAATGTTGTGCCAGTAAAATCTCATGTACGTAGTTGAGCTAGGGGTGGTCCCCAGCCACTTCTTTGATAGCTCCGTATGAAAGATGAGGAAAAAAACAGACAGAGACTAACAACCACTTGCATAGTAACACAATACGAAATTATTGGAACAGGACCCTTGGAAGCAGTAAGATACAATAGTAAACAGATAAAAGAACCAGTTTACTAAACCTTGTTTTCTTTAAAAAAAATAAAACATTAAACAGACATTTTGCGCATAACATAATGCACTTCATCAGGTCCAACCTGGATTACCGATTGGTATTGGTATGGATTACATTCCCCCCAAAATATGACATTATTTGTTGTTTTTTTCCTTGATGCATTAGCTCTCTTTTACGTTGTGGATGTTTTTTTATGGTTTCTACTATAAACCAATGTTTTTAGGGGTTTTTAATTATAGGGTCTTTGTCTTGGGATATTGGACATTTGTTATTTGTCTGTATTAATTTTTTCTTCAACAAAGTAATTCATATTTCACAGAGGTGCATGTTTTACGCATCACGCTTTTTCTTCTCTACCGTATGTTGTGTGCGAAACGCGTTGTTCATGTTTGTCATTTTTAAATAAAAGGTTTAGTCAACTGGATTGCTTTTATGTGCTTCATTGGCAAAATATGGCCATTTTTTACTTTTGGATTTTACTGCTTCTCTGGTCTTACAATCTACAGTAAATGGTTGTCATCCCCTGTCAAACTTTTACAAGAAGACCAGTGCTGGCATTGTTCTACTTAAGCTAAAATACTCTAGGTAAATGTTTTTCTGTTTACCCACAGGGATTTCTCGATAGCACTTCAAAATGGAATAAAAAATGCATATAAAACATGCATTAAAAACATTTAAAAACTGTATTGCCATTTCTTAGAACCAAAAAAATACCCCCTCCCCCCCAAATCTGAAGGTGGATGCAAAAAGAATGAGAAATGGGTGGGACTTTCAGTATACTTCTTGGTGAATCCAGTCCTGTGGTATCATTACTTTACAGGAGAAAAAGCTGCTGCATTTGAATGCAGAAATATTGTGGATCACTATCTTAGTGTCGGTGGTCATGTGACTGCCAGGGCCCAGAAACCGCCTGAGCTGCTGTAACCTCCTGAACTCTGATACCCCTTAATAATATCCAGGGTGATCAATTGCCTTTTAGAAATTTCCTAATTAGTATGTAGAGTACATCTGTTAGTAATTTATTCTCAGTATAACTAAAGATATTTTGCAAAGTGGTCAGAGGCTTGTTAGGGAACATTACTAAACAAACACCATCATGAAAATCAAGGAAAACACCAGACAGCTCAGAGATAAAGCTGTAGAAAAGTGTATTACAGGATCATCTTACGGAGCACTGCTCAATCCACTATCCATAAATGAAAGGAGTATGGCACAACTGCTAACCTACCGAGACATGGCCGTCACCCTAAACTGACAGCCCAGACAAGGAGAGCACTAATTAGAGAAGCAGCCAAGAGAGCCAGGGTGACTCTGGAGGGGCTGCAAAAAACCACAGCTCAGGTTGGAGAATCTGTCTATAGGACAACTATTAGTCGTGTTCTCCACAAATTTGGCCTTTATGGAAGAGTGGTAGGAAGAAAGCCTTTTTTGAAAGCAAGAAGTCCTGTTTGCAAAAAGCTGTGTAGGTGACACATCAAGCATGTGGAAAAAAGTTATCTAGTCAGATGAGACCAAAATTTAATTTTTTGGCCTAAATGCCAAACGCTAAGGCTTCGTGTACACAACAAATGTAAAATACCGTCAGATTCTGTTATAGAATCCAACCAGTATTTTATCCGCTCTGCCATTTTCTGGCAGATTATAGAACATTTTCTAAGTTTTTTGATCGGATTTTGGATTTGAAATCCGATCTCAGAAAATTCAAGCTGTTTAGACTACTGCTTTTTGCAGATTTTAAATACTGAATCCACATAAAATCCGACTATAAACCTAGGCCGTGTAGACATAGCCTAAGTGTTGAAAAAAAGCCAACTGTCACGGTCCGTGCCGCGTTCCTGTCCTTCGCCGCGGCCTCTGCTGTCACCGTGTACGTTCCTATCGCCGCTGCTGGCCCACCTGCGGTTGCTGTGCGGCTTTTCCCATACTGGCCATGCTGCTCCTCCATCTTGGCTGCTGCCCTATTCCTTGTTGCTCTATAGAGGGCGGCAGGCACATCTTCCCTTCCTTTATTCCCACAGGGTGCAGCGGGGTTGGGCTTCCTCTGCCAATCCCCTTCCACCTGTGTGTTTATAAGCCTGCTTCTCCCTACACTCCCTGCCTGATCCTTGTTGTTGTTGTGGTGTCTTGTTGTAGTTGCTGTGTGTTTTCTCATCTTGTTTGTTAGCAGTCCGGTGTGCACACGCTGTCTTGTTTGTGCCCTTGTTGTTTCCTCTATATTTGGTTAGTCTCTATGCTGGTCTCCATGTGTCTGGGTCTTTGTTTGTGAGTTTCCTTGCCTTGTTCTCTGCCTGTGTTCTTGCCCTGGTCGTGCCTTGGTTTCTTGCCTGAGTTTAGCTTAAGTTTCTGCTGGTCTCTGCTTGTTCTTGGTGTTGTTTTCAGTCTGTCTATGTATTGTTCCTTTGCCTTATGTTTAATCCTCCTGTTAGGCATCCGTTTTGTCCTGTCTTTGTCGATACCTGCACATATCCATATCTAGTCTGCTTTGTTTCTGTTCCTATTCTGTTGGTGCCTACCTTTGGCACTTTTGGCCTGTTTGGTCAGCTGCCACTGCTGTGGACTGCTCTGAGGTCGCACTTGGCGGCTGTCGGGGTAAGCCATCCTTACCATCAAAGGCTCTATGAAGTTGCCCGACAGCCGCTTAGTTACGCCCCCTTGGAGCAAGCCCGGCAGTGGTCCAGTGGGTCCACTACCCGCTTTACCCACTCAGCCGTTACACCAACACTGCACATCAACCTGAACACACCATTCCCACTGTGAAGCATGGTGGTGGCAGCATCATGCTGTGGGGATGCTTTGCTTCAGCAGGGACTGGGAATATGGTCAGAGTTGATGGGAAGATGGATGAAGCTACATATAAGGGCAGTCCTGGAGCAAAAACCTGTTAGAGGCTGCAAAAGACTTAAGACTGGGGCGAAGGCTTTCCTTCTAGAAGGACAATGACCCTAAACATACAGCCAAAGCTACAATGGAATGCTTTACATCAAAGCATACTCATGTGTTAAAATGGCCCAGTTCCTGCTTGGATTACATCTGAAATCTGCCTCAAGAACTGAAATGTCAATTCTTTTTTTTTCTGTGATTCAGATTTCAAATCTGCCACAGGATACTTCATGTCATTTAAACACACAGATTTCCCATTGGAATGTAAGGCCAGGTCCACACAGCAATGGTTTTTGATCGGATTTTTAAGGGGAGTCAGTATTTGTTATCTGCAAAAATTTGACTGTAAACCAGTCCCAATAGACTAGAATAGAAAATCCAAGCTGTATTTTTTATTGTCGGATTTCTAAACCGCTGGTTTATTTAACATGTTCTATAATGTGCCATAATATGTCAGATTTGAGTACAGTTCAATGTATTAGAGGCGCTGCAATGACCGCACATGCTGCAACAAAAACCATGGTATGGCGATGGTAAAATACTTTTGGATTTCCGACTACATTTTAACATTGCTGTGTAGACATAGCCAAAGAAAAGCAGTAGTTTTGGAGGTGGATTTTGAGGCACATTCTGTGTGGAAACCACCTCCGTTTTTTTGGTGCCATTTTTACTGATTTGTAGGGTTTTCATGGATTTTTTTACAGTTTTTCTTTTCATTTTAAGAAATGATCAATGCATTTTTTTACAAGTCTTTTTTTGGTGTAGTTTTTTTTATTCAAGCATTCCTTACATGTGTTTTTTACAGGTATTTTTTCTATAGAGAACCCTTTCTTTAAGAAAAACAAAAAAACACCAAAACTAGCGCATTCTGCCCAGGACATGTACTGAATTTTGTGTGAGGAAAAAAATGCGACAAAACCACACAGTTGGTAGTGTTTTTTTAACCTTTCTTTATTGATTTACAGCTGTAGTAAATAAACACCCTGTCGCAGTAGTGGATCCACTGGATCACCGCAAGCGATGGTGAAAGCCACATCAGGGAGCGGAATCTAAGTAGGTCCCAGTTTTCACCAGAGCCCGCCGCAAGGCGGGATGGACTTGCTGTGGCGGGAGTCTACCAGGTCGCTACCCCTGACGTGACTTGCTTGCGGTGGCAGCCAAGGTGTAGTGTGGTACAGAATCGTAAGGCAGGCTCGTAGTCGGAGACAGGCGGTAAGGTCAGGACAGGCGGCAAAGGTTCGTGGTCAAGGGACGGAGGCAAGAAGGTACGTTACACAGCAATCAGAACTAGACTCAGGAAACGCTTTCTCAGTAGGCGGTAAGGCACTAAAGATCCGGCAGGGTAACCAGGAAGAGACAGGCTTAAATAGGGGCAGCGACCGACAATAACGAATTACCGGTGCAATGGCCCTTTAAATTTTACACTGCCGCGCACGCCGTGGGACAGAGACTACAGCAGGAGCGTGGCCGGGTAAGTTTACAAGGGAACATGCCAGGGAATGCATGCGGGTCGCGGCGCCGCTTAGTAGCGGGGCACGGATGCGCCTGCGACCCGGGATGGTGGTTGCAGGGGCATCCGTGACAGTACCCCCCCGTTGGCCTCCCCCTCTTTCTGGCCTGAAGGAACTTACGGAGCACATTATGGTCCAGAATATTGTCCTCTGGCTCCCAGGACCTCTTTTCCAGCCCGAACCCCTTCCAGTCGATGAGGAAATGATGCTTCCCTTTAATCGTCTTCATGACCAAGACCTCTCTTATGGTAAAGATGTTGGAGGCATCTGCAAAGGGAAATCGGGGGGCAGCTTTCTGGGAGAAGCGATTCAGGACCACTGGCTTTAAGAGGGAGACGTGGAAGGAGTTCGGGACACGCATTTTGGGGGGAAGTCGAAGCTTGTAGGCCACTGGGTGATGTGCTTGAGAACCTCGAATGGTCCCAGGAACCGGGGTCCCAGTTTATAACTGGGGATCTTAAGGCGGATGTACTTTGCTGATAACCACAACTTGTCTCTGGGAGAGTAAACTGGGGAAGGTCTTCGCCGCTTGTCTGCTTGCCTCTTCATGTGGGCAGAAGCCTGTTGTAGGGACAGGCATGTCTGATCCCATATGGCCGTAAGGTCGCGGACCAGATCCTCCACGGCCGGCACTTCAGAGGGCACCGAGGTGGGCAGGGGTGGGCGCGGGAGTTGCTCGTAGACGATGAAGAAGGGGGCGGACTCAGCAGACTCCGAGTCTAAAGAATTATACGAGAATTCGGCCCAGGGTAACAGATTAGCCCAGTCGTCTTTGACGTGCCAAAACAAAGTGGCGTAGATATTTTGCCCAGGACATGATTAACCCCTCCACTTGTCCATTGCTCTGTGGATGTATACCAATGAGAAGTCCAACTTAACCTGTAGCGGCAAAGAGGGAGCGCCAGAATTTGGGAACTTTGAATTGACTCCACGGTCCGAGACAATATGCAGAGGAAGTCCATGCAAGCAGAAGATGTGCTGGAAGAACAGGCTGGCAAGACAAGGAGCAGAAGGGAGACCTAGCAGAGGACCGAAATGGGCCATCTTAGAGAACTGATCAGTGACTACCCACACCACGGTATTACCGGAGGAAGGAGGGAGATCCGTGATAAAATCCATAGCCACATGAGTCCAAGGGCAGTTAGGGATTGGTAGTTGGCTGCAGCAAACCTCCCGGGTTTGTGACGAAAGATTTGTTCTGGGCACAGGTAGTGCAAGATGCCACGAATGCACGAACATCTTTAGCGAGGTCAGGCCACCAATAGAAGCGAGAGATCAGGGAGCAAGACTTTTGTACCCCTGGATGTCCTGCCACTCGAGAGCAATGTCCCCAATTAAGTATCTTCCTCTAAAAAACCGGGCGAAACATAAGTCTTGCCCGGGGGAGATTTGCCGAAGATCACCGTGCGGCGGAGATTAGCCTTCAGGAGGGAGATGTCCCGTGTGCAGTTTCATCCCCCACCATCCAAGCACGGAAGAGAGCATACCCTTGACATTTTTTCAGCCAACGAAAAATGGATGAGAAAATCGAAACGGAAAAGAAAAGCGACCAGCGGCTTCCCGGGATTTAGCCATTGGCCCATCTGCAGATAAAGAAATTCTTGTGGTCGGTGTACACGGTGACCGGGTGAGAGCTCCTTGAGGAGATAGCACCATTCCTCCAAGGCTAGTTTTGATGGCCAGCATTTCCCGATCACCAATGGAGTAATTCCTCTCCCCGCAAAAAAGGGTTCTAGAAAAAGCCACACTTGCGAGTCTTGCCAGTGGGCCCTTTTAGGGTGAGTACGGCCCCAGCTCCCACGGAAGAGGCGTTGACCTCCAAGTAGAAAGGTTTCTCCGTATCAGGTCGAGAAAGCACGGGTGCTGAAGCAAATGCAGATTCTAACTTTACAAAGGCCTCTTCAGTCGCTGGTGGCCAAAGCCTCGGTTAGCAATTCTTTCTGGTGAGGGCCACGATTGGGGACACCACTGAGGAGAAGTTGGGTACGAACTGCCTATAATAGTTGGCGAAGCCCAAAAATCTCTGTATGACACGGAGGCCTACTGGACGCGGCCATTGCAGGATGGCAGACAATTTAGTGGGAATCCATTTGTAACCCCTTGTCCGAGATGATGTAGCCGAGAAAAAGAAGACTGGTCTTGTGGAAGAGACATTTTTCCAAATTGGCTTGGGTAGCGTCTAAATGCCTGAGAACCTATTGCACATGAGCTTGGTGAGACTCTGGGTCAGATGAAAAGATCAGGATGTCGTCCAGTAACAATCAACAGGTGTATAAGAGAATTTTCTGAAGACATTTGACAAACTCCTGGAAGACTGCGGGAGCATTACAGAGCCCGAATGGCATCACCAGGTACTCGAAGTGGCCATCTCGAGTGTTGAAGGCCGTCTTCCACTCGTTTCCTTCTCGGATCCTAATGAGAATTTAAGCACCGCGTAGGTCTAGTTTGGAAAAGATCTTGGCTCCATGGAGACGATCAAACCGCTCGGTGATCAACGGCAAGGGATACCGGTTCTTCACGGTGATCTTATTGAGACTGTGGTAGTCGATACAGGGACGGAGAGAGCCATCTTTCTTTGACACGAAGAAGAACCCGGCCCCGGCAGGTGATGGGGCTTACGAATGAATCCCTTCTGCAGATTCCCTGGATTAAGCAGCCATGGTTGAGTCTCTGGTACGACAGTGGATAGACCCATGCCCCGGGAGGGGATGTGCCGGGTAGCAGGTGCGATTAGGCAGTCATAGGGACGATGAGGAGGGGGGGTTTTTCCTCTTGCTTCTCCGAGAACATGTCCGCAAAGTCTTGGTAGGGTGCGGGGAGGCCCGCCAGCGATTTAGACGTTAGTTGAGGAGAAGCGGAAAGCACTGGGAGAGGTGCCACCAAACAGTGGGAACGACAATCTTGTCCCCAACGCAAGACTTCGCCTGTCTTCCAATCAAGCACCGGGGCATTTTGCTGCAGCCAAGGAAAGCCCAGAAGAATAGACGAGGATGACCGAGGTAACACATAAAACGACAGTCTCTCCTTATGGAGTGCCCCAACTTGTAGGGACAAGGGCTCGGTACGAAACAGGATCGAATGATTGAGAATCTCTCCACGAAACCTAGGTGCGCTCATTTCTCGGACATTGCGGACGGAGCGGGCAATCCCTGAGGAGATGTTCAGGGCTGCTGAAAGAAAGGGGGCTTTAGGTTCTTGGTTAAGTTCCTGCGAGTCAGGTGGGTTTATCCACTTGCATGCCTCTTCCAGGGCGGGCCGGGCAGGAGGGAGTGGAGGCCGCAGAAACTCCGGCGCCAGACACGGTAGACGACGGGCGGGTGCTTGCTCTTGGTGGAGCTCCGCACGTCTCTCCGCGAAACGGATATCAATCCGGGTCGCCAGGTGGATGAGCTCACTTAACAGACGGAGGGTCCCGTGGAGAGGGCATCCTAATCGGCTGGAGAGGCCTTCTTGAATTGGCGCACAATGCACGCCAAGCCAACACTGAAGCTAGTGTGTGGAATTGCACGGAATAGTAACCTACGGAGGAGTTCCCTTGCTGCAGGTTCATTAAGGCGGTCTCGGCAGACGAAGCGCGGGCCGGCTCTTCGAAGACACTACAGAACTCCTGTAGGAATGTCGTAAGATCAGCTGTGACCAGATCGCCTCGGTCCCAGAGTGGAGTCGCCCGGGCCCGGGGGCTTTTCCGGAGAGGAGACTGACCACGAAGGCCACCATGGACCTTTCCGACGGAACTGACCACTATAAGTTCAACTTGGTGGAGCACTGGGTGATGAAGCCCCTGCGGGCCCTTTGGTCCCATCAAACTTCGTCGCATGGACAACCTAGTTTGGGACCACCGGAAAACCCCAGAAGGGTTTGCCACGGGGATCACCGCAGCCAACGGGCTGCTGCTGAGTGGCGAGAGCTGCTGCATCAGAGTAGATAGCTGTTAAGCTGCTGCGCGATCTGCTTTGATTGCGGGCCACGATGGTGGTGATGTCAAAGATGCTCGGTAGAGGCACCTTGGCAGGATCCATGGCCGGATCTTCCTGTCACGGTTCGTAGTAGTGGATCCACTGGATCACCGCAAGCGATGGTGAAAGCCACGCCAGAGAGCGGAATCTAATAGGCCCCGGAGGACCCTTTCTGCGGCGGGAGTCTACCAGGTCGCTAAACCCCTGACGTGACTTGCTTGCAGTGGCAGCCAAGTTTTAGCGTGGTACAGAATCGTCAGGCAGGCTCGTAGTTTGGAACAGGGAATAAGGCAGGACAGGCGGCAAAGGTTTGGTCGAGGGGTGGAGGCAAGAAGGGACGTACACCCGGGAATCGAAACTAGACTCAGGAAACGCTTTCTCATAAAGGGCGGGAAGGCACTAAAGATCCGGCAGGGGAACCAAGGGAAGAGGCAGGCCTAAATAGGGGCAGCGACCGGCAACAACGAATTACCGGTGCGCTGGCCTTTTAAATTTTACACTGCCGGCATGCGCGTGCCCTAGGGAGCAGGACCGAGCGTGCCGCGGGACAGAGACTACAGCAGGAGCGTGGCTGGGTAAGTTTACACGGGAACATGCCGGGGAAGGAGCCGCTCAGTAGCGGGGCACGGATGCGCCTGCAACCCAGGATGGGGACACCCCCCCGAATTTTCCCTAGATGCTCCCTAAATCATCTTACAAGCGATTGTGTTGATATTACAATATTTCGATTGCACACATTCACTGGTAGTTATCTCAGGGAGTTTTCTCTCTGTGTTTCTTTTGTTGTCATAACTAGGGTTTGGCTTGGGTGTGGATTTGTAGATTGTAAGTTATTTTGAAGAATTCCCTAGATGACATCTCTGCTGTGTCTGCTTTGATTAATGTAATTTAATATGCTTTATTGCTGTTTACAATTGTATATTTTTAGCACTCTACACAAACAATCTTTTTTATCTTCTGCTGCATATTATTTTGCCTAATCTATATATAACAATTGTATTAATTTCAGGTTGCACATGTCTTCCTATCATTGTATTAAATGGGTTGTCCAGTTTAATAAAATTATAGTTATTTGTGGCAACGGAGGGATAAAGTGGAAAAAAAGGTAAATGTAACCTCCTTGGAGCTGTCCCTGCATTTAACCCCTTTCTTCATTTTTTTCCTCCTCGCCTTCTAAGAACCATAACTTTTTTCTTTTTCAATCTACATAGACATATAAAGGCTTCTTTTTTGCAGGACAATACCATAGAATTTTCTGCAGAACCCCAAAAGAATTTATGGGGTATAAAATGTGAAGAAAACCTTACTTGCACCAGGTTTATGGGGGGTTTGTTTTTATAGCATTTACTCTTCGGTATAAATGATGTGTTTTCTGTATTCTACAGGTTGATACGATTTCAGCAATACCAAATATTAGTTATGTTTAGCACTTTTAAGGAAATACAACATTATTTTTTAAATTTGCGCTGCAGCAACATTTTCTATGACCAATAATGAGTAATAAATAATAATAATAAAGGTTACTCACCTGTTAAATAACCCAATGTTTCAGTATCATTGCTTTGCTGTTCCCCTCCAGTCTTTGTTTGCCTTTTCTGGAAAGATGATGTGACATACAGTACATCCACGTGCTCCCTGCTATTCATTATTGGCCTCGCTGGTCTTATATATATGTATGCTAGCATCACCATAGAAGAAATTCCTGCTGTGGGTGACCTCGCACCTCACCACACTTGACCCTTTTACATTTAGGGCTTACCCCATGGCAAGGTTTATTGGTCGGTTTTTCAGATGGTTTGTGCTTTTAGAAGCCGTCTGAAAACTGACAAACAACGGTCCCCATAAACTTTAATAGAATATCCGTTCAGCAGTCCCCACTGAACAGATTTTCCGCCGGACAGTTTTTAAAGCGCCGCCGTGCTTCCAAAAACCCTTGAAAATTGTTTAACCTATTTGTCCCTTTTTTTTCGGTGAACCCTGAAAATTTTTGCCTTGAATCCAAATTTCCCCCACAAGCCGCCCCCTTTTGTGCAAAAAAAGACAAAAATGGGCCGTTTTGAAAAGTTTGTGGAAACCACCCTTGGCAGTTCAAAGGCTTAAATCCCTTCTTTCGGTCCGTATTAACGCCGGAGTTGCGCCAATTTACGCCAAAACGGGCCCATTTCATTAAATTAATTAACACGTTCTCCAAAAACCTTAGATTTACGTCATCTCCCTGGGGAATCCGGGCGCGGTGCGGGACCAAATTTGACATGATCCTTTTAGGGCGTGCCCTACCGCCCCCCGCAGGGAGTGAATTTCCCTTTTGGGTGGGAAGTGGTTGGTTCATGTGTAGTAAAATTTTGGCATGGGGCCCTAAAATAGGTTTTTTGAAACATGGGGGGCATTAATAAATTTCTTTAATATTTTAAATTGATTTGGCCAATCAATAGCCCCCTGGGGAAAAATTAAAAAAGATCTTCCCCAAATGGCTGACAATGACCCTTCCCCAGTTTGATCAAACACCATTGAATTGGAAAATACACAATTAGCAATTTATGAATGGTTCTCAACCATATGGTCGCCCAAAAAATGCACATAAATAGCATTTTCAAAGTTGCAGGAAAGAACGGGGATGAAATTTATTTTCCCCCAAGCCACTTTTTGCACACAATTTAAGCACAAGTGCCAATTGGGGCACGATTTTATAAGTTCCAGAAATTTCATTATACAAATCTACCTAACCCCAAAATACAAATTTTTTTTGCAATATTTTTTAATTTCCCCCCCTTTGCCCCCCAAAAAAACAAAACCTTAATTTTTCCCCTTCCCTGAATGCAATTTCCATTTCTAAAATCAAATTTTTTGAAAAAATAGTTACAGGCCTCAAAATTCCCCCGATCTCAGTGAAACGGGGCCCAACATGCCCTTTGATATTGGTGTATGCTGATTAAATTAAGTGTAAACAGGGTTGACAGGTGTACCTAATAAAGTGGCCGGTGAGTGTACATGTCGCCCTAAGTGTTGTATTTAGTGTTATGTCTAGGGTTCGGGTCTGGCCAGTGCAGCTGGACCCAAATTTTGACAATGATCGCAGGAAAATCGTGCAACCGATCACCAGCCTTTTTCAGACAAGAAACAGGAAGTGTGTAATTCAATAAATTATACCCTTGTTGCTGTGTGGGAAGACGCTGGTGATTTGTTTTCATGTGATAGATCACCAGTTGGATGCAAATGGTGGACACTCCTAACAAATATTGTGATGTCTTTGGAATGGTCATAGAGTATGGTATGTGCAGTTCAAATTTCATTGTAATAGTTTAAAAATGATTCATGCTTTGAATACTAAAGCAAGTGGGACACACTGTAGTTACACAGACACAAGGCCATACTTACAGCTTAATGGCTGGACAAAGAACCATTCCCAGCAGGAGGTGATACAAGCCTCAGTGTTACTTGGAAGAAATTCAGCAAGTGCAGTTCATTTATGAATGGTTACTAACACACCCATCCACTAGGAGGGAAACTGCCTCATAAAAAACTGCACAGTGGATAAGTAGCAGTTCACACCAGTATGCAGAAACGCCATACAGGGGAGATCGCACAAATGTAAAAATATTGATACACAGCCACTCACATGCCTACTATCCATGAGGGGGGTAATTGCTAGTCTTACACTTACATATAGATAAGGCCAATTGATGAAACCCTGACTTTTTGATGAGTGGGTTGCCCAGCATATTTCAGGTGTCAAACAAAAATATTTACACCCTATGCTCTCCCCAGTATTACAGGACAAAACTACATACTGGAAAAATATCAAATATGAGGTATTAGCTGATATATTGGCCAATATACGCAAGCTCGCAACCCACTTCAAATGATCTAATTGTCTTGTGCATCCCTGCAATAGCCTTACTAGCTATTTACAAAAAAAAAAAAAAATCACAGAAAAAATGGGACATTAATTTACTTAAAAACATAGACAAGAGGCCATACTTACAGCTCAATGTCTGGACAAAGAACCATTCCCAGTACGAAGCAATACAAGCCTCAGTGCTACCTGAGAGATATTCAGCAGGTGCAGCTCACTAATGAACAGTTGCTAACACACCCATCCAGCAGGGGGTAACTGCCTAGTAAAAAAACCTGCACATTGAATAAGTACCAGTTCACACCTATATGCAGGAAAGCCACAACACCATACAGGAGAGATCATTTTTTGGAGTACAGCTCTAAAATTGTCCATACACACTTGATTAACGTTGGATGAACCTGTTGGATTTAGTAGAACCAGTTGTCCACCTGATGTAAATGGTGGCCTTCCAACTCTTTACAGAAAAACACAGAAAAAATTGATCATTAATTACTCAAAAAATACACAGAAACAAGGCCATACTCACAGCTCAAAGGCTGGACTGAAACTGAACCCAGTAAAGAGGCAACACTGGCCCTATGCTACTTGGGAAAGATAAACAGGTGCAGCTGATTGCTGAGTAGTAGCTCACATACCCCACCAGTAATGGCGTAATAGGCTGTGAGCCAGCATGGTGCACCACACGTATCTGCATTAATGGCACCATTTTGTATCGCCTTATCTATATGCAATTATAATACAAGCAACCACCCCCCTCATGTATTGATTGTGTGTGAGTGTTTGTCTTATCGGTATTTTTGCATTTGTGCAATCTCCCCATGCATTATACTGTGGCTTTTCTGCATGCTGGTGTGAACACGTATCAATTTAATGTGCAGTGTAATTGTTTCCTAGCGGTGGGTTATGTGCGCTACTGCTCAGCAATCAGCTGCACCTGTTTATCTTTCCCAAGTAGCGTAGGGGCCTGTGTTGCCTCTTTACTGGGTTCAGTTTCAGTCCAGCCTTTGAGCTGTGAGTATGGCCTTTTTCTGGGCCTTCCAACTCTCCCTCGACAGATAGAGCAGATAAGGATTGGGTAGTTGGATTATAATTTATATAAAAAATGCCAGCAATGGCTCTTCTAATATCCAAAACGTTATTAAATTAAAAGTACATGCCTGTAATCGCGATAAGATGTACAAGTAACATGTTTGTATGATCCTTATACATCTTATCTCGATTACAGACATGTATTTTTTATTTTATTTTAAAAAGTTTGGGATTTTACGAAAAGCTCCTGATGTTTTTTTTTTAATATAAATACTACTGTGGAATGTATCGTTGCCTTTGCACCCCCAGGTGAGCTGTATATCCAGCTTTTTTAGTAGGATTATAATGCAGCAGTTTTTTCCCATCTTGCTGTACAGAACACGTGAACACTCGGCTGAGCATGAGCGCGTATGGAAAGATCGGGAGAGATAGCTGTTGGCCGAATGCTCCGCTATCTAACATGTACGACCAGATTAAACTATGTCTAAAATCAGGTATTCAGACAAATACAAAATCAATGTACAAATCTTTCTATACTTGGCATAAAACACAGAACCTTGAGATAACTGTAACTTCCCAAATGTGCAGCTGGTGCTAGAAGCTGGCATCCTTCCCAGACTGACCTTTTTATTTTTACTGCTGCTAGCTGGAGCTAAATTTAGAAATTAGGGTATGATGTCATTTCTGCAGAATAACAAGCAGACAGTGTTCTGCTAAATCACCAGCAGATGGCTGTTGTGTCGCTATCTTCGCTTTACAGAAGAGGGATTGCCCAGATTTACAAGCACCCAGCAGAACATCTCCAGTAAAAGTATAATATAGCATGAGCTGTTTTCTCTGATTGTAAGTAACTAGCATATGATATGACTAATGCTACTTTATTGCAGCTGTAAGTATGGTAATATTTCTTAAATCAGATATCCAGAAATTCTAGTCAGCTATACAATAAAAACAGTCCTATGCCCAAAATGTTATTATCGTTACTCAGTGGTGAGCTGAGACTGGCCTACAGGGGAGCAAGTGAAACCCATGCTGGGCCTTTAGGCATAGCCAATTTTCTGGGATAAAGGCAGAAAGCAAGAGGTAGAAAGCAAGAGGTAGAGTGCAGGCATCGCGTCTGTGCAGCCATGTATAGTAGCTGTAGGGTGAACCCTGACAGTCAGCTCCACTGGTGGGCCCCAGGCACCCAAGTCCACCACTGGGCAGTGGAGTCTGTGGTGGTAGAATATCACTAGCAATAACCCCAGAGCCCACTCTGATATCCCCATATCTGGTTCTACACTGCTAGAAAACTGCATTCAGACATCAGGCTGGCATTGCACAAGTAAATATATGGTTGTATGCATACGTTTTATATTTTTGTGTCTATACATGACTAAAACAAATACCATAGACAGTGCTCCCCAAGGAAACTATTTCCAAACCACAAAGCCTTATTTTTTTTACAAAAGTAAAAATCGGAAAATACGCTTGTTTTTACAAAATATTTTATAAACAAAATTGGGCGACATTATGATTCCGCCCGATTTTTAGTGAAAGCGCGCCTGATTTATATCGGCGCGGGGGCGCGCTCATACAAACATGAAAAACTCCCCGCGCCTCCCAGGGTGTGGGGCGCAGTGGGGGATTTAGGCGCAAAAAGAACTGCGCCTAACATGTATTCCGATTCAGACGGGCGGAAAACCGGAAACTTTAAAGATGTCCGTGCGGAGTAAAATAAAAAAAATCGCCTTTATAAAGGCTAAACTTTTTCAAAAAAGAGCTCAAACTTCAAAAAAAAAGAAAAATTTAAAAAAAAAAATCACTTTCCAAAAAACTAGAACGGGCAATACAAAATTAGGATATTGGAAATTGGGCCGGAAATACAAAATTTCAAATTCTGAAAGCGTTCTAATTGGTCGGCAAAAACCAAAAAAATCAAATAGGAGCGACAGTAACCCATTTTAACCTATGGAAAATATTGACCAATCAAAATCAAGGGCGGAACAGTTCAAATACTGAAAAATGCAAAAAAGAGCTGATTGGTTGAGCTAGCGGGGGCTTTGGCAATCCTGGCCAATCAGAATAGGAGCGACGGGGACCCATTATAACCTGGGGAAAGTTAGAACCAAATAAAAATCAAAGGTGGGACATTTAAAAATAAGTAAAAGTGCAGAAAAGAGCGTTTGGGTTGAGCTACGGGGGCTTGGCTATCCCACCCAATCAAGCGCGAGCACTTCTCCCATTGTAGTCTATGTTGAGATGGGAGCAATGCAATCTCGCGCTCACGCCTGCGAAATGGAGTAGGGAAAAAAAAAATCATTTTTATTAAGTGTAAAATATTCTCTAAAAAAGACTAAACCTTCTAAAAACATAAATCGTTAAACCCAAACAACCTTTTGTCCCCAAGACGCGCTACATAAAAAGCAATAGAAAAAATTTCCCGGGGAAATACAGAAATTTCAAATTCTGTAAGCTCTTCTATTGTGGGCAAAACCAGCCATCGAATAGGACAAGAATGGCCCATTCAAACCTAGGGAGGATATTGAACCAATCAGAAAGGAGCGACGGGGACTCATTCTAACCTAGGGAAAATATTGACCAATCAATTCAAAGGCGGGACAGTTCAAAATACAAAAAAAGGCGAAAAGAGCTAATTGGTTGAGCTGGGGGGGGGCTTGGCTACCCGGGCCAATCAGAGCCGAGCTACTTTCCATAAGTTCTATGGGAAAAAAAAATTCAGAGCCAGCCTTTTGGATTGGCTAACTTAAAAGGGGCCGGGGGTTTATTTGGACCAAGGGAAGAGCAAGCGACGCCTTATGGGTTTTCTAAGAAAACGGAATAAAACTGTACAGGGCCAAAATAAAATGAAAAAACTACAGAAGTTGTACCTTTGTTATATAAAATGAACAATAATATTGGGGGAAAAAAAAAAAATTAATTCAAAAAATCATGTTTTAAATTTTTTTATTTTCGTTAGCCAAGGTCAATAGTATGGGTTAAAAAAAATAAAGAAATAAACATGATTTTTTTTGAATTTAAAATTTTTTTTTTTTTACCCAATATTTTTGTTCATTTTAATACCAATTTGGTACAAATTCTTATCTTAGCATTTTATACGCCCCTACAGTTTTATTCCAGATTGCTTTAAAAACCCCTAAAACGTCGCCCTCTTCCCTTGGTCCAAATAACCGGCCTTTTTAAGTTAGCCAATCACAAAAAAGCTGCTCTGAATTTCTTTTCCCAAAAAACCTATGAAAAGTACTCTGCGAAGGGTCCCTGTCCCCTATCCGATTTTCCGAATAGCCAAGCCCCCCAGCTCAACCAATCAGCTCTTTTTGCATTTTACTTATTTTGAACTGTCCCGCCTTTGATTTTTATTGGGCATATTCTCCATAGGTTAGAAGGGTCCCTGTCGCTCCCATTCTGATTGGCCGAATAGCCAAAACCCCTGCTACTCAACCAACCGCTCTTTCTGCATTTTTTTTTGTATTTGAACTGTCCCGCCTGTTTTGATTGGGCAATAGTTCTCCATAGGTTTTAAGGGCACGTCGCTCCAAATTTTGATTGGCTGTTTATGCCGACCAATGAGAATACTTTTTAGAATTGAATTACTGTATTTCCCGCAAATTTTCCCAAAATCCTAATTCCCGATATTACGCCGTTCTAGTTTTTTGGAAAGTGATTTTTTTTAAAAAAAAAAATTTAAATTTGGTTTGAGCTCTTTTCGATAATTTTTACCCTTTATAAAGCGATTTTTTTTGGAAACATACTCCATGCTGCACGGGGCTAAGCCGAGATTTCTTGGATCTTCTAGTTTCCTCCATGTTCCGTTCTCGTTCATTCGCCTCCCCCGGAGCATTTAACCAAAATAAACCAGGTCTCCCTTGGGAGCTGCCGAGGCCGCACTTTGCCGACTGCGATCGTCATGCCTGGGAGTTTTTCGACACCCCCGCGTCTCCCCGAATGCCTCACCGCACTCTTTGGGCCCCCCCTTATATGAGGCACAGCTGAAGTGGCGAACGCTAGCCTAACCCCGCACCCCTGCTCCAACAGCGGATTCCCCCGGTGGGGACGGGATACCCCAGAAAACAGGGTAAAGCCCTTTTTAAATGTTCCCCCAATATATCACTTCAGTTCTCTAACAGAACAATGAAGGGAAATCTGAAATCTCTCATAGAAAATACTGAACTCTAATAAAGGGGTTTTACCACAAAGAAAATGTGGATTTTTGCAGGGATATCCCATCATTGCCCATACTGTAGGTGGGGTCCCCCCTTATGGGGGAAAGGGGCCCTCAAATTACAGCCAGCTGGAGGCGGTCATTCTTTATTCTTTCTGGGGGATTTCTGGCAATTTGAAAAACAGCATTCAACTTCCTGGAAATTTCCCCACAAACAGAATGGAGAGGAACTACACACGGGTGACCAGCTGTCCAGTCAGCACTGTGAGTTTTGGCCATATTTTTATTGGGGCAAAACCCTTTAATATAGTTCCTACTGTCATGGGTTAAAATAGGCAGAGGAAGAAATAAGGACTGTGGGGTTTAGCAAGTTTTTGTTTGTAGTTGTAATCATGGATATGGTCTGTTTATGGTAAAACATAAAACAGGTGGGGTTTTTTTTAAATTGTAACAAAATTCAGTGAATTTTAAAAATAAATGTCATGTTCTTTTCATGAATATTTATCTAACCAACATTTTTTTTAGCAGGTTTTTTTTCCCTGTAGGTTCATTTCTAATTGACGTTCTCCCAAAAGTTTCTTTAAAACATGGTTGGGGCAGCCTATTTTTGTTCCCATACACAGCACACACTGCATATGTCTCCAATAAGGCACCCCCAGGAAGATGTTCCCAATCTTTGCCGCATCTGGGGCATTATGGCAGTGTAGCTGACAATTAAGCACCACAGCGAGACAGTAGAATGCTTATTAAAAGTTTCAGCAATCTTTCTGTGTCTCTATATTTGCAGCTGCTCCCTTCTCCTCCCCTCTCAAAAGACTTCTAGGAAAGTATAAATGATCTCAGTTAGGATTTTTCCCAAACATTTTATTGTAAATTAAATAGCTACACAGATGTTTACAGCAATTTTTTAAACGGATTCAGTAATTTGAATCCGCAAAAAACGACTGTAATACCCTAGAAATCAATAAAAAAACCCAGCTGAGGGGTTTTAAAAAAAACTTAGAACAATTTTTATAATCCAAAAAGAAAAGTCAGATTATAGTACTGTTAAATAAGGCGCCCGAAAACCGCGGCAAAATAACACAACAAAAACGGCAACAAAAAACTAAAACTGAGAGTAAATTAACGGTTGGATTCTGATCTGAATCCAAACAGTATTTTGTCCTTGCTGTATGGACATAGCCTAAGAGATAGTGATTATGGAAAGAGGTGCTGGTGGCTCAAAAAAGTAGAGAAAAAAAAAATTCTGTAATAAAATAAAGGGTGAGCACAAAAACACCTCTTAAAATAAAGTAGTTATAAAATCAAAACTTTTGGAATATTTTTAAGGATAAGTAGACCCCAGATGCATTATCTCAAAAAACCATAGAATATCTGTGCATTCTTCCCATGAAGTTCCAATAAAGTTGCATTCTATGGCCTGATTCACATCCGCGTCAGAGGTTCCATTCGGATTGTCTGGATCAATTATACAACCCCAGTGGTGCCCAATGGACCCAACTGACTACAAAAGTCCCGTTTTGATGGTGGTTATTTTAATGTGAACCAAGCCTATATGCCTTGGAAATCAGGGAGTATTTTTATGCTCACCCTGTATAATAACAAGCTTCTTCTTTAACTCTTTAAAGGAGTTTTCTCACCATGCAGTTTCACAGAACCACAACCAGCTTCAAGCTCACACTTCCTGTTCAGGCTGTGAGTGGTTCTACAGCAGTGATTGGCATATCAGCTCTAGCTATTCCTGTTAAACTTACATAAGCGCTGGATATTTATAAAGTGTAGTAGGCAAGGCTACAGAGCTTCAAAGAGTAAGTCTGCAGGGAGTTACTCACCATGATCAAACTGACTCACGGCTATGAGAAAAAAAGAAAGCAGGAGAGGTGGTCGGTTATTAGAGAAACTTGTGTACTCTAAGAGGAGATAAAATCTTCTTTGTCTCCTGAACAAAGCAAAGTCTTCATTTACCTTTCACTACATGTTAAAAGCTATTCATCGTAGTGATAAAAGCCGTTTATCACTAAACCCCCTAAATTAAGTCCATTGGTGGGCCCAGAAACAGCTCAACTAGTGAGCAACTAGAATCACCTCCACTTTTGGGCCCTAGACACCACAGCCCGACACTGGGTATGCTCATCATGGAGGTGTTAAGGAAGTATGGCGCATTCTCACCCATTAACCCCGCACTATACTTGGCGGGTGCCAGCTGTTAGCGGCTGGGTTCGACGATAGCTCTGATCCTGGCCACTTAACCGTTTAGATGCCGATGTAAGCCATACTGTCTAAATGATTAGAATATGGAGCAGCCGTCCATTACACGATCACAAAGTGCCATTTGGTCGCTATGGTAGCCGGGGACCTAATGAAGGCTTCTGTGGCTGCCATGATTATATTTCATAGGTAGGGTGTAATATGAGATGAATAAAGTCTCTGTATACATATATAGTATTTAAAAACCCTTTTCCTAGTTATCATATAAAAATAAAATAATAACATAATTGGCATCACTAGATCCGTAAAAGTCCGATCTAATACAATTTAATTTTATTCATTCAAATATAAATAAAACATAATCAAAAGGTATCACACACTCCAAATTAGTACCCATTAGTACCCATAAAAACCTTACCCCACAAAAAACAAACTACCACATAACTCTAACAGAGGAAATAGAATTTTTTTAAGTTTTACATTTTTTAAATGAATACTTTATCATTTTCGTATCGTTAGAATTGTACTGACCCACAGAATAAAGATAGCATGTAATTTATACCAAACAGTGAACTCCATGAAAATTAAAACCCCATAAAAATTGCTCAATTGCATTTTTTTCATTTTCAACCCCATAAAGAATTCTCCTGTCTCCAGTACATTATCTGATGCAATAGACGGTACCAATAAAAAGTGCATCCTGTCCCACACAAAAACTAGCTCTAATACATCTATGTAGATGGAAAACTAAAAATTTTATAGCTCTTGTAAGGAAAAATCTAAAAGGAAAAATCTGAAAATAATCATTAAGGGTTTAAAAAATTAATGACTTTAATTTAGAAATGTTAAATATACAGAAAAACAGTAAACTCTACTCCACTATTCGCCAATATAAATAAAGAGAAACATAAGGTCTTTTATGAAAGGAGGGCCAAATATACAATTACCAAGAAATTATATCTTTTATACACAAGAAAGGGTAATGTGAAGAGTATTGCATTGCCCAAGAGAAATGTTATGCAGTCTCAGAAATAGTTCAAGATTTTTTTTCTGTCTTGGCACCATGTTTGGCACCAGTTAGGTCAGAGGATCTAGCAAAAAGGATCACCACCCTTGGTGTAGGTAGTGCACAGGAAACACGATATATTCCAGCACTCTTGCTCAGGGATTCAGATGAAAAAAATGTATGAAACACACCTTTTATTGAAGCTATCTAAAAACATAGCATAAAACCACAAAATAGCTGTCATGATCATGCCTGACAGAACCTCAGCTTTGGGCTCTGTTCGCCGGCCGCGGCCGTTGCGACGGAAGCCCTGGTTTCTTACTTGATGTTTTGGAATTGTATTGACTAAGGGTGAACTGTGTTCTCCCGCTCTTTGCTTGATTGAACTCCTGGGCCCAAAGCCCTGGCCAGGAATCCTCCAGCACTCTTGGGGTTAATGAGTTTTCCCTTTTGATTGACAACCTTCTGTTCCTAAACCACCCTTTTGTTTCTTTCCACCTATGACCTCAATCCTGCCTTCCTTGGTTCCCAATTTAAAGGTTCATTTCACCTTCATCATTGCCTGCTATAGAGGTCTTCTGCCTGTAGCTAGCCTTGCCTTTTTTCTGTCCTTTCTGTTGCCTTACCCTGCTGCGCTACTGACCATTCTTTCTCCTTGTGATTTTGTACTTCTGCACCCGACCATTATTGACCTTTGGCTTGTCTTACGTTTTTCTCTCTGTCTCCCGATTTGGTACTGCGCTGCCCGCTTGCTGCCAACCTTGCTTACCTGACATTCCCTTATTGTGTTTTGTATTTGTTTATCTGTGTCTTGTGTCCCCACGTATTCAGTGTAGTCTTCAGTCTTCTGGTTGGGGCTGACCTTTTAAGGAGTCGGGTACCCCCCAAAAGGCAGGGACAGGGGTTGGGACCAGCGTCAGGGCCTCACTCTGTCTGTGTCTTCTCGTGTGTCCCTGACTGGTCCCTGACAATAGCTGCATAGTTTATGCATTTCGAGCCCACTGTTTGGCTCCCAGTCGTAACAAACAAGTAGTAACACAAACCTTCAATATAGACAACCTCCAACCCTAATCAACTTATGCACCTGAAAATTAACCCTGTGCTATCCATATACTATAGACAAGCGGTGGAATAATAAATCTAATACAAAATATGCACTATACAAAATACAATACATGTCAGACAACTTTATCAACATAATATATGTACTGTACATAAGGTCCGATCTATAGTTTAGACCCTGTGGGTATCTCGTGTCCAAAGTTACAATCCAATAGGCTTCTCTGTTGGTAAGGCATTTCCTCCAGTCCTCACCTCGTACAGGTTTATTAACCCTTTCAATAACCTTAACTCTGAAATGCTCTAAGCTACCCTGGAAATGTCCCGAAAATGTTTAGAAGCTCCAGATATGTTACATAGACTAGAGTGATTAACATCATATATATGTTCTCTGATTCTCATATGCAGGCTCCTAGTAGTGCAACTGATGTACTGCAATCTGCATATATCGCACCAAATCATATAAACAACATATCTGCTATGACAATTCAAAAAATGCAGATATACAACAATCACTAGAAATCCCTGCCATCTTTACAGAGATAATATTGTCCCTTATGTGGGTGCTATGGAGAGGAGATTGGTGTCGTGGAGGCAGTTGCCTCTTTCTTATGTGGGTCTGTGAGGGTTAATGCTAATATGTGTACATGTGTGTTTCCATAAGCTAAAGTTTGTTTATAAGAAAATACCAAGCTTTCCTCCTTATAAGACCATACAGATATCCATTTGAGGACGATGATTGTGCAGAATTGAGGCATTCAAGATGGCCGCGATTCCATGTATATATCCTGCCAACAAGCGACTGAGTTTTGACTACATGTCCCAAGAAGCACTGACTGATACAACCAGAAATTTCATCTTCCTGGCAACTACTTTGAACCAATAGAGAACTTTGTGCTCAACCCCTCCCTATGGACTGTCCCACTGCGCAGGCCCCCCCGCCCACTGCATCCCATATAACTATGTGTGCCGTGCTGAATAAAGTAGAGGAGTGCATGGATAAGATTGGACCAGAACAACGCGTCTGACTCTTTCTTTCATTGGCCGGCCCGTGCACTTAGATACTGATTTGGAGTACCGGAGTGGGGAAAAGGAGATCATTGTCGCTTTATCCTTGACA